>CM062818.1:1163270763-1163870763 GCA_031772625.1 Pinus tabuliformis
TTATATGTTTGGATACAATTGAAGGGGTAGTTAAATTTCAATGTGTTGGTATGGTTCTCACATGTGTGGACCCGTTGGTCTTGGACTTCAACTCTAATTTGTTGTAATCTTATCATGGTCTTGGACTTCAATCTAATTTGTTGTAATCTTATCAAAATGCATGTGTGGGATGTCATTAAATGGTAAAAAGGTGGAAGTTTATCATTTTTATTGATGTTATTATTAATAATTATAATTTGGTTTTAAAGTTATATTAAATTGGGATAAAGGCCTTGTTCTCTATAGAATGATTACTTGGAAATTATTAAAATTTAAGGAAATTTCATGTAGATTTGAACTAATAGTATTTGAATTTAATTTTTATTAATAAGTATAGTAAAAAGTTTTGATGGACCAAATACATGTATTTTTTTAAATTTAAATTTTAATCTTTTCAAAATTATATATATATATAGGGTTTAAAAAATATGTATTTTTAAAAGATTATAAGTTTGAATAAGAAAATTTTATTATAATTTAAATATATTTAATTTTTGATTTATTATATATTAAGTTTTGTAATACAAAAAAATATTATTATTATTAGTTTTTTTTTTTTAAATATGTAAATGGTGTTTTCATAATATGTTTTATAGTTTTTTTTAATTGAAGTTTTTTAAGTGAAGTTAATTTGAAATATATCTTTTAAAATTACGTCATCAAGATTTATAAATCTTTATTTGATAAAGATATATTTCAAATCAAATATATATATATATAATATATTAATTAATTTTAATTCATCATTATTATATATATATATATATAATTTTAATTTTAATTCATTATTTTATATATATATATATATTTCATATTTTTTTTTTTTAATATTTTTTTATTTCCTAACTATCATTACTTACATAATATTCAATATATGAAAGGGTTTTTATTTCCTCACTATCATTACTTACCTAATATTCCATATATGCAAATTTGATGTGTGAAACCTCTTACCTCTTATCTATAATAATAAGAAGCAAGTTATTATTGAAAAATCAAAGAATTTTTTTATATTGAGCAAATTTTAATTGATTTAATTTCTTTGTTTATAACATTATTATTGTTAATTTCATAATTTCAAAACTACAACATTGTCATTGTTAATTTGATAATTCCAAAACCTATTAATGGGACATTTTTCTAAAATAATAATTCTTAAAGTAGAAACTAGATTTTCCTTATTGTATTTTTTTAAATAAATTTATATTTATTCTTGCATTAATAATACACATCTCTTTGTTAAAAAGTCAAAATATATACAAGTTATAGCTTATTATATAAGTCCTCTACCCCCCCCACACACATATTATGAGTTTGAAAATATATGGTGAATATTAACATCTTATTACAGAGGTGGTGATGCAAAAGTCATGATAATTATCATGAGCTATTAAAAAAGAGAATGGTTCAATGTTCAAGCTTCAATACTTTAACACATGGGTAGGGAAAATAACATCATTCTTTTCAACCACCCGAGATAATTTAAATTGTCTAGATCTAGATTTTATCTAAATAAACTCTAAATTAAATAAAAATTCTATTATAAAATTTAATTACAGATTTTTATGATATGATTTATAATATTTATTTTAATCTATTTTAGATGTCTTCTAAATTGCTTTCATTTATGCAAATCAAATTTTGTTATTGTGAATTTACAATTCAAAAATTGTAAAGCTCATATATCTAGCAAAGGAGTGAATGTCAGCCACGTGGATGCATCTTTGTAATTATTTTTAAGGGGTTTTGTTATTACCATTGCATTTTCATAAATTCAAACAACGGTTAAAATATTGACTAGTTTGAGGGGATGCTTATTCAATCATTTTTGTCATTGAACTACATAACACATTTCCCACTTGAAAGGGGGCATATTCATCTTATATTGAAAATTGTTATTGTGTCAAAATATGAAAGTTCGATGAAATTCAAGCAAATTTCTAACTTCGAGTTAAATAATTGACAATAGTCAAGTGAGATACGCTATTAATGATCTCTTTCACTGAGTCTATAAAAGGATGAGGCCAAACCCTATTAATATATATATATATATATCTATTGTAGAGCTTCTAGTGTCCCTGTGCTAGTTGCTCTTGATTGTTTTATAAAAATAATTGTATATGAAAATCATTTTCACTCCACTTTTCTACACGCAACTCACCATGTCTAAATTAATTAATTTGTTCACTAATTTTGACAAACTAGATGGACCCAAGAACTATAAGACTTGGAGTTGTCATATACAAAACACATTACTCTACAATGAGTTATTGAAATATGTTTGTAGTGGTGATATGCTCCTACTAAGCCTCGCTATGCTAAAGAATTAAGAAAATGGGAATTAAATGATGAAAAATCACTTGCACTTCTAAGGTGAAAAATCACTTGCACTTTTAAGGTGTTATGTCATTGGCGAAATTTTTATTAATATTGAAAATACAATTGATGCTTGGAATGCATGACAAACATTCAAGAAAAATTCTAATACTCAATCCAAGTCAAAATAGGTTGATATGTAAATGACGATCCTTAAGCAACAATTAGCTAAAGGTGGATATGTTTTGGAATACATCTATCCTTTAAAATATGTTGGGTTAGAAATAATAAAATGTGGATTTGAGAAAGTGGAAGAAATTTTCATGACTTCAATTGCTTTCCTCCTACTTAGTGACATTTTTTGGAGACTTTACAAATTACTAGCAAGTTGGAGAATCAAACTTTTGATTCACTTGGAGAATTATTAGCCCAACCTGACAAAAACTTTGGTCAAAGAAGAATTTAGGAGAATAAATTCTATTTTCCAATTCAAGAAAAGGAGAAAGTTCTAAAGGGAAAGACACATACAGTGGAATTTCAAGAGGAAGAGGAACATTCAATAGTTAAAGAGATTATAAGCACAATTCAAATAAATCTTTTAATTATAGTTGTGGTTGCATCAAAAGTAAATGAATAGGAATACATAATTCAAATCAACAACTTTTTAGAAGATCTTAAGATTCTCCCAACATCAACCTTCAATCAAGAGAAGGAAAAGATATGGATAAACTCAAGTGAAAAATATTTCTTCACAATGGGCATTATCCAGAAGAACGTAGAATGCAAAATGATTTTTTTCCCAAGAATAAGCAAACATTCAACTCAAAACAAGATTATAAGTTTCATACTTCAACTTCATCTCAATATGCAAATAATCAAGGGACTAATTTTGCCTATGTGTTTACAATGGTTTAGGAGTTAAGTTTTGTAACTTTAGTTGTCACTAACGAGTTGTTTAAAAATCATTGTGAATATGATCATATACTTGATATAATGGCTACTTAGTATATGTGTTATAGAAGGAATTGGTTTTATACTTATTAAGATATGAAACTCAATCCAATTTATTTGGCAGATGAAATAACCCAAACTCCTCAAAGCAAAGGCTTAGTAAACTTCTCTCTTCCAAGAATTGGTAAAATATTGCTTTCCAATGTTTGGTATGTTCCAAATTTTCAAATTAATTTGGAAAGTTTAAGAAGTATTAGATGGCCCAACCTCATATTTATCTACCCAGAATACTGTTTTCCCTTTGTCGGCTCCTTTAATATCTACGCCTTCACTAGAAGGATCTCGTGGCTCCTTTAATATCTACGCCTTCACTAGAAGGATCTCGTGGCTCCTTGGGACCAAGAATTGATTTCCCCGAAAAAAGATCATGAACCTCAGCAAACAAACCATCGCTGGAGAGCTCTGCGTTGCGAGGCATCCATTTCATCTCTAGCTTAATTAATTTCCTTTCCACCCTCAATTCCAAGATTTCAAACTTCTCCTCCATCAGGGTTTCCTTCGCCTCTGTGCCGCTCTCCAGTAATTCGATCATGCATGACAAATATCAATTCAAACCATAAGTAGATTAAAGAGGAACTCCACCACCTTCTTCCACCTCTCCATTTCGACTTCTAGAGACTGGGCTCCTTTCGACGCTATCGACCTACAATTTATCAACATACAAATGCAGGAATAACACTACGGGAAATGGAGTAGGGGTGTCCAAAGGTCCAAAGAGACTATCATATATAGAGCCGCTCCTTACGGACTCCTACGATCACGCTCCACTACCTCCATTAAACGTGAAGCTCCTCAAATCTCCATGACATTCTCAGACTTGTCCTTCTCGAGGAGCTAAACCAACATTCACTACAAAGAATTTATGAAGGCATGTGGGAGGAGTAACGATTGACGCCAATTCATTAATACCTCACCATGGGAACTCACATCAAGTTCCTTCCAACTATCCCTCGTCGTAACCGGATCACACTTGGAAAAGAGGACTGGTCTCCTTTTGACGCTATTGACCTAGGGGTGTCCAAAGGTCTGGAGATACTATCATATATAGAGCCCCTCCTTTCGGACTCCTATGATCACGCTCCACTGCCTCCATTAAACGTGAATCTCCTCAGATCTCCATGACATTCTCAGACTTGTCCTTCTCGAGGAGCTAAACTAACATTCACTAAAAAGAATTTATGAAGGCATGTGGGAGTCCGAATAACGATTGACTCCACTTCATTAATACCTCACCATGGGAACTCACATCAAGTTCCTTCCAACTGTCCCTTGTCGTAACCAGATCACACTTGGAAAAGAGGACTGGTCTCCCAGACACGTACTGTCACGCCCTCAGGCCTGCGGTAGTCTTCCAATCACTCTTGGCGAGGTGCAACACCACCGAACACTTTCTTTTCACCAACACTAACGTTCATGGACTACGCCTAATTCAATTTCTCTTACTTAGTTTGTGTTTCGCAACCAATTATTATTAAGCATAACCTTTATACTAATGAACACCCATACTCATTCATTATCATCAGCAATTATAAAAGAGAACAACAATTGCACAGTATAAAGGGAGGGGCAACTCCCTGAACAATGATTCTGCCCAACAATACATATTAATCAGTCATTCTACAATAATACAAGCTTCACAAGTATCCTTGGCAAAATCCAAGTCTATACCTAGCCAATTTTACAATAGAGGCAAAGCAGCCTTTACAACCTTTGTGCACACCTTGCACGATGGCGGGCGTTCACCCGAGCCACCAAGACACCCTCGCCAAGTCTCGACACAACAGCACCTTCGCACGACCGTCGTGCACACCTCAATCGATCACCCGAGCACACCTTGTCCAACGACTTCACCCACTCTTCAAGTACGTTTCCAAACTGTGCGACTCATCTAAGAGAGCGCACAAGCTATGCGCTGCACCTCTCTTATTTTTGCGCACTTGTCTACACACTACTCTTGAGCGAAGATTGTATGAATGTCGATGATGTTTGAATGCTCCCATCACATCGCATATATATGCTCCATATCGTGTGGGTGGGATGCCAGCCGACCGCCCCACAACTGCCATTCACACCCTTTCTCCAACGCGTTGGTGAGTCGGCCTCCATGCATCACAAGTCGGCCTTACTCCATCGCACACGTTCCAACCGCGGGTATAAGCCATCGCATATCCTCACTTGTCACTTGTTCTCTCGTCCTTCGTTCATCACAAGTCATGGTTCGTCACATATCGTTCGTCGCAAGAACTGGTCGCACCGTCGTGCACGACCGCCTGTCCACTAACCATCTCTCGCCCATGTGCGCGCTCGGGTCGTCCGGCGCCCAACTCGCCATGCATGCCCGCGCGCTCGTGTGTCCGGTTTGACCATGCTCCCGAGGACCTTACATCCTCCTCCACTTGAAATCATTGTCGTCCTTGACAACATATCATCTTGGTAGTCATCCACCAAGATCATCAATATCCATGATGTTAACTCCTCCACATATTGCAAACATCCCTGCAACATATGTAGAACTCCATCTCCATCATGTCTCCATCTTAGTGACCAACTGCCACCAAGCTCTCCATACCAAGGTATACACCTCAACAGTATGTCACATATCAGATATCATCTCGATCCATGATCATTGACCCCCTTGTCACAATCTCCACTGCAACATCCTGTGTCAACCTCATCATGTGTCATCATGTGAACCTCTGTCATGATACTCCAACAAGAGCTAACACATGTTCATCATGTGCCAACATCTCATCCCAATAGCAACATCATCCTGTACACTGGATCCCCTCATGACTCAAACTAGTTGGGTAGCTAATCCAACCATACGCCCAAATCACAAGAATGCACATTCTTCCATCACCACCAGTCGTTTCTCAAAACAACCTATCACATTCTTGACTCATCAAGAATCTATATCCATAAGTGCAACCCATGCTTAGGTCCATGGAAACTCCATCCATCTCATCTGCAACATGTCATGATGCTTGATGCCAAGCCATCCCCGCATCATTAATCATACATGCTCAACATGTTTAGGGACTCACTACCATGAGCAGCTAACAATGAGCCCCATCTTCTCATCCATCTAAGAAGATGTAGAGGAGTAGAGCCTGAAGGCTCTCCCTCACTAATCAACTCGATCCATCTATCAGGATCCTTAATCTCCAATCTCTGTAGATAAGCCATCCAGTCTTCCTTCTGGACATCCGGTCTCACATATGCCTCCTCATCATCATCATCCTCAACCAACTCTAGCCTTCTTGACAAATCCAAGATGCTATCTGAAAGTGTCCTGATGACCAATGACTGCTCGGTAAGCTTTGCCTCAACAGTAGACAACAGCTTACTCATGTCTCCCATTCACTTCTCATCCTCCATTTTCATCACCCCCAATTTACAATCATGTCTTGTCACTCCAATGGTTGGCACACCAATGGGTACATCCTCCCTTCCATCATAAATGTAGAGCTTCCTCAAATGTGGAACAATCATAGCATCAAATTGTTTCATGAATTCCATCCCCAATACAGCTTCATAGTCATCAATCCGCACTATAGTGAAATCAACCTTCCCTGTCCATTCACCAAGTGTAGTGTCCACCCTCTCAGCTATACCAAGAATTTCAATAGGAGGAGAATTCACTGTCTTCATTTGTGCCTTTGCCGGTACAAATTTCAGCCCAATTCTTCTCGCAGTATCTTCGCCCATGAAGTTGTGAGAAGCCCCACTATCCACCATAGTGAGTACATCAGCACCTCCAACCTTCATCCAAACATACTCCAATCTGTTCCTCTCAGGATCCCTCCTAGAGACCACCTCCGTAGTAGCAGAAGCACCAAGTATCTGCATCATCCCCACAGAAGCACCTTCATTCTTCGCATCAGATTGTGCAATAGCAGCCACCTTCGGTCTAGAAGGACAATTCTTCACCGTGTGTGGTCCAACACATATCCAACACTTCAAGGCTTTCTTCATCTTCGAACTATCATCTGATTTTGAAGCATCATCCTTCTTCTTTTCCTTCGGCTTATCGAACTTCTTCTTCTTGTCATCAGAAGTCTTATCATAATGCTCCACCAACCTGTCAACAGCAGCAAAAGCTTCCTCAAGTGTCTTAATCTTCTGCCTCTTCACTTCATTGCATGCCCAAGGTTTCAACCCAATAATGAAGTTGAACACCTTGTCCCTCTCCGCCATGTCAGGAGTTCCAGAGCTGCACTTGCAAACTCTCACTAATATGCTTGTATGCTCCCGGTCTGCTTTATGTACTTAATCTTTGTCCTTGCTTCCCATGTTTCATATTGAGGACTAAAATGGGTCTGCAAAGCCTTCTCCATGTCATCCCATGAAGTAATGTCATTAGCACTGCCGTTGGCAATCTGGTCCATCCTCCTTCGCCACCACATCTTACCATCCTTTGTTAAGAACTGAGCAGCTACCTTGACCTTTGTCTCATCATCAGATAGACCCAACCGTTCCAAGTATTGCTCCATGTCCCATAGAAAGTTGCCAAGAGTCTTTTCATTCCTTGTGCCATCATAAGATTCTGGTTCCTTGACTTTCACATGAGGCACTCCTCCACCTGAGTTATGCCTCACGACCTTCTTCAACACCGCGATCTCATCCCTGGCTTCGTCAAGAGATTTCTTCAAGTTCACGATCTCTGCAAGACCCTGATCCCTTGTTTCTTCAACCTCCTTGACCCTTGTTTCAAGTTGTGTACAAATAAGATCAGTGTACTCATGTTGTGTCCGAAGTTCATCAAACTCTTCCTTCATCTTCGAGTTAGCCTCTTGTTCCTTAGTGAACAGGTCCATCTTCTTGTCCCAGGAAGTTTCCATAACCTCCATCCTCAACAACATCTTTTCCATAAGTGCTAGAGTAGCATCTTGTCCATGACTAGACCCAGCCTGAGATTCAGCCGCCATCTCTAACAGCTTCTTCCTCTTTTGCAATCTAGTTTCAACCATCCAACAGCTTCACCAAGTAGCTTGCAACCTGAACCACCCCTTGTTCTACTCGTGTGAAACGGTCTCCTTCACCTGCAAGTACCTGCTTCACTGTCACGAGCAACCCTGCTCACCAGCTTCCTGCAAGACTTCTCCAAGTCTTCAGACTAGCTCTGATACCAACTGTCATGCCCCCAGGCCTGCGGTAGTCTTCCAACCGCTCTTGGCGAGGTGCGGCACCACCGAACAAGTTCTTTTCACCAATACTAATGTTCATGGACTACGCCTAATTCAATTTCTCTTACTTAGTTTGTGTTTCGCAACCAAGTATTATTAAGCATAACCTTTATACTAATGAACACCCATACTCATTCATTATCATCAGCAATTATAAAATAGAACAACAATTGCACAATATAAAGGGAGGGGCAACTCCCTAAATAATGAGTCTGCCCAATATATATTAATCAGTCTTTCTTCAATAATACAATCTTCACAAGTATCCTTGGCAAAATCCAAGTCTATACTTAGCCAATTTTACAATAGAGGCAAATCAGCCTTTTACAACCTTTGTGCACACCTTGCACGATGGGCGGGCGCTCACCCGAGCCACCAAGACACCCTCGCCAAGTCTCGGCACAACAGCACCTTCGCACGATCGTTGTGCACACCTCAACCGATCACCCGAGCACACCTTACCCAACGACTTCACCCACTCTTCAAGTACATTTCCAAACTGTGCGACTCATCCAAGAGAGTGCATGAGCTATGCGCTACACCTCTCTTATTTCTGCGCACTTGTCTACGCACTAATCTTGAGCGAAGATCGTATGAATGTCGATGATGTTTGAATGCTCCCATCGCATTGCATATATATGCTCCATAGCGTGTGGGTGGGCTGCCCAGCCGACCGCCCCACAACCGCCATTCACACCCTTTCTCCAATGCGTTGCTGAGTCGGCCTCCACGCATCACAAGTCGGCCTTACTCCATCGCACACGTTCCAACCGCGGGTATAAGCCATCGCATATCCTCACTTGTCACTTGTTCGCTCGTCCTTCGTTTGTCGCAAGTCATGGTTCGTCGCAAGAACCAGTCGCACCATCGTGCACGACCGCCCGTCGCACTAACCATCGCTCGCCCATGTGCGCGCCCGGGTCGCCTGACGCCCAACTCGCCGTGCACGCCCGCGCACCCATGTCCGGTTTGCCCGCGCACCCGAGGACCTTACACGTACCCTATTGAAATCTCCAAATGGACTCTCATTAATCTTCCTTTTCGACGCATTGTGCATGCACAATTTTAATACCTGGGATTAAGGATATAGGATTTCAGCCATCCTTGGTGGAACTTTGATCCATGAATATGAACATTTGATTATGGATCAGGGGTAATGCCCTTGTCAATCCCATTTAATTCAATTGCACCGATGCGCATCTCTGCTCCACGATTTGCCAAACCATCAGCTTCACCATTTAAGGGCCTTGGGAAATTTCTTCATTTTTTTCATTTGGAGAGTTATTCTTCTCACCATGGGAGGAAATGAAGAATCATATGATGTATGAATCTTGGATAACATTCTAATCACTATCATAAACTCCCCAAGTATTGTAAGCTTCTTTATGCCCTTGTTCTTGGCGAGATCTAAACCTTTCCACAAAGTTAGGAATTCAACCTTATTATTTGTGGATGTGCCTAAACGCCATGCATATTTGATCTCTTCTTGTTCATCAAGGAAATATATTACCCCTCTCATTCCTGCTACCCCTAAGTGTGAAGCACATAGTATTGGTGAACAAAAGCAATATCATTTTTTCATAAGCACATGGCGAGAAAAAAATATGTTTGTAACTTATGCGTAGTGACATTTATGATTTTAAGGGACCTTCCTTAGGTGGATGTAAATACTTATTTCTTTTCATTTATGACTTTACATGGATGACTTAGGATTATTTTTTTGAAAGGTGAATGCAAATACTTCATTCATTTCATTAATGACTTTACATGGATGACTTAGGTATCTCTTTTGAAAGATAAGTTCAAAGTATTTGAAAAGTTCATACATTTCTAATTCTTCGTAGAAAATCCCACCAGATAAAAAATTACAACATTAAGAGCAAATAATGGGGATGCATTTATTTCAAATAAATTCAATGACTATTTCAAGGAAAATGGAATTAAATTTTAGTAGATAAACTCCTATACTCCACAACATAATGGGGTCACTAAAAGAATGAATTGATTTTTCGTGGGAATGGTGAGATCTATGTTACATTTCAAGGGGTTAAGTACAAACTATTATGTAGAAGTATTATATATATATATATATATATATATATATATATATATATATATATATATATATATATATAGGGAATCAATCACCAACATCAACCTTATATGGCATCAATGCATATGAACCTTGGTATAATACTAAGCCTTTAGTTAATCATATTTTAGTTTTTGGCTCCCTTTTCTATGCCCTAGTTGTAAAATAAAAAGAATTAAGTTGGAAAATTGCAACATGAAATTTATAGTCGTCAAATACTCCAATGAAAAATAGGATATCGGTTTGTACAAGTGGAAAAATTAGTATCATTTGAGATTTTGTCTTTGATGAAACTAAAAAGTAAAAGTGCAGAAGAGATTGATAATATCTTTAGTGACTTAAAAAGAGTTTCCTAAGGATGAAACAATCCATTAATAAAGACCAAATTGGATTGAAAAAGATTTAATCCCCGACATGAATGATCAATAATTAGTTAAATCTTTAGAAAATAGTTCTTCAAATGATGATTATTCTCCAACAAAAGTTAGATCAAATGTAGAAAATTCAACACAAGCATAGCACAATAGTGAAAAATGTGTCACACAAATGATCTAATATGTTTATCTAGATGAACAAAAAAAAAATAAGAACTATAATGTTCCCTCACATCTCATGCCAATTTTTCCTTAACCACTCATGCTTCCATTGAACATTTTGTGAACCTTGCACCTTAAATATAATAAGAAACGAATCATTATAGTCTAATTCGAAAGGGAAATTTCCTTTTACAATAAGTACAATTTATACGTCAAGATTTGATGATCCTAAGATTAAGTCTACTTAATATATATATAAGAGACAAAGGGTACAATTATAATAAAATGGTACAATGAAAGGTTCTAGCTTACATAACAATATAATATTATAAATATAATCACTCAATACCTAAGGATTAATAAGAGGTTTTAGGGGTTACATGGGGCTTATATATGGATTAACATGTCCCTCCCCTTCAAAGAAATATTGTCTTTAAAACTTGATGATATATACTTGTCTTCCCATGTTGCCTCTTGCACTTGTAGGTTCTTCCATTTGATGAGGCGTTTAGTAATTGTTCAATTTCCTAGCTACTTAATCCTTGTTTCTAGGATTGTTTCTGGTTCTAGTATTATCTTCCCTTCATCATTAATCTCTGGTAAAATAGTTTGGATTTGGATCTTGTTGTTGGTTACCTTCTTTAAGCAAGAAACACGGAAGACAAGATGTACATGTGAAGATGGAGGTGATTCCAATTTGTAATCCATACTTGCAATCCTCTACAACACCTTATAAGGGCCATAATACATCTTTGCTAATTTATTATCCTTCTTTTATTACTTGAGCCACATATGCCTATATGGTTGTAGTCTCACAAATATACAATGCCCCACTTCAAATTCCATTTCATTGCAATGTTAATATGTTGGTTGTTTCATTCTATTTTGTGTTATAACCGAGTTGTCCTTAAAGAGTTTGAGAACCCATTGTTGGTGCCTTATGTGGTCCTCTACTATTGGAGCCTTTACAATACATTTTAAGGGAGATGTGATGGATGGAGAATTATATCCATAATGTTCTATACATGGTGACATTGTTGATGAAGTATGGAAGGAATGTTGTACCACCATTCTGCCAAGGGAAACCACTTGACTCATTGTGTCTGTTTATCACATGGAAAGGAACATAGATATCCTTCTAAAAATGTATTCACAATATTTATTTTCATGTAAGATTAAAGACAATAATATGAGATGTGATCCAATTGAGTACCCAAACAAGAAAATAATTCAATCCAAAAATTTCCAGTGAAAAATGGATCTTTGGCACTTACAATAATCCTCAATATTTCATTCAGATTTTAGATTGTTTCCATGAATGTTTTTGCCACTGTGCTTCCTTTAACAAGATGATAAAGATATAAAAAAAAGGCATACTTTTTATTTTATCTACCACTACCATAATGATACTCATTTCTTTAGGTTTGGGTAAACCTATAATAAAATCCATTGAAACTTCTTTTTAATGCTACCTTGGTATGGCTAATGGTTGTAGGATTCTCAGGTTCTTGATTGTCTCTCCCTTTTTTCATGTTACTATGGCATGTCTTCAAAAACCATAAATTTCCTCCTATAGGAGAAGTGTATAATTTCCAAAGGAACTTTGTTTGAGTTGAGAATTCTTACATAAGTATAGATGATCCTGATACCACAACAAATCATTCTTCCACATATATTTTTCTATAACATGGGGTCCTCTTGCAGTTTTTGAATGATCTTGCATACCTTCTCATATTATTTCCATTACATCCTTACTTCTTCCACCTAATTAGATTGTGGAATGGAAATATTACATAGTAAAATCTCTCTCTGTCTCTCTCTCTCTATAGATATAGCTCTATATATATATATATATATATATATATATATATATATATATATTCCAACATCTTTGTAAATCATTTTTGTTGCTCTTCTAAAGATAATATTTATCCCAAGAAATACTTCAAACTATCATGATCTGATTTTACTTGGTAATGTCTTCTTATTAGGCATGGATGTCATTTCTTAACTGCATGTAGTATGGACAACATTTATATTTCATAGATATGTCTAAGAAACTTATTTCCTTTAAGTTCACTGCTTTCAAAGCCAAGGAGCCTTCCTTCTTACATAAAAATTGTACCAATGCTATGGCCTAAGGCATCAATCCCATAATGAAGGTTTTGGTGAAGTTAGGTGTTGCCATGATGTGAGTTTTACACATTGCCTCTTTAAGTTTTTCATAAGATTTGGTTTCTTCCTTAGTCCAAGAAAATTCTTCTTTCTTCAATAATTTTGTTAGAGGTGCCACTATTTGACCATAACTCTTGACAAACTTTGGGTAATCTCCTGTCAATTCTAAGAATCCTTTGAGTTTATTCAAGGCTTGGGGATTGGCTATTCTCTCATAGCTTTGATTTGTTTTTGATCCACTTTGACACCTTCATGGGAAACAATATGGCCCAAATATTTCACTTCTTGAATCGCACATGCACAGTGGAAGGATTTGCATATAGTTATTTATTTTCCAATAGTGTTAATGCCTTTTCAACATGTGGTACATGCTCTCCCACAATTTCCTATGGATTAGTAGGTCATAAAAACTAACACAAATTTTCTAAGGAAGGGTTTGAAAATAAAATTCATCAAGATTTGAAATGTTGAAGGTGCATTTGAAATCCAAATGGCATAACCAAAAGCTCATAATCACTTTCATGTCTTATAATAGTTGTTTTGGGAATGTCTTCTTGCTCATTCTGATTTGTTGATCATGATTGTATCATTATATTATTTTTTATATATCTCTATTCTTTTAGAGTGGAAAAATTGGAGGAATTAACTTGCATGGTCATTTTTATTAGTGGTCCCAATTTGGGAAATTTGGGGTGAAAAATATAAGGAGCTATTTTGATGCTTTACATGACTACTTTTTGTGGTTCCAACCTTACTATGGACCAATATTCCATAATCTACACACTGATGCCTTTCCAAATGTGCAAAATTTTCCTCAATTAGAGATCATATGAGAAAGTTATGCCTCTTCGAAGATGAACTATTGTGATTGACCACCATAAAATGAAAGGATGCCATGTCAACTCATATTACTTATGGAAAAAGGGACTAGCCAAATGCAAAATATGAATATTCCTCTAGAATGACTGATTTGTAATTCACATTGAGGGTAGAATGGGTTAAATTTAACCCCTAGTTGGATATTGGGTTGTGTTATAACCATACCATTATGAGGAAAATGGGTTCCATTCTATTCTAATGCATTTTGTTCCATGGTAGAGCAGAGTAGCCAAGAATGGATAGATAAAGTGCAGAAAAAAGAGGATTTGTTTTCTGTATCAACCCACAGGCTGCAAGACTCACTCCTTCATATTTGCATCATTTCCATTCTGAGAAAGAGAGAGCAGAGAAACCTCACCTTCCAGTTGGGTTTTCTCCTAAAATGGTTTCCTAGGTCATATCTTGGTGTTATTATTATTTGTGAGTGATTTTTTAATCTATTCTCTATTTTCCCATATTTTATCTATTGCATGCATATGCAAAAACAATAACTTAATAAATCTAAAAAATATAAGGAAAGTTAACGCTCATAATATATATTTCAGATTTTAGTATGTTTTTATGAGATTTATTAGGATGACCTATCTAGTGGAATATCCAGAGGTAGTTTACAGATAATTTGATGATATTTAGAACATGGATCCAACTTAGTAAGTAAAATTTCTCCATGCAATTCATCTAATAATTCATTAATGACAAGAATAGGAAACTTATCTTTAATTGTCATTTTATTGAGCCATCTATAATCTAGACACATACACCATGAACCATCCTTTTTTATACCATCACCACTAGTGAAGATAAAGCACTCTCACTAGGTTGAATGATGCTTGCCTCTATCATTTCTTAAATCATACACTCAGTCTCACTCTTATGTACATATGGATAATTGTAAGGTCTAATGTTAGGTGGTAAATTCTAGGTTGCAAGTGAATATCATGGTCATGATCTCAAGTAGTGGAAGACCCTTAGACATCTCTCCAAATACCTTGGAGTGATTGTTAATAACATTTTGGAGATCCACTAGCGTAGACGATACATATGTTTGAACATCTAATGAACACAATTGTGCAATTACACCACGGTGTCCCTTTTTTTGGGATTTTTGTCATTCTATTAGAGCTTATAGGGTTTCCATTGGATAATTATAAGCTCAATTTACTTTCCCTTTGAGGAAAAAATTATGAAATTATCTTGAAAATTAAGGGCCATTTTCCTCAACGGTTGTAACCATTGGACCCCAAATACAACATCAACACCAACAATTTGGATTGTAATCATGGGACTATCCAATAAATACTCCCCTATATACATGTTAATACTATGGCACTTCCCTAAACAATTTATGGTACCTTCATCTGCAATCATTACTTGAAATTCTAGTGATGGATATACAAAGCAATTAAGAAGTTTTGCCAATTCTTAATTGATTAAGTTATGGGTAATACTTGAATCAATCAACACTATGAGATTTTTCATTTTGATATATCCTTTTATATTGAGTGTCTGTGGAGTACTGATGTCAGCCAATTTATGACAAGGTATTATTGGAGTAGTCCCTTATAGAAATAAAACTTGTGACATTCCTACTCTAGATATTCTTCATCTTCACAATCTATATAAAATAATTTCTTTTCATTGCATTTATTCCCCTTACTATAGTTGATGTCATAGATGAAACATAGTCCCTTTTCTCTTATTTCATCCATTTTCCGAGGTGTCAACCTTGTTAATTTTGGAGATGGAGCATGATTTTCTTTGTAGTTATTAGCAATCAATTTCCTAGTAGCCATATTCTTTCTTTCAACTTTCCTTGCTATACTGAAAGCATGCTCTAGAGATTTAGATTCAAAGATGCACACTTCATCTTGGATGGTTTACTTTAAAGTTCCCATAAATAGGTCTAATAAATTATCTCTGAAATTTTCTATACCCTAAGACTCAACTTTTGGAATTGTTGATTGTGCTATATAACTAGACCTTTTTGTCAAATATTTACCAATTAAATAAAGAGTGTATTTCTCTTAATATCCCCGTAATGTGCTATCAATTACTCTATACAAAATGGCCAAGATACAATAAAATCCTATTTCTTCTTGCAAAGCCAATGGTACCATACATGTTGATCTTGTTTTAAAAACATGGATGCAATATTTACCTTATGCAATTTTGCCACTTGGTGTATATAAAAGTATTTCTCGATTTGGAATATCCATGTTATAAGATTGCTACCATCATACTCCCTCACATTGATCTTTGAAATGTAGAAGTTCCTTGGTGTTGACTCGAAGCCTTGACGATGTGGATCTTGGATTGAAAATTCATGATTATGGTTTTTTTATTCAATATTTTAGTTTTCCAATTGTTGTAAAATACTCCCCATATGTGATTGAGCCTCAACACCTTGCTTCTCCTTGTGTTCATGGTTTCCTTGGATCTCCATATTCCTTTTAGGGAGATTCTATAATAGCATGGCTTGTATTTTTTGTAATTTCTACCTTGTTTTAATTCATTTCTTTTCCATTTCATCTATTATTTCTCTTTTAAAGTTTTCTCAAGGACTTGATAAATCCACCTTTTCCAACATACTACCTTCCTTTTCATTAACTTTCTTCTCTGAGTGGAGTAACTAAATTCTAAGTCTTGAGTTTTGGATGAGCCTTTAGGAGGGTTAATTAGTGTAGCGACTTTCTTTTGAGGCATGGTAATAATACTCCTATTTATCACAATTTTAAATCATAAAAAAAACATAAACTTCTAATCAAAAGTTATGTCCTTGTAATTTACATACCTTTAAAATGTCAATTTGGAGAGTATTTGAATAACTGACCATTTTCTTGATATATCTCTGATATTTGAGCCCATCTAGATTTAAAATTTTGGCATGTAATACTCTGATATGTCTTCTACGCAATTCTAAAGGTTTGACTAGAATTTGATGCGCCAAGTGAAAGTTATGGTAAATTTCCCCAAACTTGTTGATTTTGGGTTTCTTCCCAAGAAAAAACTTGTATGAAGTACCACTTATAAAATTATTTAAATTTGATTATGAAATTTTACTTGAGGTACTTCATTATGTCTCCTTAGATCACCGAAACTTGCATACTCTGAAGTGTCTTAGGAAAAAATTATAGTGAAAATTCCATGACCCCTCATTTGAAATAGATTTTAGGACCATTCAAAAACCTAAATTCCATGGGATATGACATAGAAATTATTGTTGGAAATATTGAGAGGGGGGTGAATCAATATTTCACTTATGATTAGTTAATTTTCTTTTTTAGAGCATTAGTAAGATTAAAACCATAAATCAATAGTGCACATAATCAAACACAACAGACACAAATTTTTTAGGTGGAAACCCTTTCGGAGAAAAAAAACTGAAGCCATCTCTAATAATTTTGTGAGTACATCAATGCTTCAAATCCAACTGAGAAGGGAAGCCCCAACTCCTTAGTACTCTAGAAAATCGTTCTAGTTTTATCAGGCAATTCCAACTCCTGGCACCCACTGAAAGGACGCTCCAACACCCAACAAGCTATAACTTTCCCTAGCACCACCCTGCCACCCTAAAGTATTTTCAGGGTAAAATATGAAGGTCACTTCAACCACCTACCTAGCACCACCCAATCACCTTGAAAATGATAGTAAAATAGACAAACAACTGTGGGATCTCGTACTAGAGATAATGACCCACTTACAACGAATAGATTGTTGCAAAAGAATATAACAATGAAGCAACAAAACCATTACCGTTGTTAATATTCAAATGAACAACAATACTTAGACACTGTTGTAAAATGATATGACAATGAGTCCCAACTACTTCAATACTGAATAATGACATATTGCAGTACAAATAACCAACCCTTATTACTGGATGCCTTCAATGCACTGTATCGTCCAATGTTAGAGCCAATCAACTTCTGATTGCATGAACACATTGTTAAAACATGGTCATGATGATGGAACACTTATTATTAAGCAACTGCTTATAATCCTTACTGTTGCAAATAAAAATGATGAGACTGTCAGGCTAACACAATTATGCTTCAAATGATACCCTTACAACTTGCTACCCTGTTGCACATTATATAACAATGAAGCCCAATTCGACCAAATACTTTTTCTAGTAATAAAACTGCTGAAAGTGACAGAGATTTTTTGACAATTACACTCTTATTCCTGTAGTGTTGTATTGAAATCAGGGTACTAACAATGAAACCATTTCACAAAAATGAAACGTCTGTTTTCAAGAAATAAGCTTAAGGTGGGATACATATTCATTGGATGTTTTTCTAGGATAAATACTTCTTACAGAGGCTAGGTTTTTAGTTAAATTTAATGTACCTCTGTGAGCATTGTACAATTAGTTAATATGATGCTTAGATCTGAACCTTCTTGCTAAAATTCAACACCTTCAGATTTGTGTTTGTAGTAACTAGTTGAAAAGAAAGCGATACTTCTGTGGGCCAAAAGTTTCACAAGAGACGGGTCGTAGCTTCTATCAACTATAGAAATCACTAAACCCTAGAACCTTAAATAGAAGAGAAAACTTCAAAGTTTTGATGCCCTCCAATTGGTGCTCTCATAAGTCGACTCTTAAAAATTTTCACAGGTATTTTGACGATTGATGATTCAATTTGGTTAATACTAACTCAATGTAGCTTAAGAACTCCTTCAAGCAATGTGAATTCGCCTCCCTTAAGTAAAATTAATACCACAGAGAATCAAATAAAAAATTCACACATTTACTGCTATTAGGCCTGTGTCTTAGATGTATAAAAAGATCCATATTATGTCCAAATTTCTTCGTTTGTCTTGGGTTTAAGTATGCTACATAATATTAGTGAATGAAAACATACCACAATAGCTTCAAAAAGGAAGGCTGAATGGCCTTGGAAACTCTTTAATTCAATTCACACACATTTTAAAATATGTCCTCCACAAAACCAGAGATTGATAACACAAGTTGCTAAAAGTTTGTAACAGCCAACGATATTATGTCAAGGGTTTATTCATTGTTCTAACATAATACTTAATATGAGTTTTAGCCATAGATTCAATACGATTTCACTTGCAACAGATTCAAGCCTCATATTGGGTTTATAATGGAGGTTGAAAGTTCAAGGCTGCCTGCAACTAAGTCTTTGATCGATCTTCTTGTTCCTTCGCTGGTCAAGAGAAGCCACAAAGATGAATGGTTGAATTAATTATGCACAATGATGTTACCCTAACAAGGGATGAAACTCAAAGGTAATAGTTCAGCTTGCAAGACAACAAATCCCATAAACTTATCCGAAAATCCTTCCACTAAACTTGCCTCCTTGTTAGGTTTCAAGGCTCCTTAAGGCCGAGAGTTTCAAAGCTCACCCTTGCATTTATATATTCGTTCAAGTACATACTATGGAGAGCTAATGAATACCTTTTTATAGTTTTTGGAAGATCATGAATATGGGTAGTTGACTAGATGTTTGGAGAGAAAAAAGTTTTGAAATTCAAAATTTGTTGGAGCCAAAATTATGAGGGATAAATTGAATTAAAAAATTCAAATATTTTTAGAGCCAAAACCCCCAATTAATTTAAAATTTAATTTTTGAAACCCTTCATGAACATACAAAAATTAATTTAATTTTTAGAGAAAAGCCTTATTATCGTAGCCAAAAGAAAGCTGCCCACATCATCAACTAGACTGGGGCTATTGACCACGAGATGTGGCTTCCAACTTTGAAAAATCATATTTCTCAGACTGTGAAGGTTCTCATGGTGTTCCATATACCACTAGAATTTAAATGACAAGGAGAATCCTGGAAGTATAGTTTGGACTCGAAAAACTATGATTTTCCATGTCATTCTGGTCAACAAATGCAGGGGTCCACTGCTTGCTGCTTGTGTTGACATCAATGACAAGTATTGTTTATCAATATCCCCCTTTGACATTGATGTCAATACACAAACTACCCCTGCAATCACTTCTTCCCCTAACTCCCATGCCTTTGATTTTCCTTGCCTATTTTCTCTCCCCCTTTGGCATCAATAACAAAGGGTGACTCCCCATGACAATGTGCTTGCTCCCTTCCTCTAATGATATGCTTCTCTGTCAGGTTGAAAAAGATGAAGATTAATGTGGACCTGGTAAAATCCTGAGCTTCTGCCGAAGATACTCAAAAGTCTCTCGAGGTAGAGGTTTGGTGAGTATGTTAGCTATTTGTTCCTTTGTCCCAATGTACTCTACCTTTATGTTCTTTTCTGCAACTTTCTCATGAACAAACTAGTATTTGGTAAGAATGTGTTTTGTTTTTAATGCATGACCATATTATTAGAGATACTTATGGCATTGGTGTTGTCACAAAAGATCACAATGGGATCACCAACCTTCATATGTAGATCTTGCAACATTTGTTTCATCCAGAGGACTTGAGTACAACATGTTGCTACTGCTATATATTCTACTTCTATTGTAGATAAGGAAATTGAAGACTACTTTTTACTTAACCACAGTACAAGGCATCCACCAAAAAATCTGCTTCACTGGTGCTCTTGCGATCATCAATGCAACCTACCCAATCTGCATCAGTGTAAGCTATAATAACCAATTCATTCCCTTTAGGATACCATAGACCAAAATCAGTTGTCCCTTTGAGGTATCTGAAGATCCTTTTTACAACAAGGACATGAGATTCTTTTGGTGTTGCTTGGAATGATGAAACCTGTCCAACTGCATGCATCACATCACGTCTGGACACTGTTACATATAGTAGGCTACCAATCATGGATCTATATAATTTCTGGTCAACTTCCTTAGATTCATTATCCTTGCTTAGCTTGCATCCTATCACCATGGGAGTGCTAACTGGTTTGCAATCCTCCATTCGAAATTTCCTCAACCTGCCACTGATGTAATTAGATTGAGAGATGAATATTCCATATTCTTCCTGAGAAATATGAAGTCCCAAGAAGAAATTTAATTCTCCAAGTAATGACATCTTGAATTCCTTCTGCATGTCACCGAAAAATTTCTTACTTAACCTATCATCATCACTACCAAAGATGATATCATCCACATATACTTCTATGAGTGTCAAGTTGTCTTGTTTGATCTTAATATATAAGTTGTTGTCAACACTTCCTCTTCTAAAACCTTTCTTCTGCAAATATTTGTCCAAGCGGCATGCCAATTTCTCGAGGCTTGCTTGAGACCTTATAGTGTTTTCTTTAACCTACAAACATAGTCTTTCTTATTAGTAAGAATAAATCCTTCGGGTGCTCTATGTAAACTTCTTCTTCCAAATATCCATTTAATAATTTTGATTTGACATCCATCTGATATACTTTGATTCTTCTTGAACAAGCATATGCTAAGAACATCCAAATGGCTTCCATTCTAGATGGGGAGTGAAGGCCTCTTTGAAATCAATTCCTTCCACCTGTGCATATCCTTTACAGACCAATATGGATTTATTCCTAGTAACTTGTCCATCTTCATTCATATTGTTCCTAAAGACCCATTTTGTGCCTATGACATTTTTGTCCTTCGGTCTTGGCACTAGTTCCCATGTGTCATTCTTTTGAATATGATCAAGTTATTCATTCATGGCCTTGACCCAATGTTAATATTTGCTAGCTTCATCAAAACTGCTAGGTTCAAAGCTGAATAGCAAGGAAAAATACTTTTCTTCTGCCACATGTCCTTCTTGCCTTCTTCTGGTTCCAATTCCTTAATCTATGTCTCCAATTATCTATTCTGATGGATGCTTTTTATAGTACCATTTCTTAGGTGCTTTAGAAGGTGCTTGAGGTGTCTGCTAATAAGTTTCTCCTTTGTATTTTGCTGGTTCCTCTGGTGCTTCTTCACCTTCACCTCTTTCCTCATTCCATTTTCTTGTTTAGTTGAATCTTGGTTGTTCGGTATCCTACATCATTCATAAAATGCCACATTGATGCTTTAAACTATTTCGTCGAGTCTCATATTATAACACTTGTATGCCTTTCTTTGGTGGAGAACCCAACAAATATGCCTTCATATACCTGAGAATTTAGCTTACCGATTTTTGAGTCATCTCTCTTTATATAACATTTACTCCTGAGGACTTTGAAGTGCTTGAGATTTTCCAGTCTTCCTTTCCATAGCTCGTAGGGTATTTTGTCACTCTCACACCTGAGCATTCCTTTGTTTAGAATATGAACTACAACTTCAACTACTTGGACCCAAAATATATTACTCAACTTTGAGTCACTTAACATGGTTATGGCCATTTAAACTACAATCTTGTTCTTCCTTTTTGGACTCCGTTTTGTTGAGGTGTTTTAGCGGTTGAGAACTGTGTTTTTATGCCACGTTCTTCACAATAGTACTGAAGTTCTTTATATTAAGAAATCTAGGGCATCGATATTAGGTGATTTCTTAGAGAGAAATTCTTGTGAATGTTGTTTACCTTTTAGGTTAGATTCTTCTCTTTAGATTATTATTGTTTTTTTCTTTCATCAAACAATTACCCATGTATAAACAACAAAGAGACAAGAGACACAAAATGTAGGCTATTCGTTAGGGAAAAAACCTTTCCCACTTGAGAGGAAAACCTGCACACATTCTTCTTCTTATAGAGACTTGAATTTACGAATACCAAGTGTTGGAATTTCTAAGTCTAACCCATTAGAAATCCTTCATGCACTTTACTAATTTATTCCTACTTACTTGTTCTATTAATTAACAAGTTATTTACCATGTAAATACTGGAAATAAATACAAGTGCATGCTCAACACATTAAAAATCATCAACTGAAGGAAACAGAAACAAACACACAAGTGACACCGTTGTTTTTAGACTAATGTCCCCGGAAAAACCCAATGCGGGAAAATTGGTGCAACTATTTAAGGGTTTGATTTATTAAGCAGTTTCAAAATACAATCTAGGTGCCAAATATGGCTCACCCAACAAAGAAAAATCTCGTCAGTAGTACCTCTCTACTCGGAAGAAAATATTCTGGCTGAAACCGTGGATAAACACTCTGGCAGCTCCACAACTCCAATCTGCCCCATGAAACCCCAACATCAGCATCTAGGGACTATGTTAGCCTCTCTCTGGCCCAATGTTAGCCCAACGTCACTCTATCTTGGCTTGCGTCAGCCTCTAGAGGCACTACATTAGTCCTCTATCCCTCTGCGTCACCCATGCTGGTCCTCTGAGGCACTATGTAGCTCCTGGTTGGCTCTGCGTGAACCCTTGGATGCTTATGTGTCACTCTCTCCAGATACTGCGCTGATCCTCCCACTGCTATCTCCACCTCTCTGCTTTTGTATTCACTGCCCCTCAGCTGCAACTCTGATCACTCTCTCAACTTTCTCGGCAAAACCAGCCCTAGAAAGTCGAAATCTTGATCTCTTGGTTTGTTCTCCAAGTGACCCTCAAGCCTCCTCTTATACTTTTCTCATTGACAGATCAACGACCAAGATTAAGTCCCTAATCAATGGCTAAAATTAGATCTGGCTTGATCCATTACTTTTGGACCATTCTAACATAGTTTTATATTAAGTCACATTAATATTTTATTTTCCCTAAGTTTAGACTTAGGGACTCCATTAAAAATATTAATTATTTTAATATCTCCCAACCTGTTTAGAATCTGCCCAAACCCTTTTTGGGTATTGGATATCTCATGTACCTTAGCCTCTCCACCAATTTTCGTGGCTAGAGCACATACGATGCTACCCGAAATCAACACTCTCTCTTAGTGAGGACTCTGCTCTAGCAATACTCCTCACTGAGTATCACACTGATCATCTGGCATCGGTCCCTATGTTGATGCTAGGCCTGCTACTCATCATCTACACTGCTACATCTTATATTGCTACCCATGGCCCTGCCACTGCCACTGCTGCATCCATACTACAACTCCCTCTCATCCTGTTGCATCGTGCTACCCATAACACTGTCACTACTAACTGCTGCAATGCAACCCAATTACTGAGAATTAACTGATATCTAAACTCTGACATCTTCGTCAGGCTAGAGACACCCATGATGCTAAAGCTCCCTCTGCCACTGACAAGTTCTCCCTCTTTGACCTCTGCGTTGCTGCAACTATTCCATGCATCTCTCACCATTGTACACCTCTCTGTGCCATCTTGCACTGGTGCAACATTCCCGTGCTTCTCGCAGTGGTGCCTCACGCTGTCCTAGGAATCCTGCACTGTAGCTCCCTTTGTCGCTCCATCCACATCCGTCTCTACTGACATATGCCATTACTGCTACTCCTCTTTGGGGCTCCCGTAGCAAGGTCTAATCCAAGAGGCTCGGTACCTCGAGGATCCTGACCCTCATCGCCTGTAGTTCATCTGACTATAGCTTGATGTCTCCCCAATTCCACTCAAGTGGTGTGTGTGCACTCATGGCACAGTCATCGTGTGTCTCCACTTCCTTCTCTGCCCTTGCTGGCACTGCCTTGGTCTCAGAGGCCTCTCCCTTGTTCTTCTTCCTTGGACACTGGGTCGCATAATGACCTAACTCCCCACAATGGAAGCATTTGACCTTGGAGAGGTCCTTCTTCTTCCATTTCTCTTGCTTTCCATCAAATGCTAGGGCAACATCCACCTCCTACTCTTTCTTGATTCTGATCCCCTTACGATGCTTCCCACCTTGCTCAGCCTTATGATCTCTTCTTGGCGAAGAGCAGCCCACATTTCCTCCCAATCTGGAAGGGTCACCCTGCCCAGTATGCTTTGGACAAACACCTCCCAATCTTCTGAGACTATGTTCAAGGCTATTCTCACCATCAATACTGGATCTGGCACTTCCCCTATGGAAGTCAACTAATCCCGGATCTCCTTCAATTGACTGAGGAATGGGTCGATCTATTCTCCCTTCTGCATCTGGTATGATCGTAGCTGATTTTCTAGTAACATCCTTCTCTGCACAGAAGTATGCTGGTACAATTTATTTAGGGCCTCCCACATCTCATTTGCCATTTCCTTTTCGGCAATATGTGGTACTACATGGTCCTTGACCCCGTCAAGAATGATGCTCTTGGCCCTCACCATTGCCTCCTCGTACTTGTTGTTATCCGCTGGGTCAAGTGGGATAGCTATCGTCCTTAAGGCGAAGTGCTTGACACGATTCTTGTCTAGAACGTATAAGATTCTGGCATTCCAAACTACAAAGTTTGAGGCTCTGTCCAGTTTGTCCTGGTCTCTTACTCCTTTCACTACCATCTTGCTGCTCCTTTACTCCCCTCCTCAAAGTTCTTGGTGTGACTCCCTCTGAGCCTCGATTTTTCCCTCTTGGAAATCCTTCTGCCAATGTCGAGATGCCCCCACTCTGATCACTAGTCTAGCTGCACCACAGATCCATATTTCTCAGCTAGAAATCCTCAGTAGGAACTCCCTCCTCCTTGGCCTTTCTGTCTTAGGTAATTTTCTGACTACAGTAACCTGCCAGCTTCACTCTGCAACTTACCCACAACCTCCTAAACCCCAACAAACTGAAGGTTAGAGCTCCTAGGCTCTACGCAATCTCGGCACTGACAATTTAGCTTCCTCAACCAACTACGTTAGCCCTCCTGGCCTTTGTGTGGATCTGCATGAGCTTGTCTTTTCCTCCCACAGCCTCTGCGCTGCCTCTTCCTGGCTCAATCTTGATGACACAGGCACTGCGTCACCCCTTCCTTGCTGCTACTCTGTTAGGAACAACTTCTGTCACTCGGGAAAATTGTTTTCTGCTGCCGCTGCTCTGCTCAACTGATGTCCTCAGTTCTCCTGTGATCTGCAACAACGCTCTGATACCATGTTGTAATTTTCAAGTCTAACCCGTTAGAAACCCTTCATGCACTTTACTAATTTATTTCTACCTACTTGTTCTGTTAATTAACAAGTTATTTACCATGTAAATACTAGAAATAAATACAATTGCATGCTCAGCACGTTACATATCATCAACTGAAGGAAACAGAAACAAACACACAAGTGACACCATTGTTTTTGGACTAATGTCCCCGGAAAAACCCAATGCGGGAAAATCGGTGCAACTATTTGAGGGTTTGATTTATTAAGTAGTTTCATAATACAATCTGGGTGCCAAATCTGGCTCGTTCAACAGAGAAAAATATTGGCAGTAGTACCTCTCTACTCAGAAGTAGATATTTCAGCTGAAACCTGGATAAACACTTTGGCAGCTCCACAACTCCAATCTGCCCCATGAAACCCCAACGTCAGCCTCTAGGGACTACATCAACCTCTCTCTGGCCCATCGTTAGCCCATCGTCACTCTGCCTTAGCCTGCGTTAGCCTCTGGAGGCACTTCATCTATCCTCTGGCACTTTGTATCACCCACGCTGACCCTCTGAGGCATTGCATAGCTCCTTGCTGGCTCTGCGTGAGCCCTGGCTAGCTCTACGTGAACCCTTGGTTGCTTTTGCGTCCCTCTCTTCTGCTATTGTGTTGATCCTCCTGGTGCTATCTCTGCCTCTCTGCTTCTGTATTCACTACCCTTCAACTGCAACTCTGATCACTCTCTCAACTTTTTCAGCAACCTAGCCCTAGAAAGTCGAAATCTTGATCTCTTGGTTTGTTCTCCAAGTGACCCTCAAGCCTCCTCTTATACTTTTCTCATTGACAGATCAAAAGTCAAGATTAAGTCCCTCATCAATTGCTAAGATTAGATCCGGCTTGATCCATGACTTTTGGACCATTGTAACATAATTTTATATTAATTCACATTAATATTTTATTTTTCCTAAGTTTAGACTTAGGGACTCCATTAAAAATATCAATTATTTTAATATCTCCCAACCTGTTTAGAATCTACCCAAACCCTTTCTGGGTATTGGAGATCTCATCTTCCTTAGCCTCTCCACCAATTTTTGTGGCTAGATCACATCCGATGCTACCCCAAATCAACACCAAGACCAAGACCCTTGGACTATTTGCCACTCCAAGATCAAGACACAAATCCATCTTGATGAGATTCTTCCTGTAGTGATCAAATCTCAGATTCTTCCTCCTTCACGACTACTCTTCAGAATTTCAGTCCCTTGGTTCAGTATTGCACTCCTTAGTTCTAGTTCAGAAACCTTTAGCACATGAGCTTGGCCAAATTTGACCTTATATCTTATTCGCTCTACAAGGAGACTTCTTCTTGACACATCGACTTTGTATTTCAGCTGAAATCCTCTCTCACTATAACTGTGATACCTCAACCTTCTTTATCTAATACACATGTCAGCAATCTCGCAAATGTGGAGGTAAGTTGGCCCAAAAATAGTCAAAAACAATACTAGATACCTCACTGCTCCTTTCCTTCTTCCTCGTTGGTTATTAGGCTCCCTTGATGACCTTCACACTTCTTCTAGTTTAATATCTTGACCGAATTACTTCTCTAAAATTCTGCTCTGAAATGGAATCCAAATTGCCCTATTTATAGTTGTTTTCCTATGTATATAAGCCGACATGAGATGATTGTGATCCGGCATGTCTATTTGAGAGATTATAGTATTCTTTTGAAGTTGACATGAAGGAGGTGACTTTGTTTGGTCTTGAAGGCCTTGTTATACTTTTTATGACTAATACAAAAATGTAACATGCCCAAGAAGGGTCCTTCATACATGACATAGACTCAAATTGACTTTTATGACTAGATGACAAATCCTAAAGGCTCATAATGGGAGCCATCACTAAAATAAAATTCCTTTCTCATGAAACCCATGAGACAAGCATTACAATAATAATTTTATTTTTCTTCTTTACATCAATTACATAAAATCACAATTACACATGTCATTATGAAGACCGAACCTAGTTACACTTTTCAACATTCCCTCTTAACTAGGGAGGTATTCATAATGGTACTTGGTCATTCTCAATCTAAATAATTTATCATAAGAAGAGTCAGATTGGTAACCCATATGTTTAGCATCATATCAACCAACATTGTCACATAGCAAGGCCTTGACTAACAACTCTATCTCTCCACGAGATCTGAGCACAATGATGGCAAGACCAATGATGTATAAACACCTTCATCATTGTCTCTCTTAGAACATAGCCCACCTGGGTTCCTACGGTGTGTTCCACCAGGACTATTCTTATCTTAAATTCCCAGTCCTCAAAGAATATCGGTCCTCTACGACTACTCTTATATTTGATTCCCTAATTCATCCTCAAAGAGTATGAGATGCGAGATGTTTACCCAATCCTCCATTCTGTCTTCCCAAGTGAAGACAAGAATGATGTGTCTATCTCTCCCTCTTAATTAGGGAGGACATATCTATTCCAATAAAGGAATGTACTCATTCCTACGGAAGGAATGTACCTAAGCTCCCTCTTGGCCTAGGAATTTCCAAGTTTCTTCCAATTAAGAAACTTGTTTCCAGGCTCCCTCTTAATTAGGGACCTACAACAACTCCTCAGGTGGAGATGTTGGGACAACCAATTGCTTGAATAATTCCTCCTCATGATGTCATGAACTCATTTTTTTTTTTTTTTTTTTATCTAGAAGTCTTCATGTTTGGGAATTCTACATAGGGCACCGATCATCCATAACTTTCATCCATGAGTCAGCCACGTCATCATCAGAAAGTGATCCATTAATCCATATCTGACCTTCTTTCATGCCATGTTGCTTTCTTCATGCCATGTTTACTTAACGATATTTCATCCTACTACACATGCATCAGTGGTGGAAGACATCCATATATATTCCCTTGGCAGCCTTGCATAAACCCATCCAAATATTGTTTCAAAAAAATAAAGGAATGGACATTAAAATCAACATTACCTTTGAGATGGTCTTTCATCAAGACATCTTCTAGTTTGTATCAACATCCTGCATACATATCACCACATCTCCCAAAGATATATATTGTCAAGGGTCTCTTTCCTTTTCAGACTCCATCAGAGTCTTCATATCTTCCATAGAGATATCCTAGTAAAATATTCTTGGTCTTTCAGATGTTGATTGCCTTAACCATGGTTGCATATTCCATGATCTCTTCCTTCCTTTCTTCACACATTTTATTCCAAAGGGATTTCAATCAAAGTTCCTCAATTGTAGTCAACCAACTCATACTTCATATGAGGACATATTATGTTGATTTCATCTAGTGAATGTGTGAACCATGCATTCCTGCATCCCTTTGAGGGAGGAGATCCTTTCTTTTGATCATCCTCTTAAGATAGAGCATTGCAACCATATGAAAAGAATTCCACAATATCAAATGTAAGCATACATACCTCATTTTTCCTTTGGGTCATCCAGACTTCCTGCAACTTCTTTCTTGATTGAAAGAGCTTCAATCCCCTGATTTGCTTCATTTTTATGTCATCATACCATCATCCCATGAATTCCACAAGTATGGAATTCTTGATGAAACACTTGCTTCCCCTCATGATCGGTGAACCTTTTAATGAATATTTCATCAGATCTAAAGTATCCCCATCAACAGATATTCATTTTGACAAATGTATGATGAACCTTGAACTAAATGATCTTGGCACTTATGTTTTCAATGAGATTCCCAAGAGTGATATCCTTGACTTCCATAGATTCTAACCATATTTCATGCTTCTCTATGATGATGTCCTAAGATCTTGCTTTCATGCTTCTATGATGCCTTGATGCATCCCATTTAGTGAATCATTCTAGCCATATCTTACAATAGAAGACTTAGGAACTTGAAAAGAACTTAGGTGAGGAAGACTATCTAAATAGTGGAGATCTATTACTTTCTCCTTCTTGGATTTCTTCTTTTCAACTTCCTCCACTTCCTCAGTGATGTGGGATTCTTCTCTTCCTCTTTTGTTATTGTCCTTCTTGAACTTAGGACAATCTCTCCTTTAGTGCCCATATTATTTGTTGGAAATAATACTGAGAGGGGGGGTGAATCAGTATTATCTATCAATTTGACAAATCTTCCTTATTTGATCTTTTGAATTATTCTTGCATATCAGTACCATAAAATAATGAGCATGAACAAAGAAAATAGACAGTCACACCAAAGAACACAAGATGTAAGGTGGAAACCCAATGTGGGAGAAAACCACCTGCTGCAATATGTCTCTATCTTCTTTCAAGAAATTCTTTTTACAATGATTTTGTACTGGTGCAGTCCTTTACCAGTACGCAGGCTGCAACCTGCAGAGAGCTACAACTCTCTCTCGTTTTCCAGTCTCTCCTGGAAGGGAGCTACAACCCCCTACTTCTTTTCATGAAGAATCAAATGATCAACAAGTATACAACAGATACAGTCCACTACAGATATCAGATCAGTAATCACAGGAACAACCCAGAACACCTTATGAACAGAAATATACAATTAACAGATCATCTTAAGACAGGGACGCAATTTTTCTTTCTGTGGCCTGCGACTGGACGCAGTTTACCTTCTGTTGTTCTGCGTGCAAACGCACTGTTCCTTTAAGCTTCTCTGCGTACCGGCGCACCCAGTAACACTATCGCGCCGCGTCTTTCGCTTCAGAGACGCACCCAATAACACAGTCGCGCCGCGTCTTTTGCTTCAGAGACGCACCTGAGCCCGGTCTTCCCTGCGTCTCGGCGCACTTGTCCTTCACTGAACCTGCGTCCCTTCAGATATAAAAGATATGAGGACTTCAGAACTGACCCAACCACTCAGATCTACAGATCTGATCATGCGCCAAAGAGATCACAGTCCATTAGAAGATTCGCCCTCATAGATCTGGACTAGATCTCACCAAAAGATATTCAACCAAGATGATGCCCAATCCAAATGAACTCCTTTGCTTTATATAGGCAAGCCCCTCCCCAAAACATGGAACAATACCACGAGCCGACACCATAGAAACACAAAAACCGTCGGCTAGATACCACACAAGAAACCCCCACGTGCTTTTCTCTGCCTTGAAATGTGTGCACTGGGTGGACGCACCTCCTGAACGGCTGGCCTGCGTCCCTGGACGCGGGTTCTGCATGGTATACCTGCGGGGACGCACTTGCTGAACAGATTTCCTGCGTCCTTCTTAAAATAGAGAGCTGATCATCAAGAATAGTGATCTATCACCTGAATGGGTTGCCATCAAGGACAACACCTGAATCATAATGCCAACAATCTCCCCCTTTGGACTTGATGGCAACCTCATGATCTTCAGCTTCATTCTCCCCCTTTGACATCAAGGGCAAAGAGTATACTCCCCCTATGCTCATGCTCTTCCAGATTTGTAACAAATAACCAGAAATCCATCATGAAGGAGATAGAGACATATTGCAGCTATTTCCAAGATCTCCTTCTCCATAATGCCAACAATGCATTATGTGCTCCCCCTGAGCCTATACCACCAATAGGAAGATGATCAACAATAAGATGATGCATCAACAACCCCCAGCTTTTGCCTGAGGTATTCAAAAGTGTCCCTGGGCAACGGTTTGGTGAAAATATCAGCAACTTGTTCCTTAGAAGGAACATACTCCAATTTGACCTTCTGTTCAAGTACTTGTTCCCGGAGAAAATGGTACTTGATTGGTATGTGCTTGGTTTTTGAATGCATAACCGGATTCTTTGAGATGCTGATTGCACTTGTGTTGTCACATAAGATAGGAATAGGAGGTGTACAAGTGATTTGATAATCCTGCAAAGTCTGCATCATCCAAAGAAGTTGGGTGCAACAAGATGCAACAGCAACATATTCCGCTTCAGCTGTAGACAAGGCAATTGAACTCTGTTTCTTGCTGAACCAAGATACCAGTCTGGAGCCCATAAAGAATGCACCGCCACTTGTGCTTTTCCTGTCATCCACGCTTCCGGCCCAATCTGCATCTGTGTACGCATGAAGAGTGAGATCTATATCTCTAGGATACCATAAGCCATAATTTTGAGTCCCTTGAAGATATTTGAAAATTCTCTTCACTGCTTGAAGATGAGTCTCCTTTGGATTTGCCTGAAATCTTCCAACTATTCCAACTGCATGCATGATGTCTGGTCGGGTACCTGTCAAATATAGTAAACTTCCAATCATAGATCTGTAGGTTGGTTGATGTACTGCTGCAGATTCATCATTTGCACTGAGACTACATCCTGTGACCATGGGTGTACATACTGGTTTTGCATCTTCCATGCCATATTTTTTCAAAATCTGCTTGAGATACTTGGTTTGAGATAAAAGGATTCCTCCTTCCTTTTGTTGGATTTGCAAACCAAGGAAGTATGTCAGTTCTCCTAGCAAGGACATTTCAAATTCTTTCTGCATGACTGAGGCAAAGCTTTGACTCATAGCTTCTTCATTGCTGCCAAAAATAATGTCATCTACATACACAACAAGTATTAGCAATTTGTCATTTTCAACTTTTATATATAGATTGCTATCTGCTGAACCTTTTGAAAAACCTTGTTGATGAAGATATTTGTCCAACCGGTAGTACCAAGCCCTTGGGGCTTGTTTGAGACCATAGAGAGCCTTTTTCAATCGGCATACAAGATTTGGATCATTTCCAAGAATGAACCCATCTGGCTGTTCAATGTACACTTCTTCTTCCAAGTCTCCATTCAGAAATGCTGATTTTACGTCCATTTGAAATACTTTGAAGTTCTGAAAACTTGAGAGAGCAAGGAACATTCGGATGGCCTCAAGTCTTGCAACAGGAGCAAAAGTTTCTTCAAAGTCTATTCCTTCTTGCTGTGCATACCCTTTACAAACAAGTCTGGCTTTGTTTCTAATTACTTCTCCATTTTCATTCAATTTATTTTTGAAGACCCATTTTGTTCCGATAACATTCTTATCCTTTGGTCTAGGAACCAGCTCCCAAGTGTTGTTCTTTTCGATTTGCTCAAGTTCTTCATCCATTGCTTTCACCCAACATTCATCTTTGCATGCCTCTTTCACATTTTGTGGTTCAGTAGAGGAGAGTAATGCCAAATAGCTTGAAGCTTCTGCAACTGTTCTTCTAGTTTGTATACCTGCTTCTTTCTGTCCCATGATCTGAGATTCTGGATGGTTCTTCTGAACATATCTGGATGGAGTCTTTTCTTCTATTCTTGTTCGTTCTTCTGCGTCTTCGTGAGGTTCTTCTTGAGATTCTTCTTGAGGTTCTTCTTCTTCATCATTCTGTCTTTGAGGGTAGCTTTCATCTTCTTCGATATCTTCACGATGTATTTGCCTAGGAATGTATCCCTTCTCATCAACCACTACATCAATGCTGTCAACAATTCTGCCAAGTCTTTTATTGTAGCATTTGTATGCTTTGCTATGTGGAGAATAGCCAAGAAGAATGCCTTCATCTGCTCTAGGATCAAGTTTACCAAGCTGCTCCTCAGTATTCTTGATATAGCATTTACTCCCAAAGATTTTGAAATGCTTTACTGAAGGAGTTTTACCACTCCAGAGCTCATGAGGAGTTTGAGTGCTGTTCACCCGAACATTTGTCTTGTTGAGAATAATAACCGCAGTATGTGCAGCTTCACCCCAGAAAGTTGCGGGAGTTCCTGATTCATCAAGCATAGCACGAGCCATTTGTTGGATTGTTCTGTTCATTCTTTCAACAACTCCATTTTGCTGAGGAGTTCTAGCCGTAGAGAATTCTCTCCTTATCCCATGTTCATCACAGAAATCGAAAAATTCATTTGAAGTAAATTCCCCACCTCTGTCGGATCTGAGGCACTTAATTTTGTGACCTGATTCATTTTCAACCAAGGCTTTGAAGGATTTGAATTTTTCGAATGCTTCATCTTTGTGCTTCATAAGTCCTAACCAAACAAACCTGGAGAAGTCGTCAATAAATAATATCAAGTATTCCTCTCCTCTAGGTGTTCTTTTCCTGAATGGTCCACATACATCTGTATGTACTAGCTCAAGAGGCATGCTAGCTGATCCTTCTTTCTCTGGAAAGTTAGTCCTGGTTTGTTTTCCAAACTGACATGATCTGCATATGGTGTTGTCAGGAATTTTGATATCTGGAAGATCGCGAACTGCCTGATATTTGCAAGCTTTCCTTATTTGTGGGAAGCTTAGATGTCCCAACCTTCGATGCCATAACCAGTGCTCTTCATCCTTGCTTAGATAGCATTGTTGTTGTCCTTCATCAAATATGTATAGATTATTTGGAGTTCTTTTTCCTTTGAGAACTGTTTTACCTGTATCAAGATCACGAACAAGACATCCATTTGATCTGAATATAACCTCGGTTCTTTGATCACACATCTGGCTGACACTTAGAAGATTATGCTTCAAACCATCAACAAACAAAACATTTCCAGCCTTAACATCTTCTTTTAAAGGAGCAATACCTTTTCCTTTTATAGTTGCAGGAGTATCATTTCCAAAAGAGACTTTCTTTCCCTTTTCTAAACTAGAATAAGACTCAAGTTTTTCTTTATCACCTGTCATATGCTTCGAACATCCACTGTCAATGTACCATAGATTTTCTTGCCCTTCTGCATAAAATGCTATCCCACATCTTTCTGTTTGAGGTTCCTTTATTCTCCATGTTTTGGTGCCTGAGGCTTGTTCCTTTTTCCGCTCTTGTACTTTTCTTTTCGGAAACCTGCTTCTGCATTCAAAGTCTTCATGTCCAAAATTATTGCAAATAGAACATTCGACTTCATTTTCAAGAGCTGAAAAGTTGTTATAGGTCCTTTTTGTAATCCCTGTCATACTTCTTTGTTTTTGAGCTTCCCTAGTCATGATTGTTTTATACGCAACACATTGAGCTGCTTTGTGACCAAAGTTATGGCAAGAAAAGCATTGTCCATTGAAGAAGCTTCTGCGATTATTGAATCTACCAGCCAACTGATTGTAATTTCTATTTTCATCTATTCTTGAACCAAAATGAGAAGATTTTACCTGTGGCTGGTTGTGGCTTTTGTTCACCCTTAAGCTGGATTGCCCCTGATGGTTTCTGTTTGACATTTGTCCCTGCTTTACCTTATGATCTTCCTTGTGCTCTTGCTCATTTCTCCTTGCTGCATCAAGATAACTTTTTGAAGTGGATGCTTGAGAAGTTTCTCCATTATAGCCCAGACCTGTCTTATTTAGTGGAGACCGCTGCACACTGATAATCTCATCCAAAGTTTCTGATCCTTTGACAAACTTGAGATTAATAGTTTTTGTTTTCTCAATTTCTTTTCTAAGACCAACAATTTCACCTTCTAATTTTTCAAGATGTTTTTCCTTTTCATCAATTTGAAATTGTAGAGTATCAATAATCATGTTCTTTTCTTCTATACATCTCTTGAGTCTAGTAATTTCATCATAAAGGTTATCCACATCTACAGCATCCTCATAATCATCATCTTCAAATGCCATTAACAACCTATATTTATTACCTTGTTCATCTTCATCACTGTTTGATAAGCCATCACTATCTTCATGGGTGTAGTAGCTTTTCTTATTTGCACTTTGTTTCTTGTTCCATCTAACTGGTTCCTTTCCTTTATCCTTATAAGAGCATTTTGCAGCATAATGACCTACTCTTCCACAAGCAAAGCATTTGAAAGGTAGCTTACCTCTGAACCTTCCAGAACCCCTTTGAAGATTTCTGACAAAATTTGATTCTTCTTCCTCTTCTTCTGGAACATGGCTTGCTTCATAGTGATCTTCTTTGCCTGATGCTTTAAAAGCAGCCTCCCTTCTGTCTGATGGTCCTCCCTTTCTCATTTCATAAGCAGTTAGAATTCCATGTAGCTGAGACATAGTGAGAACACGGAGATTTTCTTTTTCTTCTATTGCAGATACTTTAGATTCAAACTTGGGGGATAATGATCTTAGAATCTTTTGAACTACTATAGACTCCTTTATTTCTTCACCCAAATTTTTCATACAATTTACAATCTCATCTACCCGAAGAAAATAATTAGCCACACTTTCATCATTATACATCTTGAGAGTCTCATATTGAATCCTGAGAGTTTGAAGTTTGGCTTGTTTTACCTGTTCATCTCCTTCATAGCTTGTGATCATTTTGTCCCATATTTCTTTTGCTGATTTGAAGTGCATTACCTTCATGAATTCTGTTTGGGATATACTTCCTAATAAAGTACTGACTGCTTTTGCATTTGTTTCATACTTCTTTTTCTCAGCTGGATCTGTAGGAGTAGCTGAAGGAAAAGCATAGCCTGTTTCTACAATGTCCCAAACTTCAGTACCAAGAGATTGAAGATATGCAGTAACTCTTACCTTCCAATAATTGAAGTTTGTCCCATCAAAAACCGGTGGCCTGATTGATGCTTCTCTCTCGTAGTTGCTCATGATGAACGATCTACCTTCAAGCGATCAAGCTTTTCTGAAGGACCTGCTCTGATACCAATTGTTGGAAATAATACTAAGAGGGGGGGTGAATCAGTATTATCTATCAATTTGACAAATCTTCCTTATTTGATCTTTTGAATTATTCTTGCATATCAGTACCATAAAATAATGAGCATGAACAAAGAAAATAGACAGTCACACCAAAGAACACAAGATGTAAGGTGGAAACCCAATGTGGGAGAAAACCACCTGCTGCAATATGTCTCTATCTTCTTTCAAGAAATTCTTTTTACAATGATTTTGTACTGGTGCAGTCCTTTACCAGTACGCAGGCTGCAACCTGCAGAGAGCTACAACTCTCTCTCGTTTTCCAGTCTCTCCTGGAAGGGAGCTACAACCCCCTACTTCTTTTCATGAAGAATCAAATGATCAACAAGTATACAACAGATACAGTCCACTACAGATATCAGATCAGTAATCACAGGAACAACCCAGAACACCTTATGAACAGAAATATACAATTAACAGATCATCTTAAGACAGGGACGCAATTTTTCTTTCTGTGGCCTGCGACTGGACGCAGTTTACCTTCTGCTGTTCTGCGTGCAAACGCACTGTTCCTTTAAGCTTCTCTGCGTACCGGCGCACCCAGTAACACTATCGCGCCGCGTCTTTCGCTTCAGAGACGCACCCAATAACACAGTCGCGCCGCGTCTTTTGCTTCAGAGACGCACCTGAGCCCGGTCTTCCCTGCGTCTCGGCACACTTGTCCTTCACTGAACCTGCGTCCCTTCAGATATAAAAGATATGAGGACTTCAGAACTGACCCAACCACTCAGATCTACAGATCTGATCATGCGCCAAAGAGATCACAGTCCATTAGAAGATTCGCCCTCATAGATCTGGACTAGATCTCACCAAAAGATATTCAACCAAGATGATGCCCAATCCAAATGAACTCCTTTGCTTTATATAGGCAAGCCCCTCCCCAAAACATGGAACAATACCACGAGCCGACACCATAGAAACACAAAAACCGTCGGCTAGATACCACACAAGAAACCCCCACGTGCTTTTCTCTGCCTTGAAATGTGTGCACTGGGTGGACGCACCTCCTGAACGGCTGGCCTGCGTCCCTGGACGCGGGTTCTGCATGGTATACCTGCGGGGACGCACTTGCTGAACAGATTTCCTGCGTCCTTCTTAAAAATAGAGAGCTGATCATCAAGAATAGTGATCTATCACCTGAATGGGTTGCCATCAAGGACAACACCTGAATCATAATGCCAACATTATTTACACCCATAACATTGTATTTTAGCCATGCTCTTCTTTTTCTGAGGATTAAACTTTCCAAATTTTCCCTTTCTTTTTGTCTTTGCAACATATGCTTGATTTTTCTCACCTGTTCCCACATCAGATTTGGCCTTTATTATAGATTCTTCAATATTGCACAGTGACAATAATCCTGGAATGGAGTAGCTTCTTTCATCCCATAAATACTTGAAGTAAAGTTACCCCACTCCTCTGGTAGTGCATTTAATATAATTGTAGTCATTTCTCTATTAGACATGACTTCTCCCAGATCTTATAGTTGATCCCGGATTTCATATATCCTCATAAAGTATGAGACTATTCCATCTTCCCTTGACATCTTCAGCTTGTAGATTTCTTTCCTTAATGATATGACTTCTCTAGCAAAGATTATGGAATACAACTCTACTAGTTTGTCATAGATTTCCTTTCAAGTTTCAAGTTTGGATACATATGGGATGAGGGGATCCTTGATAGATTCTATGAGAATACTTTGAGCCCTAACTTCCCCTTTCATATAATTTGCAATAGGTTGAGCATATTACTTTATTGGTTTAGTGATATATCCTTTGACATGTTCTATAACCTCATTTTCAATGAGATTCAGATCTTTCCTTTTCCTCCATGCAAGATAGTTTGAAGCCCCAACCAATTTGTTGCTTTCCTTGCAAAAAGACATTTTAACAGATTCATATGTGGACATAAATATACTTACTTGATAGGATTCTCCTTCTCTTTGTTGCATCCTTGATGTTGATGATGATATAGACAATAGAAAACTTTTCCTTGACGAAGGTATTTTTCTTCAAGAGTGATCCTTGATCTCATCGAGAGTGATATCTCTTTGGATCCTTTGATGAAGATCAATGATGAATTCTTGGTGATGCCTTCAATGTTAAGGACCTTGATTCATAGATATATTTAACTTGGCCTTCTTTTCTTGATGATGATCCCAAGACTTCTTTGTAGACTCGTTCTTTGATCTAGTGTTATAATTCTTCCTTTGTAGATCTATTCTTAAAGATGATCTTTGCTTTGATGCCTTTCTTGAGATTTGATCCCTGAGTGTCCCTTGATAAGATGCCCTTCCTTGAATTTATCACCTTAGCTCTGATACCATGTTGAGAAATCTAGGGCATTGATATTACGTGATTTCTCTGAGAGATAACTGCTTGTGAATGATTTTTACCTTTTAGATTAGATTCTTCTCTTTAGATTATTATTGTGTTTTTCTTTCGTCAAACAATTACAATGCATAAACAATAAAGAGACAAGAGACATAAAATGTAGGCTATTCGCCAGGGCCAAAACCTCTCCCACATGCGAGGAAAACCCACACAAATTCTTCTTCTTATAGAGACTTCAATTGACAAATACCAAGACCAAGGCCCTTGACCTATTTTCCACTCCAATACCAAAACAAAAATCCTTCTTGATGAGATTCTTCTTGCAATGATCAAATCTGCTTCTTCCTCCTTCACGACGACTCTTTAGAATTTTGGTCCCTTGGTTCAGTACTTTCAAGTCATCTCTCTTTATTTAACATTTACTTCCGAAGACTTTGAAGTGATTGATATCTTCTAGTATTCCTTTCCATATCTCCTAGGGTGTTTTGTCACTTTTACTCCTAAGCATTCCTTTGTTCAAAATATGAACTATAGCTTCAACTTCCTAGACCCAAAATATATTACTCAACTTTGATTCATTTAACATGGTTCTAGCCATTTCAACTACAACGTTGTTCTTCCTTTCTGTGACTCCACTTTGTTGAGGTGCTCTAGCTATTTAGAACTGTATTTTTATTCTATGTTCTTCACAATAGTGTTGAAATTCTTTGGATGTAAACTCACCTCCATTTTCCGATCTTAAACACTTTATCTTTAGATCAGTTTCATTCTCAACCATTTCTTTGTGTATCTTGAAATGTTTAAAAGCTTTCGACTTCTTCTTGATGCAATTGATCACTATCATTCAAGTGTAATCATCAATGAACAATATGAAGTAAAGCTCACCTTTGAGCCCTTTAGTTCTCATGGGTCCCCATAATTCAGTGTGCACTAACTCCAATGGATTTGAAGTAGAGTGTTCCTTCATCTTAAATTTGAATTTGGTATGCTTTCCATGCCGACAATATTTTCATATAACGTTTGATGGTTTTGTGATTTTAGGAATTTCTTTGACTCCATCCTTCTTGATGAACTTGACAAGGTTGTCAAAGTGAATGTGAACCATTTTTCTGTTCCAAACCCAACTTTCGTCTTCCTTCCCTATGCAACATGTTTCCTTTCCAATTTCATCTAGACAATATAAGTTATTATGTCCTCGAGTTGTTGTAGACACCATTTTACCTATATTTTTCTTTCTGATTTAACACTTTTTGGAGTCGAAAAGAAATGTCTGCCCCTGGTCAAACATCTGACTCATGCTCAACAAATTGTGATTCAAATTTCAATGGGCAAGGCATTTTTTGCCTTGGCACCTTTACCTCCAAGCTTAACTGTGCCTTTCCCAAAACTTTGGATGTTCCATTGTTTCTGAATCATATGGTGCCATCTTTTTCCTTTCACAAATATATAAACATGTCCTTGTCTCCAGTCATATGCTTTGAAAAACCAATGTCAACTAACCTTTCATGTTTCTTGCTTTCTGCAGTGAACACAAGGCTTCATATCTCATTTTTTATTTTACATACTTTTGAAGGAGCATTAAATTATGTCTGTGTCTCTTTCAGAGGAGTGCTCATCCAATAGTCTTGTGCTATATGTCCAAAATCATTACACTTGTGGCATTCTATTTCAATTTTTAGTAAAGAAAGTATGTTGTAGTTTCTATTGTGATCTTCATGAAGTCTTCTGGAATAGTTGTTATGAGGTTCATTTTAATAGATTATCCTATTTCTAGCATTACAATTTATAACTTTGTACCCAAAATTGTTGAAAGAGTAACAAACACCAAGAAAAATAGTTTGATACCTAGAGGAGAAAAATCTTTCAAGTGGTGCACTTCTCCATCAACCTTCCTACAGGTTGTCAGCTGGTTGTTGTTGCTAGGGAATCCTTCTAGTTGGTTGATACTTGGTTGAAGATTACTATTTCTTCTTGATAAATTCCTCGACGACTTTGGCATAACTTTTCCACCATCCTCCTTCCCTATATTGGAGCTTGATCCCTTAAAAAAGTTTGCATGAGATTCCAACACAGTTTTATCATCACATGACCTTTGATTGCCTATGATCTCTTCCAATATTTTTGAGATGTTCATAAAGTTCTGTCGGACATTTTTCTTCTAGGATTCCTTTCAGAGGGAGACTATTTCTACTTCCAGTCCTTTTCTTATCTTGGAGCTTTCTTCTAATTATTTGTTGAGCATTTATTCAATCTTCTTCACATCTTCTAATTGTGTTTTCATATTGATAATGATATTTTTAGAGTTCTCATATTGTTCCTTTAATTTACTGAATTCCTGTTTCAATTTCTTGACATTTTTCCTTTTTTACTTCAAATCATCAAGAGCACTTACCAATTCGCCTTTCAGGTCAAAGTCCCCTTCCAATTTTTCTTCATCTTCAGAAACATCCTGATTTTTAAATTCCATAAACAATACCTATTCTGAATCACTGTCACTATCATTAACACTATTAGATACAAAGTTGTCTTCCTTAGAGTAAAATATTTTCCTAGGCATTTTCTTTTTGCCTGGTTTCCTGTTTCCTTTTTAATTTTTCTTTTTCTTGGGAGCTTCATCTTCTTCATCGTTGTCAGATTATTTTGCATAGGTGTATTTTGAAGCAAAATCGACAATTCTCCCACAACTAATTTTTTTTATAGGGAACTTACCTTCGCACTTTTTTTCCTCTCTTGAGTTTCCTCAAAAAGTTGGTTACTTCTTCGTCTGAGTCCCTGCTATTACTTTTACTGGACTTTTGTTTTGATTCCTGCTTGTTATTTATTGTCTTCTTTGAGGCCTTGAATGTTGCTTCACATGTATATGAATTTTCCTATTTAATCCTCATTTCATAAGCTATTAGAATCCCATGTATCTCATCCATGATAAGTTTGTCCAAGTCTGATCTATCTTCTAGGAAAAAAACTTTAGGACTAAATCTTGTTGGAAGAGATCTTAGAACCTTTCACACAATAACCTCTATATCTGATGCTTCTCCCATTCCTTCTAGGACATTTGCTACTTCATCCACTCGATGAAAATAAGATGCAATGTTCTCGTCTTCTGTCGTCCTAAGAAGCTCAAAATTTTCTATGCAAATTTGAAGTTTTTATTCTTTATCCTTTGAGTCTCCTTCAAATATTTTTTGAAGATTTCCCCAAATTTCCTTATCTATTTTACAACCCAACATCTTAATATAGACAGATTCAGAGAGTCCACTCATAATGGCATTCTTGGCTTTGGCATTATTCTCGACAAGTTTTTTACCTTTTTCATATGTTAGAGGAGAGGATGGTGTCGTGTAACCATTTTAAACAACTTCCCAAATATCATATACTTGTGAAAATACACATACCTGTATCCTTCCACTCCATAGTGCACAATTTTTCCCATTAAACAATGGAACTCCATTCTTGGTGTACTACATGATCTCTCTTCAATGGTTAAACTGATTGTACAAGGACCAACTCTGATGTTGATTGTTGGAAATACTGAGAGGAGGGTGAATCGGTATTTCACTTACAATTAGTTAATTTTTATTTTTTAGAGAATTAATCAGATTAAAACCATAAATCAATACTGCACAAAATAAAGGACAATAGATACAAATTTTTTAGGTGGAAAATATTATGGGAGAAAAACCACCGAATACTTCTATAATAATTTTATGAGTACAGCAATGCTTCAAATCCAACTAAAAATGGAAGCCCCAAATCTCTTGTACTTTAGAAAAGAATTCTAGTTTTATTAGGGATCTCTAACTCTTGAAAGGATGTTCCTACATGATGTTTTACCAACACCACTAGAGGGACGCTCCAACACCTTGCAAGCTCCAACTTGCCCTAGCACCACCCTACCATCCTAAATTATTTATAGGCTACAAATTGTAGGTGAATTCAACCACCTACCTAGCACCACCCAACCACCCTGAAAATGATAGTAAAGAGACAAACAACTGTAGGCTCTTGTACCAGAGATAAGGAACCACTTACAATGAATTGACTGTTGTAGAAGGATATAACAATGAAGCAACAAAATCCTTACTGCTGATAAATTCTAGATGCACAACAATACTTAGACACCCTTGCAAAATGTTATGACAACGAGACCCAAATACTTCAAAACTAAACAATTACACACTATAGTATAAATAACCATCCCTTATTACTGAATGCCTTCAATGCACTATACCATCTGATGTCAGAGCCAATCAAATTTTGACTGCATGAACACACTGTTAAAACAAGGTCATGATGATGGAACACTTTTTATTAAGAAACTACTTCTTATCCCTATTATTATAAATAACAATGATGAGACTACCAAGGATAACACAATTATGCTTCAGATGATACCCTTACAACTTGCTACCCTGTTGCAAATTATATAATAATGAATCCCGACTTGACCAAATACTTTTACTGGTAACAAAACTGCTAAAAGTGACAAAGATAATTTTTGACAATTACACCCTTACTCTTGTAGTGTTGTAGTGAAACCAGGGTATTGATAATGAAACCCTTGCACAAAAATGAAACATATGTTCCCAATAAATAAGTTTAAGATGGGATATAGATTCATTACATAGTTTTCCAGGATACATACTTCTTGCACATACTAGGGATTTTCAGTTAAATATAACGTACCGACATGAGCACTGTAGAGTTACTTAATATGATATTCAAAGTTGAACATTCTTGCTGAAATTAAACACCCTTAGATATGCGTTTGGAGTAACTAGTTGACAAGCAAGTGATGCTTCTGTAGGCTGGAAATTTCACAAGAGATGGGCCACAAATTCTGTCAACTATGGAAATCACCAATCCTAAGATCCTTGGATACACGAGTAGACTTCAAAGTTTTTATGTCATCCAGTTTTTGATCTCATAGGTTGACTCTTACAACATTTTACAAGTATCTTGACTATTGATGCTTCGATTTTCTTAATACTTGCTCGATGTAGCTTAAGAACTCATTCAATTAATGTCAATTCACCTCCCTTAAGAAAAATTACAACCACATAGAATTAGACAACGAAGTTACACATTTAATGCTATTAGGCCTTTGTCTTAAATATATAAAAAGCTCCAGATTATGTCCAAAACCCTTCTCTGATCCTGGGTTTAAGTCTGCTACAAAAGATTAATGAATGTAAACATACCATAGTAGCTTCAAGAAGGAAGGTCGAATGGACTTGGCAACCCTTCAATTCAATCTGTTAGTGTCGGTCTTGAAAGCCCTCCATCAGTGATCAAAGCTCTTTGCATTTGCATTAGTAGGTGTCTCATCAGTGTTAAATCTTGCATCCCGTTAGGCATGCCATAACCCTGATGGAGGAGCTGGTCTATTCATACCCCTCTTGGCTTTGCTGGATCAGGTCATATCAGTCATTGAGTTTGTCAAGCTTCTCTTGTTTGGTCTTAGGGTCAAAGGTCCAAGGTCTAGGGTTTTGGTCATTTGTCTCAGCAAGGTCATGTCTTTGAAAGTCCTTGAGTGACCAGCAAGCCAGAGGGAGGATGGTAAACATGTTCCTTTGAAATTTTCATCATGTACAGTTCATTTCTAACCTTGGATTTAAAAACTCTGTTTTTAAAGCCAAGGTCATGTTAAATTTTTGTAAAAAGAATAAATTTCCAAAAAGTCTTCAAAAAGGCAGCAATAACCCTGGTCCCCTTGCCACAGTCCTTCAGATGATCTACCTGCAAAAAGAATCAAGTCAAAGCACTCAAAAAGTCAACTTCAGGATAAAGGAAACTAAAAATCAGTGTTTTAAAGAAAAGTGTCAAAATAGACTTTATAAAGTGGGTTTATGGATAAATTTTTTCAAATGAAGATTATAAAAGGTCATATTCCCTCCTTTCACTCTCATTGTGCATTTCAAAGCTTGCAAGAGAGGTTGTGAGAGAGTGATAGGCGAAAGAGGCAAAAACACAGCGTTTTCGGGCAGTTAGCAGGTGCGCGACCCGTTCAAGGAGGTGCGCGACCTGTTGGGCGGTGCGCGACCCGTCCAGACCCTTCCCGCAGTTCAAATTTACTACGGGCGCGACCCGTTGGGCGGTGCGCGACCCGTTGGGAAGCCTGCGCGACCCGTTCAGCTGTTTGCAATCAAACTTCAAACAAACTTCTTCATCTCCCTTCAAATCTTCTCAATCGGTCGAGGTAGGCTCTTTATGCATGGTTTTTGATATTGGTGATGGATGCAAGTCTTCATGCTATGATTTTATCCTCCAAATTTGCAAATGAATGGATTGATATGGCTGCAATGTTCATGCCCAAATGGTGTTAGGGTTTATGATGTTTCAAGTTGTTTTTTCCCTTGGTTGATTTCCTTTCCCTTTCCTTTTACCCACACTCATATGCACCTTCTTTTTCCCATGATTATTTTATCAATGACATACAAATCCCCTTCCCATCCCTAAATCACTAAAACTAAAAACCCTACCCCTCTCCCAAAGTATCAAAAACAAAACAAAGTGAAACCCTAAATCCCCTCTACCATATACATGTAAAAAACAAAGAAAAGATTCATGTGAAAACAGTAGCCAATATTGGTGAATATATCAGCAAATTATGTATATGGTTTCCCTATTTCCCTATTGATACATATATGCATATGTGCTCATGTTCACTTATATGTATGTTTTTTCCCATATGTAAAACTCTTTGCAAATGATTTCCCTTATAAAAATGTGTTCCTATATGAATATGATTTGCAAAGTTTCCCTTAAAACTCCCTGTTGTTGTTATATATTCCCATTCCTTGTTAAAAAATTCCCTCCCCTAACATTTCCCGCATGTTTGGTTCCCCTTGAAACAGCATAGATTTCAGCACTTTTGCAGGCAGAGACAGCAGTTTAGTTTTCCACTTTGCTCCAAAATCATGTCAGAAACCGAAACTTATGAGCAAAGTGATGACCATTCATCATCTACAGAGGTTGAGGAACAGAGGAGGCCTCGTAGAGGAGGTAAGGGAGGACATCATAAGCGGGAAGAGCCTACTTCTTTGGCAGAATTACAGGCTTGTCCTTTGGCAGTGAATTGCTTCCAGTACATGTCTTGCTATCAGTTTTGTGAGAGGATCTCTCAGATTCAGCATCATAGAGAGTTGGCCCGCTTGTTTGTCTTACACCTCCATGATGGACATGTCACTCTTGCAGGGGTGAACTTCATATTGACACCTGAGGTGATCTCAGAGGCTACAGGGATACCAAATGTGGGTGAGGTGTGGCCTAAGCGCAGATTACTTGATTTTGTTCACTTTGAGCCCTATGTCCGGCCATCATTTGTGAGACTGTTGACGGGTGTTTTCCCATTCAGATTTCTCTGGAGCGAGTATGCTCCCCTCATGAGACTTATCATGCATTATTTTACCTGTGAGGGCAGATTTTCACAGGTATATTCATATCACATTCGCCTGTTGATGCATTTCACCCGGGTGAGGATGATGAACCTCCCGGTCTTCTTGTTTCATAACATTCAGAGGATGGTGCCCATGTTGCAGAGGAAAACCCCGGCTCAGCAGTACAGGAGCCTTTGTCACTATGGTTTGATCCAGCTCATAGTCTCTCATCAGTTGACTCAGCAGGGCATCTCATGGGAGGAGTTCATCTCCCGTGAGTTTTTCACAGTGCCACCTCAGCCACATCAGGAGGCCATTCATGAGGAGGGAGGACCATCTCAGCAGCCTGATGCTCCCATCACCCGACATGTCAGCTCCACTCCTTTGGTCACCTATCAGAAAGGCCCAAGGGCCTTGTTTGCAGCAGCTAGGCGAGTACTATCTCCACAGCAGGTGGAAGGGGTCTCGCCTTCATCTTCAGATCAGCGAGTGTTATCTCCACAGCAGGTGGAAGGGGCCTCGCTTTCTTCACCAGCACAGGTATTGCAGAGGGGCAAAGAGCCCATGATTCATGAGGATCCGGTGATTGATCTTGAGGCCAGTTCTCCTAGCCAAGAGGCAAAGGAGATCATTCAGCATCTCAGGGCCGAGAATGATGTTTTGCAGCGGAGACTCGAGGGTGCCCAATGGACCATCACTTATCTAGAGCAGCGGAACACACAGCTAGAGGAGGAGAAGGCACTTGATGAGCTTTGGAGGATTCGTAGTGACCGAGTCCTAAACCGTAGGAGGCCCGGTGATCCATTGCCTGCTGACCGGGAGTCATTGCTCATTCAGGAGAATGCCCACTTGGAGAGGCTGTTGGCTAAGGCCAACCAAGAGAAAAAGCTGCTAAGGAACATGAAAAATCACTATTGGGCGAGGATGCATGTTTGCAAGGCAAAAATGAAAATGTTCCAAAGGAGGTTGTCCGAGGCTCTTAGGCGGAAGAAGAAGACCAACCCCCTCCGTATCTTGGCCGAGGCATCCCTCAAGGATCATGGCACTCACTAGCATCAGCTACAGCACAAATCCCAAAAAATTTTGAGAATTTTGGGTAATTTTGGTATTTTTGGGAAATTTACAGGTTTTGGCCTTTCAACGGGTCTCACCCCCGGTGAGACCCTTTGTCATCGTAGCTCCGTTTTGCGAAAACTCAGCATTTCTAGATTTTTCATGCAAAGTTACACATGCCTATGGATGTACTTGAGTTTTTATGGAGTTTTGGGCCTCCAAAAGGTCAAAATACAGCCAAATTTTGACTTTCTGCCCCTTTTTTGAGCTGCAGAAGTAGTCTTGGTAGAAATGACTTTTGACTGGGAAAATGACCTCCAAATCCAAAAATTCCAGTTGGGTTGGAAAGTAGACTCAGAGACCTTTCCAACGAGCTATCCTGCACCTCATTCTGACACCGGGAAGGCCTCCAAACAGGGCTCCAAAGTGCGCGACCCGTTGAGGAAGATGTGCGCGACCCGTTGAGGGAACTTTGCCAGATTTGACCAGTTCAGCCCAGAAAACGCAGTTTAGCTCCAGTTTGACTTTCTGAGGTGGATGGTGGTCCTCTTGACTGTACTTGTGGCACTTTTTGGATACTTTTACTCTTGTTTATCTCTTCTAGAAGTTTCTTTCATGTAAAGGGTAAAAATTGACTGTATGAACTGGTTTCCAAGTTTATAGAGGCAAGTTGTTTTGACTGCCTATTTTGTAGTGCTTAGTTTAGAAGTTGTTCAAACAGCTCCTAGGATAGTGAGCTCGACCCATGGAGGCAGGGAAAGAGGTTAGATCATCTATATTATGTACTTTCTTGCTCATTTTCATGGTTGGACTCTTGAGGGAGAAGCTATCATTGTATTATTTCACTTGTATCTCTGCAATTTTTGGCTAAGGAAGACCAGGGTTTTGCAGACATCTTTGGATTCTTGTGGACTCATTGTGTTGATGGTGTGTCTCTTCATGTTATTGTAAGCTTTGTTATGTGATTCATTTCCTTTCTATACTGCTGCATATTAAACAAATGAAGTGATAAAGTTAGAATTCATGCTTGCCATGCTCTGCTTTCAAATTTGTTTAATTTCTATGTTTTCTGCTGTCTAAAGAGAATTCAAATCCATTGTTTGCTCTCTTTAGCCTTCTTATCTTTCCTCCTAATCATCCACTACAGTTAAAGACATCAATACAGGCTCCTACCTTGCCCCAAAGACTCCCCTGCAGAAACTGTGTCAAATCCAGGCACCCTAAATTGCAGCTCCTCAATTTGCCACCAAAAACCCAAAAAACCCCAAATCAACCTTTATAATCAGTTTACTAGCCTAATATCAGTCTTACCTTTGTTGGTCATCTCATCCCATTGAAGATTTGCCGAGATTTGACCGGAGAGAGCCTTCTCCTGCCCCGTAGGGCTAGCTACGAGGCTGAATGGTTTGATGTAGCTTTGAGATTTGCCTTTTCAGCCTGAGGTGAAATTTCAAGTGCTAACACAATCCACACACATTTCAAAATAAGTTCACCACAAAAACACAGATTGATAACACAAGTTCCTAGAATTTTGTAGTAGCCAGTGATATAAAGTCAAGGGTTTAACCGCTACTCCAGGATGATACTTAATGTGGATTTCATCCCTAGATTCAATACAATTTCGCTTGCAACATATTTGATCCTCAGATTGGGTTTATAATGGAGCTTGAAAGTTCAAGGAACTAAGTCTTTAATCGATCTTCTTGTTCCTTCGCTAGTCAAGAGAAGGCATAAAGACAAATGATTGAATTTCTTATGCACAATGATGTTTCCCTAACAAGGGCCAGAACTCATAGAGAATAGTTTTGCCTATAAGAAAACACCGAATCCCATGATCTTATCCCAAAAAGCCTTCCACTAAACCCATCTCCTCGTTAGGTTTTGAAGATTCCTCAAGGCTGAGAGTTTCAAAGCAAAATCTTGCCTTTAGATCTTCGTTCAAGTACATACAGTGGCCTTTTTATAGTTTTTAGAAGATCATGAATATGGGTAGCCAATTAGATGTTTGGAGGGAAATGAATTTTGAAATTTAAATCTTTTGGAGCCAAAAATTTTGAGGGCTAATTTGAATTTAAAAATTTAATTCATTTTAGAGCCGAAAACTTTACTTAATTTAAAATTTATTTTTTGAAACTCTTCATGAACATAAAAAAAAATAATTTAATTCTTAGAGAAAGGCCTTATTATCTTAGCCAAAGGAAAGCTGCCCCACTATCAACTAGACTAGGGCTATTAACCATGATATGGGGCTTCTAACTTTGAACAAGAATATTTCTCAAACTGTGAAGTATCTTGTGGTGTCCCATATACCAATGGAATTAACTTGATGAGGATAATCCAACAAGGATGGTTTGGACTCCAAAAAATATGTTTTTCCATGTCATTTTGGTCAACAAATGTTGGGCTTCGTTGGATGCTACTTGGGTTGACATCAATGACAACCATAGTTTATCAATTCCCCCCTTTGACATTGGTGAAAACACACAAACTCCCCCTGTAATCACTACTCCCTTGGACTTCATGCCTCTGATCTTCCTTGCCTATTTTTTATCCCCCTTTGACACCAATGGAAAATGGTGACTCCCCTTGATAGTGTGTCTGCTTCCTTCCTCTAATGATATGTCTATCTTTCATGCTGAAAAAGATGAAGATCAATGTGATATTTATGATTGGGAATTACGTAGAGGGGGGATGAATCAATAATTCAAAATTATTTGTTTTTTCTCAACTTAATCTTGTTCTTATGTAGTTAAGGAACATTTATGTTTGTGCTCAATTATTATTGAATTCCTATTCTAGGTTTTAAGGAGATGTAGATTTATTTATCAAGAATTCAAAACATTCACACAACACATAAGAATAAACACATGAAGACACCAGATATAAGTGGAAACCCTGAAGGGAGAAAACCACAAATTTTAGGCTAAAAGTAATGTGAAGGAAAGCTACTACTCCTTATTACATCAGATTTTCATAAGCTCCAACCTACAAGAGGCTCCTACCTCGAAGGAAGCTCCAACTCCCACAAGTTTTCTGCAGGCTACAACCCACAAGAGGCTCCTACCTCAACAGGCTACAACCTGTTCCTTTTCAAGCTACAACATAGAAGGGGACAAAAATCTCTCAATCACAACATCATGTTACAAATGTTGGTTACCTCATTTACAGTTCTGCTGTCAAGTCTACTACTGCACTGCTTCTCCTTTTCACTTTGCATCTCTTTCCTTGTTGCTCATCCACTTTCTTATGCAGATTATTTTTCTTCAAAAAGTCCCCTTTCCATTCCACATTGTATGTTTTATAAGCAAGCCATATGGGTTGTTTGTATTCTTTGTAGGAATATGAAATGAAGAATTGTCTCTTGGACTTCCAAAACTTCTCATACACTTGTCCCTTCATTTTTAGTTCTGAAAGAAATTTTGTAATATAAAATAGAGCTGAAATAAAACAACTCAACTAGTAATGATTACAAGAGACAAATCATATTTGTATCATACATTTTTCTATTAATAAAAGCATATATTTTTTCAGCTTGTGTTTCAATATTTTGTGTTCCATTTGACAATGTTCAACCTTCACATTGATTATCATAGCCTTTGCACTTCACATCACTTTTAGCCTTCTTCAGTTCAAGCCATCTAGAATTCAACATAAATCAGCCTTTGAGCAACATTGTCACTCATCATATGCATACAGCAACATAAGCCAACATCATCAGCTCATCAACATCCCAAGCTCAACATTCAAATGACTGCTCCTTTTCCATCAATGGCAACAATGTCAACACTCTCCCCCTTTGGCACTGATGGCAACTCATAACCTCTTCTTACCTCCCCCTTTAACATCAATGAAATGGGGTTATAGATGCCTTGTAGCCCTCCAATCCACATTTATTTATTTTCTGTTATTAAGGTACTGACAAAAAAAATGGTCTTCAACTCACTATAAAAGAGCGCTGCAAAATATTGTTGTGAGAACACTCTGTAAAAAGTTTCCAGAATAATGTTGAGAGAACACTTTGTAAGGAAAGCATGGAATGTATGAGATTTCCATTATATTGAGAAGTGTCCTCGTGTAAAAGCACAATGAATATAAGAATAGGGCAAAAATTTGCATCTCTTGATGGGCAAATCATTGTTACAAATATCCAAGAATGACTGTGTCTCCATGGTGAAGGTTGCTCCAATGAACTCTTAGGGAATAAGAATGTTAGGGCACAAAACCCTAATTCATAAAATTATGCCTGAGAATGTATTAAAAATACTGCCAATGCATCAATTTTCAATGTTTCTTAATGTATGAATCTCCAAGGCTTTCCATATTTGCAACATTACACAATGTTTAAAGTAGTAAGGTAGGAGAGCATCGTTATATCATATGGTTGTCCAAAATTTATCCACACGGCTTCAAAACAATGCCCAATGAATTAACATTATATTGCTCATAGTATTATAAAAATGGCTGAGAATGACTCCTTGCTTTCTGAGGTAAGTCTCTGAATGAATCATTGATAAATATTGTCAACATTACATACTCCCGCACCACGTGAGCTATTTCGTACTTCATGCATTTATAATATCCCAAACGGAAACTCTCCTTCCAGCAATCAATTTGTTCCTCGAGTGTGAATGATATGTTGATGTTCTAGAGGCAAGATCCATATTTTTGCCTTCAAATAATTATCATAAGATGGGGACGGGATTCAATTGATTAGGGATAGGATATAAAAGGAAAGGAAAGTTTGCATATCCTCTCCTAGTGCTCGTTGTCTGTCTTAATCAATTCCCCTATTTGATACCACACTTAACAGATTAAAACATCTTCGATTTACCGAAACGAAGGCTTTTGGTGACAACATCAGGTTTTTGTTTATACCATGTTGAGCAAAGCCACAACACTAGCCTAGTCGGCGTACATGCCATCCTGAAGCCTTTTAGGTATGTCATAAAAAAGTTAATCATAATCATACCAATACATTGAGTCGAATAGAAATCATAATCAGAGCATTTGTTTTCACATGCTACACCTCTCCCCTTAAATAATAATAAGCTATCGTTATGAAAGGGTCAAGTGAGTACATTAATTCCGCTCTCTCCTGTTTTGAGGAAATCCTTCTTCTTCTAATTTTAGTATGAATTAACTAATACTTCAATGAACAACCACATGAATTCTTTCATTGAACAACCACCCAAACTAATGATGAAACAAATAGCCACTAGAACAAATATGGTTTAATCACTGGGCTTGCTTTGAGAAGAAACGAAACGAGATATTGAGTTTGTTCCCCATATGCCATGAGAAAATCATATATTGAGGGCCATTGTGATGCTGGCCATAAATAACATATCGATGGTGCTCACCATATGTTGAAATCGAGGCGAACCATAACCCATATGGACAATTACTCATGAACTAGAAGCATTAATGCTTGGTCGCCTGCTTAAGCAGCCTGCGAGACAAGGTAGGGGATTTCTTACTTGCAATAGCAGAAGCCTGCCCAATAGAGTAGTACTAGTAATTAACCATTGACACCTTCCTTCGCTAGATTCATTCGCTACGCTGGCTTCATACTACCGCCCACGCTAGCTTCATATGCTGGCTATATAATACATAATAAGCTATTGGCTTCAACTAGGAGATAGAGTAAGTGGATCAATCACGTGCGGGTTCACCAAGTTTGAGCGTGTTTAGAAACCCATTATTTCTAGAAGGTGTTAAGCTCATTTTAACATATATAATCTTTTGCTCTTTGTTTTTTTATTTTTCTTTTGGTCTGTGCAGGCAGAGAGCCTGCTTCCAATCCAGGCGTAGAATTGCGATTATAGATGGAGCAAAAGGCTCAACCTCCAAATATGTATTTGATGTAGGCAGGGAAATCGAACAAACTACAAATAATAATTTTGTTATATAGTAGGCACAAAACATTGAAAAGATAGACACAACCTGTAATTCCAAATATATCGATGCAACCTATAATTTTATATTGTTCTAGCCATATAATCTAAACTATTGTAATGTGATACATCTAAATGCTGAAAACTTTCACATAGTCCCATTTTGACCATGCATAGGATGCTACCAAACCCATGTACAATTTAGATGTTGGAGTGGTATAATATTTTTTGTGTAATGCATTGGCATCAAGTGTATATACAATGAAATGCATATGGCTATTGACCATAAAATAATAATAAAGACGACATGCCTGAAAATAATAACTACGATATGCCAGAAAATAATAATAACAATAACTATGATAGGCCAAAAATAATAATAATGTTGCCAACATTTTCACCACGCATTGGATGCTACCAAACCCATGTTAGAAAAATAACACCCTCCAACCAACCATTTATTCGCTGCAATTGCCAATAGATGAATCAAACTTGTCCATAATGTAGATATCAATGAATGCATTAATTTTGACTGCAATGAACGCTACATTCAATTATGGAATAAAACTCTCTTGTTCAACGCATCGATCAATGGTGAAATGAACAGATATCCTTCTTGCTCATTCTCACGCGTTACATTCAACTATCCTCATTTTCTTACTGCTACCTATCAGATTGTCATTATTGTCATATGCTGTATTTAATCGTGGAAAAAAAATGCTCCTATTCAACACATATCCTTCCTGCTACTACTCATTTGTTACATACCTCCTCAGTTTGTTTTATTTATTACCATTTGAGCAGGTCCGATTGCATCAAGTATACAAGTATGCATTCTTTAAATCAATTAAGTTTCTTCTTGCTTTGTCTTTTTCAATTTTTTTTTGGTTATCTAATTGTATTGACAGAGATTTGAATTGTAATATATGTCAACAATGTTTCTTTTCAGGAACCAATTAGTGATGGCATTGCTCAGGATTATCGAATTTCTCCAAGTTATTTTGTGGAAAAATGTATCTAATGCAACTACCTAGTGTTGAATAATGCATTTGGCTCTTCATGTCCATTGGCAAGTGCTTTGATTTTCCCTTTCAATGCCTGTATTTGTTGAACTGGGTTTGTTAATTGTGGCTTTCATTAACTTTTTCATTTGCTTCAAGGGTCTACACACAATATTGTACCAAGAAAAATTTCTTTTCAAAGATTTTGAGGATATCCTTTTCTTGTATTTAATGTTATTTCCTTTTTCACATTATAAAAAAGATGTCAAGAACTTGCTGATATTGTTGATTCGATTGGATATAGAGATGAGACCTTGAAGTGTTGATTTTATGCTCATTTCCCTATGAGCATGTGGATTTCCATCATTTGCATTCAAATCTTTGCTCTTATACTACAACACTGAAGGATTTGGCAATATCCTGGTAATGCATTAAGATTTTGCAATGTATGATAGATTTATGATTGTAGACCCTGTTAGTGTCAGTCTTTCCAGCCTTCCTCCAGTGATCAAATATGCTCTTACAAAGCGGTCTCAGAGTGTCAAAGCCAAATTTTGTCATTTCAGTGAGTCTTCAAGCAAAATTTGGTCACTAGGCATTAGCTCTAAGGTTTGCCCAAATGTCAGTCCATGTCATCATTCAGTTGAGCATATCATCATTCAGAGGGTTTTCATTATTATGTCAGTGTCGAATGAGTCATTTTACACCTTATTCATGCTTCAGTTGTGCCTAGGTAAGGTCATTTCCCTCTCCTAGGGTTTTGAAAGCTAATTTCTCTTGGACGGTCAAATCATCGACAAAAATTGTATCCTGATGTTCATACACCTTCCCCTATCCTTAAAGTACCTTACCAAATTCTTCCCATCCCTTAGATCCGCCAAATTCCTCATTTTTGCACAAACCCTAGTTTCTAGCTACAACTTGGCAATTTTCTAGGTTGGGCCTGTGTTTTTCCCTTTTGGACCCCTTCCCTCACTCAATCTCTGAGATTCCACTTTCCCCTGCTTCCTAACATCCCTCCCCACTCCCAAAAATTTCCCCAAGAATTTAGAAGCCCCTTATCCCCTTCATTTCGCTCCATTTCGACAAAATTCCTTGTTTCACACATCGGGACAAGTTTCACTCAAAAGATGTTTCAGAGAAATCCAAGATGAATTTTGGGAAACTAAGAGATTTTTTTGTCCACAACATGCCATATAAGAAAAACCTCCTTCACTTTTTGCACAGGTGTCATGGTTTGAGAGAAATGTCAAGAATATCGTTGCCTCAGGAGAATCAAAGACACCTCTGAAGTGACCTTGGGAAAATCAAGTTTTCTCCTAGCTTGGTTGGCCAAATGATTTTCATGATGGGTAAAATGATAACTATACATAAAGAGCTTTCCAATGAGCTATCATGAGCTCAATTTGGGGTTGAGGAAGGCATTCAAAAGCTGACTGCAACAGCACTCTTCATTGAGGCAGCCTCATTTGGCACTTTTTGACCAGTCTTGGGAGATTTGATTTTTTATAGGGAAAATGAACTCCAAATTGAAAAATTCCAGTTGGATTGGAAAGTATACTCAAAGACCTTTCCAACGAGCTATCCTGCACCTGATTCCGACATCGGGAAGGCCTCCAAAAGCCTCCTGCAAAATGCGACCCGTTGAGCCTGGCGCGCGACCCGTCAGGGCACCTCCAGCAGTGTAAAAATTACACAGGTGCGACCCGTTGAGGGCGCGCGACCCGTTGGGCAGTGCGCGCGACCCGTCAGCGACCTCCCTTTCAAACTAACTGCAAATTCGCTCAAGCACCCTCCAAATCATCAATTTGCTTGAGGTAGGTTCTCCAAACTTTGAAATGGTTGCTGATTATATTAGAGGGACATTATGCATTTGTTTTTGAAGATCAAATTGTGCAAGAGCAAGACCTCCATATGGTTGTATGTTACATTGTAAAAGTGTGCTAGGGTTTATTGTTGTTTCATGGTTTTTCCCTTGTAATTATTTTCCTCTTTCCCCTTTTCACTTTCCTTGTATTTCCATGTAATTTCCCCTGCTAATTTGTAAAAGAAATACAAACCCTACCCCTCTCCCTAAACACTAAAACTCAAACCCTAACCCTACCTCTCCATATGCCCATGTAAACACATGAATTTGATGATGCATATGCAATGATTTTTTGCAATGTTTTCCCTAAATTCCCTGTTATATACATGTATTCCCATTTTCCTTTCAAAAATGTCCCTTCCCTAACTTTCCCCTCATGTTCCTTGTCCCCTTGAAACAGCAAAGAAATCAGCACTTTTAAAGGCAGAAACAGCAGTACATTTTGTCCACTCTGCTCCTTAAACAATGTCAGAAACCGAAACATATGAGCAGAGTGATGACCAAGCATCCGTTTCCGAGATTGAGGTACAGAGGAGGCCACATAAGGGTGGAAAAGGTGGCCATCACAGCAGTATAGGAGCCTTTGCCATTATGGTTTGATTCAGCTTGTAGTATTACATCAGTTGGCTCAGCAGGGCATCTCATGGGAGGAGTTCATCTCTCGTGAGTTTTTCACAGCACCACCCTCGCCACATCCTGAGGTTGTTCACGAGGAGGGAGGACCATCTCAGCAGCATGACATCCCTGTCACTAGACGTGTCAGCTCCTCACCTTTGATCACTTATCAGAGAGGCCAGAGGGTCTTATTTGCAGCAGCTCGGCGAGTACTATCTCCACAGCAGGTGGAAGGGGTCTCGCCTTCATCATCAGCTCAGCGAGTCTTATCTCCACATCAGGTGGAAGGGGCCTCGCTTTCTTCACCAGCACAAGTACCAGGGAGGGGAAAGCAGCCCATGATTCATGAGGGGCCATCAGGGGTTCCAGATATTGAGCTTGTGGATCTTGAGACCAGTTCTCCTAGCCAAGAGGCAAAGGAGATCATTCAGCATCTCAGAGCTGAAAATGATGCCTTGCAGAGGAGGTTAGAGGGAACACAATGGACAATCTCATACCTAGAGCAACGCAACAAACAGTTGGAGGATGATAAAGTCCTTGATGAGCTATGGAGGATTAAAGGAGACCGAAACTTGAACAGAAGGAGGCCCGGTGATCTATTGCCCGCTGAGCGAGAGTCCATGCTCATCCGGGTAAATGCACACTTGGAGAGGCTGTTGGCTAGGGCCAACCAAGAGAAGAAATTGCTGAGGAACATGAAGAACCATTATTGGGCAAGAATGCACGTGTGCAAGGCAAAAATGAAGATGTTCCAAAGGCGGTTGGCCAAGGCACAAAAAAGGAGAAAGAGGCCTGATCCCCTTCATATCTTGGCCGAGGCTTCACTGAAGGACCAAGGCACTAAATAGCCTAGCCACAGCACAAATCCCAAAAAAAATTGAGCATTTTGGGTAAATTTTGATTTTTCAGGCAATTTACAGGTTTTTCCCCATTAACGGGTCTCACCCCCCGCGCGACCCTACATCATGGCAACTCCATTTTGCAAAAACTCAGCATTTCCAGATTTTTCATGAGAAGTTACATATGCTCATCAATGGACTTGAGATTTTATGAAGTTTTGGGCCTCCAGAAAGTCAAAAAACAAGCAAAAAATGACTTTCTGCCACATTTTTGAGTTGCAGAAAGCAGTCTTGGGAGATTGCAATTTTGGAGGGGCAAATGACCACCAAATTCAGAAATTCTAGTTGGGTTGGAAAGTAGACTCACAGAAATTTCCAACAAGCCTACTCTTGCTCAATTTTGACACCTGGAAGTGCCCCAAAACTGGTCCCAAAGGCGCGCGACCCGTCAGGGAAATTTCTCCAAATTTCAGTGTACAGCTCAGAAAAACGCAGTTTGACCCTGTTTGACTTTTGGGGTGGATTATTATCCTCTTTGATGTAATTAATGTAATTTTATGACACTTTTACTCTTATGTACCTCTTCTAGAAGATTCATTCATGAAAAAGGTGAAAATTAAATGAATGAATTGGTTTCCTAGCTTATAGAGGCAAGTTGTTTTGACTGCCTAGTTTGTAGTGCTTAGTTTAGAAGTGGTTGAAACAGCTCCTAGGATAGTGAGCTCGACCCATGGAGGCAGGGAAAGAGGTTAGATGATCTATATTATGTACTTTCTTGCTCATTTTCATGGTTGGACTCTTGAGGGAGAAACTATCATTGTATTATTCACTGTATCTCTGCAATTTTTGGCTAAGGAAGACCAGGGTTTTGCAGTCTTTTTTGGGATTCTTGTGGTTACATGTATTGATGGTGTGTTTCTCTATGTACCTGTAAGTGTGTTATGTGAATCATTTCCTTTCTTTTCCTTCTGCACATTAAGCAAACGAAGTGTTAAAGTAAGAATTCATCACTGTCATGCTCTGCTTTTAAGTTTGTTTAATTTCAATGTTTTCTATTGTTTAAGGAGAATTCAAAGTTAATGTTTGCTCTCCTTAGCTCCTCACCTGTCATTCCTGACCATTCACCTCAATCAAAGGCATCAATATTGTCTCCTACCTCGCCCCAAAGAACCCCCTGCAAAAACTGTGTCCAATCCCCGCACCCAAAATTGCCATCCCCTCAATTTGCCACCAAAAACCCTAAAAACCCCAAATCAACCTTTTTGATCAGTTTACTAGCCTAAAATCAATGTTACCCTATTGGTCATCTCATCCATTGAAGATCTCACCGAGATAGACCGGAGAGAGCCCTCTCCCGCCCCGTAGGGCTAGCTACGAGGCGAAGTGGTTTGATGTTGCCTTGAGGTTTACCTTTCTCAGCCTGAGGTGAAATTTCAAGCGCTAACAGACCCATTTTCATAATTTTCTTGAGTAGTAGACTTATGCTCCTTTGTAGCATTTTAAACTTGATTATATGCTTACCTGCTAAGCCTTTTCGAATAGAATTTGCAAGTAATATGGTTTAGATGACGACCTCATGTTGCTTCATGATAAGGGTTTTTAGTAACCAAACATATAGATGTATAAATTCACTCCTTAAGATGAGATGACAATGTTTTTTCTTTCATATAATTGCAGAGGTCACATTTTTGCTTACTACATGGACCACATGACAGTTAAGTATAAGGGTCATTACGATTTACAATGTTGCATTCTCCATAAACATTTAGAAAATAAAGAGATTTGAGAAAATTATGATGATGCCAAGATACTTTGTTTAGATATGCAAAAGTTCATTTTGAAAACATTTATATACACACTTATGTACAAAATATATACATGTGTGGATTTCTTAAAAAAAACTTGCATAAAAGGCTGAGCTTTTGGATGATGCACCTGATTGATGTTGCTTTCTTATGAAGAAGATGCCTTGACTTTAGTATTTGATGATGTCTTTATTCTTGCTACTTCTTAATGACTTCAAATTCTTGACAAAAACATATGCTTCCTATTCTTCTTCTTTACTTCTTCATGCCGATGTAGTCTCCCCCTTAGATGGTGCATTCAATTTTATGTTTTTGGACTCTCCTTTTTGAAGTTACATTAGTGAGGAGCACTTGCAGGGACTATCCCTAGCTTGTTTCTCAGATACTCAAATGGTTCTTTAGCAAGGAGCTTTGTAAATATGCCTTCTATCTTTTCTCTTGTGGGTATGTATTCCATCTTCACTGTTTTCTTAGCCACTTCTCTCTGAGAAAGTGGTACTTTATAGGGATATGTTTAGTCGTTGAATGAAGAATAGGATTTTTCGAAATGCTTATTGCACTTGTATTGTCCCATTTGATAGAGATAGGCTCACTAAAATTTACCCTCATTTCTTGAAGTGTCTGCTTCATCCACAACACTTGTGCGCAATAGGCTGCAACTGCTATGTATTCAAATTTCACAATAGATATAGAAAATGATGTTTTTTTTTGCTTAGCCATGCTATCAAAGACTCTCCTAGGTAGAATGCACCATTGCTTGTACTTTTTCCGTCATCTACATAACTAGCCCAATCCTCATCTGTGTATGATGTCAATGTAAAGTCCTTACCTTTCAGATACCATAGTCCATAGCTTGTATTCCTTTTCAAGTACTCGAATATATTTTTTGTTGCTAACATATGCCTTTGTTTGGGTGCTCATTGATATATTTATATTAATCCAACTGCCAACATTATATCTGGTCGAGAAGTTGTTAGGTATAACAAACTTCCTATCATAGATATTTAAAGATTTTGATCCACATCAAGGGATTCAACATCTACACATAGCTTACATCCAGTAGTCATGGGTGTCGAGACAAGTTTACAATCTTCCATTTGAAACCTTTTCAACATATCTCTTAGGTATTTCTCTTAAGAAATGAATATGCCTCCAGGCCTTTGTAGGATTTGGAGCCCTAGGTAGAAGGTAAGTTCACCAATCATTGACATTTCGCACTGGGTTTCCATCTCTTCAACAAACCTTTCTACTAGATGATATTTATTGCTGCCAAACCTAATGTCATCCACATACACAACTATAATTAGTAGTTCATCTCCATCAGCCTTTATGTACAAATTACTATCAGCTCCTCTTCTCTTGAAACCCTATCTTTGAAGGTACTTGTATAGTCTACAGTACCATGCCAATGGTGCTTGTTTAAGACAATGTAGAGATTTCTTTAACCTGCAAACATAGTTAGGCATATTTGATAATGAAAAACTGTCGGGGAAATTATGTGTTATAATTCCAACATTAAATTATCAATCCGGGGTCGTAAAACTTAGAGGCACAAGCACATGTAACACAATATTAAAGTGTCTAATCTAAACTAACATCTAAGAATTCTAGGATAAGGTGTTGAATAGAGTACGAAATTACTATTCTTAAATTAATTTACAGAATTAGGTACAGAATCAAAATTTCTGTTTCTAAATCAGTTTACAAAATTAAGTACATAATATAATTTGTGTTTTTAAATCAAAAGCATTCTACAACTTAAAATTTCATAACTTAGAACCAATCTGAATTAACACACACAATTTCAAAAATAAATCTAATTAAATCTCACTATGAAATCATGAAATAACAAATTATCTACTCTAATGATTAACCAAGCAAATAAAATAACACTTTGTAAATCGCATGCAATTTCTAAATAATTATTACACAACCTATACTAAATAATAACACTATGTCTTTAATCGGTTATGAGTATTCAAACTAAGCATAAGATACAGGAGTCTCGCGCCATTGATATATAAATTCATAAGCAATAAACACAAGAAATTCAATTTAAAACATAAACATTTGTTTCTTCATAAATTCGTTTCAAATTGAAACTTCCCTTTTCCAACATTCATGAATTTGAAAGTGTAATCATGGAGTTAATCATGTATGGAGTATGGTGATAACAATGCTCCAAGGCTTGCAAAGACTTAGCAACAATGCACTTGTTATCTTTAATCCAAATCTATGAAAACAGAGAAACAACTTAAGTACAAAATTAAATGCAGAAAATTTGAAAGTCACTAATGAAAGTAATGAGAATTCAATCATCTATTTTAATTAATTCTAAATTCAAATTCAAATAAACTACTATCCCCGGGGTCACACTATAAATCAGAAAGCAATTACATAATCTAGAATGCAGAAATAAATTAACAAAGCAATTAAATTTAATTCAAACCATTTGCAAGAAATTAAATATAAAAAGGAAATAAATACTAAAATTCACACTTACATAATCTATGTTAACCCTGCAAACGAAATAGGTTCAGGCGACCTTTCCTTACCATGTGCTGCAGGTCATAGCTCAATTCACAAAATGGACACCAAAGCTACAACAACTTCATCATCCTTTATTCATCCAAAAACAAAAGTTTAATATACAACAACCTTGTAGTTGTGCTTCCTCTCCTATGTAGCTCCTATATGTGTAACTCTCCTCTATGTAACTCCCCCTCTATATACTATGCTTTCACAATTTGAGATCCAAATCTCAAGGATCTAATCTTAGCCAAATGACAACAAAATTACAAAAATACATTTCAAATGATGTTTTTGGAATTGGTTATGGCAAATTTGTCTTGGGAAATCTCATGATCCATGCATAGCATGATTGAGACATAGAATATCTGATTACAACTCCATATATATTGAAAAAAGAAAAAAAAAATCTTCAATCCGAAATATATGAAACCATTGCTGACCCAAAATTGTGGTGGACCCCAAAACCATCAAAGCCAACGATTTTGTACTTAACTTCAGAATTCGACACCAATTCTATACTTAAAAATTGTGCTAACCATAACTTCTTCATGATGACGAATTTTGACAAATGATTTATGGGTTACTTGAATGAGGGTACTTTGAACAAGCACCATGTCTCAAAATCACATGATTCTTATTCATTTGATCACAAATTGAGATTTTAATCTACAACCATTCTGTACTTAACATGTAGCAACTAGTTTAATTGACTTATGAATAATTTCGACAATGAATCCCTGCAGTAAATAAACTTGGCAAAACCATCATTAGAAAATCATAGAAAAGTCATCTCTAATCATTTAAAAGGTAAGAAAACTAATGATAATAAACCACGAAGTGTAAGATATGAAATGGGGGCAAGTTGTGGAATTATGGTATGAAATGAGTTAAAATTATAGGAATTTAGGTTATGAATAGTTGAATTGTACAGTGGAAAAATGGGCATATTTGAGGCCCAACATCCCCCCATTCCACAATGGATTTTCATGTCCTCATGCAAACAAATCCCTTTCTCACTTACAGATTTTTGACATTATTTTGTAGATGTTGGTTCTTGTGGGACAACATTACTTTAATATTTGGAGGTGTTGATTCTTGTGGAGCAACATTGCTTGAATATTTGGAGGTGTTGGTTCTTATGGAGCAACATTGCTTGAATATTTGGAGGTTCTCATTCTTGTGGAGCAACTCTCTTCACATTTAACATAACATACTAATTTACTAAGCAATTCAAATTGAGGACAAGAAAGGGATGGATGAGGAAGAGATGATGGATGAAATGAGGTGATGATGGATATGGTAGGTATGTGGATGGGTGCTTGCATACTCTGTCATCGCAAGGCCAATGCTTATAGGTGGTTTAATTTATCATTTCATGGGCAGTAATGAATTCATCCTATGAATATAATGCTTTTTATCATGGGAGGAGAAGATACTATAGAGACTGCCTTTATTAATATATCATAATAATTTTCTTTTAACACGGTCTTGTAATCAGAGTATAAGTCCTTTTATTATGAGTGGAAAATGGAAGGAAAAAAAAAAGGATAATTATTTACGAAAGATAAAATGCATGGAATGAGAAGTGGTGAATCATTAAGTTTCCTAAACATTCTAATAAATTAGAGAATCTTAAGCCAAATTTACCTCAAGTTTTACCTTTATTGTTGATGTGCTTAGTGCTGCAGGATGAAGTGGAGGATTGAATGGTTGGAGCTGATTTGAATGCTGATCTGGTCTGCTGAAGAAGGATGAGGGATGAACTGAAGGGCTGAAGGATGAATTAAAGATCCCCTTCTCCCCCATTCCTGAGGAGTTGTATGTACCCAAACAACCGAGGAAAGGTGACTGTTGTTGCAAATGAATGGTCATGCTGCTATATGGCAGAATTTACTAAAATAAATATACTGCTACAAATGAAAATGGAAATGTTGATACAAAGATCCAAACTACTGCAAATCTGTGTTGAGATCACAAAACCATATAGTCTTCAACCGCTACACACCCATGTGAAATCTTGCATATGTGAATAAATGGTGTCGATGTCGAACATAAGCAAGAATCATTGGATTACCGACCATTTGGGGGGTTGTTAACCAATGCGAGATATCCCACCTTTGATGTTAATGGGAATCAAGGCACTAGGTACATTCTACTAGCCATGAATGGATTTGTCGAAGTCGAATGGACTGTAGAATTCATCCACCAAGAAACATTGATGTATTTCCTTAGTAGATGACAAGGACATCTTCCATTAAGGCATGCAAGCTCCTAGGTATCTTATCTAACCCTACACTTGATCCCAAAAAATTTGTTGATGTCGATGGGACAAGGCTTGTTGGCAGGTGGGTCTTAAGGGATCCCACATCAACCAAATCGAGTATAAACATATTGACTTGAAAGATACATGATTTGAAGAACTCATACAAATTTACAAACTTTATTGGGAACTTTGCTGGTTAGTTACCTAGTTTTCAAGCAAGGTTCATGCCAAGTCTCGCCAGACAAGCTGGTTTTCACAACAAGGCTTATTTTTCTCTTTACTATTTTATTTATTTATTACAATGCAAACTTTCCTACTCTACTACAGAAAAGAAGTCCTCATTTAAGTGAAAGAGTACTTCCAATGAAGCCATGTGCGAAGCAAGTACAAAGATATATTCATGCCCAAATTTAACTTATAAACTTTAGAAGGTACATGAGCATGAAAATAAACAGTTTTGAAAGATGTGATACAAAGAGTATTTGAAGATGAGAGTGGTACTCTGACTGGATTTTGATCTGGAACCAAGGATCGATGTAATCTTGGTGGCATTGGTCCATTTCTTCATTTGGATCACTCTAAAAGTCCTCCTCGATCATGCTAGGAAAACTTGGATAATTGGTGTCTGAAATGCATACAAGGCTTGATGTTGGGCATGGTGAAAGTTCTTCGATCTCAAGTTCAGTTGGATGCTCGCCATCATATTTGGTACATGAGTTCTCGATCTCCTTGGTAGATAAGCAAGAGGAATCAAGGGAGACTTCCAAATACTTTTTTGGTTGTGGAGAGATAGATAATTTCCTGAATGTGGTTAGGGTGAACTCTTCCTGAGAGGCAGATATCCCAGATACTACTAGGATTTGAGAAAGTACTTCGAGGGACATTATTTAAGCTCTCAATCATTCTTTGAATTTGTCTTGTTGGTTGATGATCCATTCCTTGCAACATGGATTAGTACATTGGGGTTCTTACAACACCCTAAAAATGTTTTATCTTTAAAGAACTTGAATTTTTAATCTAAATGAATTAAAACTAATTACAATAAAACTCACCAAACGTGCTTACTTGGACAACCAAACTTTGGAGCAACACCACCATAGTGGATGCATGGCTCTTCACTCACGTCTTTCCGTACACTCTCCACCCTCTAGTTGCCCTGCAGCTAAGATCACACCGAAAATGTGTGAAAGAAACTATGGTCTAATCCCTTTAGCACCTCCCCGACAACAACGCCAAAAATGTTGGGGAAATTATATGTGTTATAATTCGAACATTAAATTATCAATCCGGGGTTGTAAGACTTAGAGGCATAAGTTGAGGTAACGCAGGATTAGAGTGTCTAATATAAACTAACATCTAAGAATTCTGGGATAAGGTGCCGAATAGAGTACAAAATTACTGTTCTTAAATTAATATACAAAATTAGGTACGGAATCAGAATTTTTGTTTCTAAATTAGTTTACAGAATTAAGTACATAACAAAATTTTTGTTTTTAAATATAAAAAATTCTACAACTTATGATATCCTAGCTTAGAACCAATCTGAATTAACACACACATTTTCAGAAATAAATATAATTAAATCTCACTATGAAATCAAGAAATAACAAATTGTCTACTCTAATGATTAGCCTAGCAAATAAAATAACACTTCATAAATAGTATGCAATTTCTAAATCATTAATACACAACCTATACTAAATAATAACACTATGTCTCTAATCAATTCTTAATATTCAAACAAAGCATAAGATATAGGAGTCTTCTGCCATTGATATATAAATTCATAAGCAATAAACACAAGAAATTCAATTTAAAACATAAAAAATTGTTTCTTCATAAATTCGTTTCAAATTGAAACTTCCCTTTTCCAACATTCATGAATTTGAAAGTGTAATCATGGAGTTAATCATGTACGGAATATGGTCATAACAATGCTCCAAGGCTTGAAAAGACTTAGCAACAATGCATTTGTTATCTTTAACCCAAATCTATGAAAATAGAGAAACAACTTAATTACGGAATTAAATGCAGAAATTCTGAAAGTCACTAATGAAAGTAATCCGAATTCAATCAACTATTTTAATTAATTCTAAATTCAAATTTAAATAAACTACTATCCCTAGGGTCACACCATAAATCAGAAAGAAATTACATAATCTAGAATGTAGAAATAAATTAACAAAGCAATTAAATATAATTCAAAGCATTTGTAAGAAATTAAATATAAAAACCCAAGAGGGCGAGTTGAAGTCAACCATATACATCCTGTTTTGTTTTTGATTTAAAGTAATAGAAAAAGAAGAGCAACACCGCAGCTTACAAAAAAAAAAAAAAAATTAAATATAAAAAGGAAATAAACACTAAAATTCACACTTACATAATCTATGTTAACCCTGCAAACAAAATAGGTTCAGGCGACCTTTCCTTACCATGTACTGCAGGTCATAGCTCAATTCACAAAATGGACACCAAAGCTACAACAGCTTCATCATCCTTTATTCATCCAAAAACAAAAGTTTAATATACAACAACCTTGTAGTTGTGCTTCCTCTCCTACGTAGCTCCTCTATGTGTAACCTGCAACTCTTGTGTGTGACTCTCCTCTATGTAACTTTTCCTCTATATACTATGCTTTCACAATTTGAAGTCCAAAACTCAAGGATCTGATCTTAGCCAAATGCCAACAAAAATACATTTCAAATGATGTTTTTGGAATTGGTTATGGAAAATATGTCTTGGGAAATCTCATGATCCATGCATAGCATGATTGGGACATATAATATCTTATTGCAACTCCATATAGCTTGAAAAAGAAAAATAAATAAATCTTCAACCTGAAATATATGGAACAGTGGCGAATCTGAAACCGTCAGACAGGTCTTGGTGTTAGTTCCCAAGTCTTGTTCTTCTCAATTTGGTCTAACTCCTCGTTCATAACATCTATCCAAATTTTGTCTTTACTTGCCTCTTCAAAGTTCTTTGGCTCTATTTGTGACAACATGGCCATATGAACTTGCTTAGTGTTTTTCCTAGTTTCCTCCTTGTTTGTACTCCTTCATTTTTATCTCCAATAATTTGATTTTTAGGGTGATTGTTTTGATTGTGTCTTGAAGGTCATTTTGAATGAGTCTCAGTATCTTCTAATTCTTCATCTTCTACTTCATTCTCTTTACTGATATGATGATGATGATCTGGAGGACTGATAAAACATGTTCTCTTGTTCTTAATGGGTAGCTCTTCATCAACCTTTACACCTATGCATTCCACAATCTTATGCAATATTTTATTATAACATCTCTATCCCTTACTTTTTTACGAATATCCCAAAAATATTCCTTCATCAGATCCAACATCAAACTCTCCTAGCTTTTCATCATTATTTTTGATATAACATTTACTCTGGAATACTTTAAAATGCTTGATTGTTGTTGGTTTCCTGTGCCACAGTTCATAAGGTGTTTTATCACAATTTGGTCTGAGATGTGCCTTAATGAGGATATGTAATGTTGTATGCACCACTTCTGCCAAATAGGTTTGAGAAATGTTTCTTTCTTGCATCATGGCTCTAGCTATTTGTTGAACATACCTATTTTGTCTCTCTGCAACTCCATTCTATTGCAGTGTGTATGCAATAGTATATTGTTGTTTTATCCCAAATTCATTACATAGTCCTACAAACTAATCTGATGTAAATTCACTTCCTCTATCTGACCTTATGCACTTTATCTTGCACCCTGTTTGATTTCTTGCCAATGCATTAAATGTTTTAAATTTCTCGAATGATTCTGACTTATTTCCGAGAAATTCCCCCCAAGTCAATCTTCAAATATTCATCGCTTACCAACATGAATATTTTTCTCCTCTTGGTGCTTCTGTTCTGGAAGGCCCGCACAAATCCATATGAACTAACTAAAAAGGATTACTACTTGATAGTTTATCTTTGACTTTGAATGATGTTCATGTTTTTTTACTCATTTGACATGATTTTTGGATATTTGACATTATTTTCAAATAGTATTTTGAGGCTTCTTTAATGTTGGTAGATCTTTGACTGCCCCATTTTCATTGATATTGATGATGTGATCAAAGTTGAGATGCCCCAATCTCCAATGTCATAGCCAAGACTCATCTTGTTTGATGATGTAGCATTCCTCACTCTCTTCTTTCAAGATATATACATTATTCTCAGTTCGAACTCCTTTAGCCAAAACCTTCCCTGTAGATGTTGACCTGATTTCGCAGTATTGAGCTCTAAATAGAACATCACCCCCTTTGTCACATATCTGACTTACACTCATCAAGTTATGTTTTAGACCATCTACAAATAGTACATCTTGAGCCTTTCCTCTTCTGTTCTTCAAACTGACTATACCTTTTCCTCTAATTCTTCCTGCTTCATCATTATCAAATGTGACATTTCCAATTCTATTTTCATTCAAGGAAACAAACTTGCTTTTATCTCCTATCATATGTCTAGAGCAGCCACTGTCCACATACCATTTATTATTTTTATCTTGAGCATACAGAACTAGATCACACATATCAAGTTTCTTTTCTTCTACCTTCTTTCTCCATTGCACATCCATTTATTCTATAAATGTTTTGAGATGTTAATCTATTGTCTTTAAGCTAACATTCATAAGACTTGTTCCAAAATTTGTGACAATAGAAACATTCAATGATATCAAGGAGAGGAGCAAATGCATTTTTGTCTAGATTCATGTTTGTTTTAATGTTTGTGAATCCATTGTTTCTTATCTTAAAATTTCCCAAATCAATTATTCTGACATAAGCTCTACAATTTATGGCTTTATGTCCAAAGTTTTTACAACAGTAACAATATCCATAAAACAAATATCTGTACCTGGCAGTGGATGCTATTTAAGAATCTAACCATCTTGACATTTGATAATCCTGTCTCCTGAAGAAGTGTGGTTTCTGATAGGTTGTTGTTTGATTGTCCATTTCTTTTGCCTTTTGTACTTTACCGACAATGTTCCTTTGTAGTTGTTCACTTGATGTTGAAGTGTTGCTCAAATTTTTGTTCTTAGATTGATGTGAGTTGTCATCCTCTCCCCTAGCAGCTTTTACAAAGGTGATTGTCCTTTTATCCTCTGCCTTAGATTTATTGGATTCTCCTTCATAGCCTAACCCAGTCTTTATGAGTGGAGATCCCTGAGCATTTAATATCACATCCATTTTTTCAAACGCTTTTATTTGTTAAATATTCATGTTTAGTTCAGTTTGATCCTTCTCTAGCTTTTTATTTAGACATACCACCTCTTCCTCCAATCTTTCACACTCTTGGTTTTTCTCTTTTATTTTCTTCATTAAAATGTCTTCCACCTTCTTTGCTTCTTCAAGTTCAACTTTCAACTTGATAATGTCTTCTGAATTTGATTCTTCCTTTACATATTTCAATAGGATCTCTTTTTGCTTTCTATTCTTTAGTTTAAAACTTTTTATTTCATTTAGGGCATTGATTAACTCCCCCTCAAGGACTACCTCACCTTCCTCTTCTTCTTCATATTCCTGGAAATCCTTTTCAAGTTATTCCAAGGCCATGAGTATGAATTCATTGGTTCCATCTTCACGAGAGGATTCATTAAAATTTTCAGATCCACTGCTATCTTCTTGAGCATAGAATTGTTTTCTTTTGAATAGTCTCTCTTTTTGCATTTTGTGAGACTTGTTCTTCTCTTTTCCTTTAGGCTAATTTTCCTCTTTCTTAAAAGGGAATTTTGATGCATAATTTCCCACTCTTCCACAGTTAAAAAACTTAAATGGAAGTTTTCCTTTATACTTACATGTGCCTTTCTTCAACCTTCTGACAAATTTTTCTTCTTCTTCATTAGAACCTGAGCATGACCGCTCCTTTTCTTCTATGGGCTTGTCTACCTTGAAAGCTGCCTCTCTACTAGTTTCCTTCCCTTTTGGAATTCTCATCTCATATGTTGTCAAAGAGCCACATAGTTGATCTCTATTCAAAGTCTCAAAGTTTGTTGTTTCTTCTATAGTTGAAACCTTAGGATTGAATTTAGAAGGTAATGACCTCAAAATTTTCTGAACTATTACACTTTCATTGATTGTTTCGCCTAGACCCAACATGATATTTACAACTTCATCAAATCTTCAAAATAACTTAGCTATATCTTCATCTTCATTCATTTTTAAGGTCTCAAACCGTGTTCTATACACTTGTAATTTGGCCATATTCACCTTTTTATCTCCTTCATGAATATTTTCTAATTTAACCCAGATATCTTTAGCTATCTCACAATGCATTACTTTGATAAATTCAGACACACATAGACCACTCAAAAGTGCATTCATAGCTTTTTCATTAGCTATAAAATTCAGTTTTCCATCTTTGTCACTATTTTTTGCCTTTGGTTCTTCATACCCTATCATCACAACAACCCAAACTTCTATTCCTGGAGACATTAAATATATCTTCATTCTTACTTTAGAGAAGGCATATTTTGTACCAATAAATAGAGGGGCCTTATTTATTGAGCCTCCTTCTTGACTAGCAATTTTACTAACTTAGGACCTCCTTCCAATTGTTAGACTACCATTGAAGGAATCTGGCTCTGATACCAGTTGATATTTATGATTTGGAATTACTGAGAGAGGGGCGGGGTGAATCAGTAATTCAAAATTCTTTGTTTTTGCTTAACTTAATCTTGTTCTTATGTAGTCAATGATTTGTGTTTGTGCTCAATTATTATTGAATTCCTCTTGTGGGTTTCAAGGAGAGAAGTTTGCTTATTTATTTATAAAGAATTCAAAACATTCACACAACATGAAAGAATAAACACATGAAGACACCAGATATAAGTGGAGGCCCTGAAGGGAGAAAACCACAAATTTAGGCTGAAAGTGATGTGAAGGCAAGATGCTACTCCTTATTACATCCGATTTTTGTAGACTCCAACCTACAAGAGGTTGCTACCTCGAAGGAAGCTCCAGCTCCCACAAGTTTTCTGTAGACTACAACCCACAGGAGGCTCCGACCTCAACAGGCTACAATCTGTTCCTTTTCAAGCTACAAAATAGAAGGGGATATAAATCTCTCCATCACAACATCATGTTACAAATGTTGGTTACCTCATTTACAGTTCTGTTGTCAAGTCTACTGTTGCACTGCTTCTCCTTTTCACTTTGCATCTCTTTCCTTGCTTCTCATCCTCTTTCTTATGCAAATTATTTTTCTTCAAAAAGTCCCATTTCCATTCCACATTGTATGTTTTATAAGAAATCCATATGGGATGTTTGTATTCTTTGCAGGAATATGAAATGAATAATTGTCTCTTGGACTTCCAAAACTTCTCATATACTTGTCTCTTCATTTTCAGTTCTGAAAGAAATTTTGTAATATAAAATAGAGCTGAAATAAAATAGCTCAACTAGTAATGATTACAAGAGACAAATTAGATTTTTATTATACATTTTTCTATTAATAAAAGCATCTATTTTTCCGACTTGTGTTTCAATATTTTGTGTTCCATTTGACAATGTTCAACATTCACATTGATTATCATATCCTTTGCATTTCACATCACTTTCAACTTGCTTCAGTTCAATCCATCTAGCATTCAACATAAAACAAACTTTGAGCAACATTCTCTCTTGTCATATGCATACAACAACATAAGCCAACATCATCAGGTCATTAGCATCCCAAGCTCAACATTCACATCGCTGCTCCTTTGTCATCAATGACAACAGTGCCAGCACAATGTGGACCTGGTAAAATATTGAGCTTCTACCAAATATACTCAAAAGTATCTCAAGGTATAGGTTTGGTGAAGATATTAGCTATTTTATCCTTTGTCCCAATGTACTCTACCTTTATGTTCTTTTCTACAACTTGATCAATGAAAAAATGATATTTGGTAGAAATGTATTTTGTTTTTGAATACATGACCAAATTCTTGGAGATACTTATGGCATTGGTGTTGTCATATAACATCACAATGGTCTTATCAACCTTCACCTGTAGATCCTGCAACATTTGTTTCATCTAGAGGAGCTAAGTACAACATGCTATTGCTGCTATATATTCTACTTACACTATAGATAAGGAAATTGACGAATGCTTTTTACTCAAACACAATACTAGACATCCACCCAAGTAAAAAGTTGCTCCACTGGTGCTCTTTTGATCATTAATGCAACCTGCCCAATTTGCATTAATATAGTTATAATAACCAATTCATTCCATTTAGAATACCATAGACCAAATCTTTTGTCCCTTTGAGGTATTTGAATATCCTTTTTATAGCAAGGGCATGGGATTATTTTGGTGCTACCTGGAATTGTGCAACTTGTCCAACTGCCTGCATCAAATCAGGTCTAAAGGCTGTTACATACAATATGCTACCAATTATGGATTTGTATAATTTTTTGTCAACTTCCTTAAATTCATAGTCCATGCTTAGCTTGCATCCTATCACCATGGGAGTGCTAACTAGTTTGCAATTCTCCATTCGAAAGTTCCTAAACATATCTTTAATGTACCTAGATTGAGAGATGAATATTCCATCTTCTTCCTGAGAAATATGAAGTCCCAAGAAAAAAATTAATTCTCCAGGTAATGACATCTCGAATTCCTTTTGCATGTCACCGAAAAATTTCTTACTCAACTTGTCATCATCACTGCCAAAGATGATATCATCCACATATAATTCTATGATCATCAAGCTATCTTGTTTGATCTTAAAATATAAGTTTCTATCTACACTTCCTCTTATGAAACCGTGCTTTTGCAAATATTTGTCGAAGTGGGCATATCAATCTCTTGGGGCTTGCTTGAGATCGTATAGTGTTTTCTTTAACCCGAAAACATAGTATTTCTTATTAGTAAGTATAAATCCCCCAGGATACTCTACGTAAACTTATTCTTCCAAATAGCCATTTAAGAAGGTTGATTTGACATCCATATGATATACTTTGATCCTTCTTGAATAAGCATATGGCAAGAAAATTCGAATGGCTTCCATTCTGGCTACAAGAGTGAAGATCTCTTTGAAATTAATTCCTTCCACATGTGCATATCCTTTACAAACCAATGTAGATTTATTCCTAGTAGCCTGTCGATCTTCATTCATGTTGTTCCTAAAGAGTCAATTTGTGCCTATGACATTTTTTTCCTTCGGTCTTGGCACCAATTCCCATGTGTCATTCTTTTCAATCTGATCAAGTTCTTCATTCATGGCCTTGACCCAGTGTTCATCTTTGCTAGCTTCATCAAAGTTGCTACACTCAAAGGTGGATATCAAGGCAAAATGTTTTTCTTCTACTACATTTTCTTGTTGCCTTCTTCTGATTCCAATTCCTACATCTATGTATCCAATTATCTATTCTAATGGATGATTTTTTTGGTGCCATTTCTTACGTGCTTTATAAGGTGCTTGATTTGTTTGCTGATTAGTGTCTCCTTTCTCTTTTGTTGGTTCGTCTAGTTCTTATTCCTTCACCTTCACCTCTTTCCTTGGTTTTTAATTTTCTTGTTCTTTTGAATCTTGGTTGTTCTGTGTCCTACATCCTTCATCAAATGTCACATTGATGCTTTCCACTATTTTTTTGAGTCTTAGATTATAACACTTGTATGCCTTGCTTTTGGTGGAGTACCCAAAAAATATGCCATTCATCTACCCAAGAATATAGCTTGCCAATTTTCGAGTCATTTCTCTTTATATAACATTTACTTCTGAAGACTTTGAAGTGCTTGAAATTTTCTAGTCTTCCTTTCCATAGCTTGTAGGGTGTTTTGTCACTTTTACTCCTAAGAATTCCTCTGTTCAAAATATGAACTGCTGCTTCAACTGCCTGGACCCAAAAGATATTACTCAACTTTGAGTCGCTTAACATGGTTCTAGCCATTTCAACTACAATCTTGTTCTTCCTTTCTGTGACTCCACTTTGTTGAGGTGTTCTAGATGCTGAGAACTATCTTTTTATTCTATGTTCTTCACAATTGTGCTAAAATTCTTTGGATGTAAACTCACCTCCATTTTCTGATCTTAAGCAATTTTTCTTTAGATCAGTTTCATTCTCAACCATTTCTTTGTGTATCTTGAAATGTTTAAAAACTTTCGACTTCTTTTTTATGCAACTGATCACTATCATTCGTGTTATGAAATCAGCTCAAGACAAGATAGAAAAGATAGATCAACGCCTTAGAATTCAGCCTCTTCGAGGGGGAAACCTCCTTTACATTACATAAATGAACAATTCTTCGATGATTCCATTTGACAAAACCTCCTTTCTATATATAGGAGTCTAAGGAGTCACAATATAATCCAGCCGACCTAACAATAATAATATAAAGCCACAAAAATAACATTAGAGGGATTCCATGGGGCACAGAAATAACAACATGGGGGTAATAGGGGCACAACAATATAAATAAGGGGTATAAGTACAATAGTAATGGGGTAATCACTAGTATTATAGGGACCCAACATGCCCCTCTCCTTCAAAAAAACGTTGTCCTCAACGCTTGAGTAGTTCTGGATACTTCTGCATAAAATTCTCATCCTCCCATGTGGAATCTTCAGCGGATAAGTTTTTCCACTTGATAAGATACTCTGAAATTGATCGATTTCGTAGCTGTCGAGTTCTTGTTTCTGTGACTGCTTCCGGTTCCAATATAATTTTTCCTTCCTCATCAAGTTCTGGAAATATTGTTTGAACTGGGAGCTTGTCGCCTATAACCTTCTTTAAACATGAAACATGGAAAACTGGGTGCAATCAAGAAGTTGTAGGAAGCTCCATTTTGTATGCCATAGTACCAATCTTTTGCAACACCTTGTACGAACCATAATACTTTGGTGATAATTTATTATCCTTCTTAGCTTGCTTTAGGGACATTTGCTTGTATGGTTGTAGCCGTAGGAATACCCAATCACCTACATCAAAACTTCTTTCACTGCGATGTTGAACTGCCTGTTGTTTCATTCTATTTTGTGCCAACACAAGGTTATCCTTTAAGAGTTGGAGGACTTGTTGTTGATGTTCGATGTGATGTTCCACTGCCTGAACCTTAGAATTTTCTCTTAAATATGATGTGATGGATGGTGGTTGATACCCATAAAGTGCCATAAATGGGGTCATTTTTGTTGCTGTATGGAAGGAAGTGTTATACCACCATTCAGCCAGAGGCAACCATTTGACCCATTGTGTCTATTTATCAGATACAAAGCAACGAAGATATCCTTCCAAACATTTGTTTACTATCTCAATTTTCCCATCCGATTGAGGATGATAAGATGAGCTATGAGCTAACTGAGTACCAAGACAAGAAAATAATTCTGTCCAAAAATTTCCAGTGAAAATGGGATCTCTGTCACTTACAATAATCTTTGGGTTTCCATGTAGCTTTTGAATTGTTTCCATAAATGTAGTAGAAACTGTACTGACTTTAAATGGATGTGATAATGAACAAAAGTGTGCATACTTGGTAATTCTGTCAACTACCACCATGATTACACTCTTTCCCTCAGACTTGGGTAAACCTGTGATAAAATCCATTGAAACCTCCTCCCAACGTTGGTTTGGAATGGATAAAGGTTGTAATAGACCCGGTGTCTTAATTGTTTCAACTTTATTTTGTTGGCAAACCAAACATTCCGCCACAAACTTTTGAATATCTGATTTAAGGCCATCCCAAAAAAATTCCTTCTTAACCCTGTGGTAAGTTTTTAAAAATCCTGAGTGCCCTCCTAAGGGAGAAGTGTGCAATTCCATAAGAATCTTTTGTTTTAGCTGGGAATTCTTACAGAGGTATAAGCGATCTTTGTACCATAACGAATCATTTTTCTAGCTAAATGTATCAGATGTACTGGAATCTTGTTGTAGCTTTCGAATAAGTGCCCACACTTCTTCATCATTCTTCCATTCCTCCTTGCTTCGTTTATCCAATCTGGTTGGATAATAGAAATGGCGCACAACAATGCTTCCACATCCTCATCCTTTCTTGAGAGTGCATCTGCCACCACATTTTGCTTCCCTTTTTTTAGATGATTTCAAAGTCATAACCCAACATCTTTGTGACCCACTTTTGTTGCTCTTCAGAGGATAATCTCTGTTCTAAAAAGTATTTAAGGCTATCATGATCCGTTTTTACCTTGAAGTGTCTTCCCATTAGGTAGGGTCGCCATTTCTTAAGTGCATGGAGTATTGCCAACATTTCCTTCTCATAAATAGCTTTGCTTAAAAACTTTCCCTTGATTGGACGACTTTCAAAAGCAATTGGTCTTTCATCTTGCATTAGAATAGCACCAATTCCATTTCCTGAAGCATCACATTCCACAATAAAGGTTTTTGTGAAGTCCGGTGTAGCTAAGACCGGTGCTTGGCACATTGCCTCTTTAAGATGTTCAAAGGCCTTTGTTGCTTCCGGAGTCCATGAAAATGCATCTTTCTTCAATAATGTTGTTAGAGGTGCTGCTATTCTCCCATAATTCTTAACAAATTTGCGATAATACCCTGTCAACCCAAGAAATCCTCGCAGATGCTTTATGGATGTGGGGATTTTCCATTCCTTAATGGCTTTAATTTTGCTAGGGTCTACCTTAACGCCTTCATGAGATACAATATGACCCAAATATTCCACCTCCTGGACTCCAAAGAAAAATTTGGATCCTTTTGCATATAATTGTTTCTCCTCCAATAGTTGTAGCACCTTGTCAACATGTTCAACATGATCCTTCCAAGACTTGTTGTAGATTAGTATATCATCAAAAAATACTAACACAAATTTTCTAAGGAATGGTTTGAAAATTGAATTCATCAAACCTTGAAATGTTGAAGGTGCATTGGTAAGGCCAAAAGGCATGACCAAAAATTCATAATGACCCTCATGAGTTCTAAATGTCGTTTTCGAAATGTCTTCAATCTTCATTCTGATTTGATGATATCCCGAATGAAGATCCAACTTGGTGAAGTAATTTGATCCATGCAATTCATCCAGTAATTCATCAATGACAGGAATGGGGAACTTATCTTTAATAGTGAGCTTGTTGAGCTCCCTATAATCCGGACACATGCGCCATGATCCATCCTTCTTGTGCACCAATACTACTGGAGCAGAGAAAGAACTTTGACTTGGTTGAATTATACCAGCCTCTAGCATTTCTGCAACCATACGTTCAATTTCACTTTTTTGGACATAGGGATATCTGTACGGCCTGATGTTTGGAGGAACACTTCCTGGAATCAGATGGATAGCATGATCATGATCACGCATAGGTGGGAGACCTTTGGGAGTCTCAAATACCTTGGAATGATTGTCCAGGACTTTTTGGAGATCTGGAGAAATAGATGATTCTGATGTGGAAACATCTAGCGAACATAATTGTGCAATTACACCTCTTTGCTCCTTTTTTAGAAGCTTTGTCATACCATTAGAGCTGATTATATTTCCTGGTTTCCCTGCAATACCCCTTAATTCAACTTCCTTTCCTTCCGTAGAAAATTTGATGAAAAGTTCTTGAAAATTAAAAGCTATTGTAGCCATTGGACTCCTAGTACAACATCAGCACCTCCCATTGGAATGGAAAGCATTGGGCTAGTCAATACATATTCTCCCATGGATAGCTTGATATTATGGCACCTTCCAGAGCAATTTATTGTTCCTCCATTTGCAATCATCATTTGACACTCTGGTGCTGGATATAGGAAGCAATTCAATTCTTTTGCTACCCTACAATGAATAAAATTGTGGGTGCTTCCTGAATCAATCAACACTATTACCTTTTTCTTCTTGATTTGTCCTTCTATCTTGATGGTTTGAGGAGTGGTAATTACAGCCAATGCTTTGTTCCTGGAGTATATCTTCTTCTTTTGACCTTTCTTGCTCCTTTTCTTCTTCCTCTTCACAATCTATGTAGAATAATTTCTTCTCAACACACTTATGACCTTTAGTGTATTTGCTATCACAACTGTAACAAAGCCCTTTTGCTCTTTTTTCTTCCAATTTTTGTGGTGTCAACCTTATAGGTTGTGGAAGACTAGGGGCAACAACACTTCCGTCTTTATAGTTGTGAGTGGTATGCTTCCTGGTTGCCATAATTTTGCTTTCCATTTTTCTTGCTAACCCGAATGCCTTCTCTAATGAATTAGGTTCCCAAGGGCGAACATCATGTTGGATATTATCCTTTAAACACCCTATGAACACATCAATCCTATGCTCCTATGGAATATCTTTTACCCAGATGTTCAATTTTTGGAACTCCTCAATGTGCTCCATTACTGAACCCTTTTGTTTGAGACTTATCAATTGGCTAAAAAAAGTGTTGCTTTTTGTATCTTCATAATGTGCTATCAAATCTTCCATAAAAATTGCCCAAGTGATAAATTGTTTACGAGAGCAAATCCATTGATACCATACAAACTGATTTGGTTCCAAATATACAGTTGCCATACGTACCTTTTGTGTGTTTTGCACATTATTGAGATCGAAGAACTGCTCCATCTGTAATATCCATGTGGTGGGATCCTTGCCATCAAACTTCCTCATATCGATTTTTGGAATATGGTGAGTCTTCAATCCAACATTAACGTCTATGGAATCATGATTAACATTTCTTTTGTTCTCATCATGAGTTTCCTTTAGTACCCTTTCACCCTTAGGGACCTTTTCTTGTAGCAACTTATTCATATTTATCTTCAGATCGTCCATGTCTGTCTTCAAATCTATCTTCAAATCATCCATCTTAGCTTCCACGTCAATCATCTTAGCTTCTACGCCTTTCTTTAAACAGTCCATCTTAGCTTCTACACCTTTCTTTAAACCATCCATCTTAGCTTCTACATCTTTCTTTAAACCATCCATCTTAGATTTTGTTCCTTTTTGTGCAAGGGACAGTTGTTGCACTTGGTCTTGTAATTTTGATATATCATGTTGCATTTCTTCCTCTTCTTCATGAGTCATGCTAGAGCTTTCAGGTTCCTTACTAGTAGTTTGCATTTTCTTTCCTCGGGGCATCAGTTACTGATAATAATGCTCTACTATGCCCTTTGAATTCCTTCAAAATAAATTTTCAAACCAAGCTTAAGAAAAAATTTAAGAAAATCTACACACCTTTTTTCACTTTGTAAGAGCTCGATATTGCCTCTGATGTATCTCTGTACTTTCCAATCATCTACTTCTGAATTTGTGAGTTGTAGTAGCCCTCTGTGTCCTCTTTCCAATGCCACAAGTCTGACCCAAATTGGATTCTCCAAGGAAGAGTTATGTGAAATCTCCCACAGTGACTTGCTTATAGACTAGTTCAGTAGAGATAAATAGAAACATAGTTCCAATAAAGGGAACCCAGGGACCATATTCTTCCTCCCCAATCTGAGTTCTGGTCAAGTCCCGAAAAAATTCGAGAATATATTCAACAAAATTTTGACCACCAACAATTATATATGGGGGATGACATAGAAGCTTATTGGGATCCATGGATTGTAAGTCTTTTTCAAGGAGATTGAATTTAAGAGGGAGCTCATAAACATCTATAATGAAGTATTTGAATTAGAGAATCAAGTTGTTGAAGTGTGTTCCAAATTCTTATGAAGGAAAGACTCCTTGACCATTGTCTACATAGAATCCTTCACAAAAAAAATCTAGAAGAAATATTTAGGTGCATAAGAAGAAGATAATGTAGAAAGATTCATGTCTCCAAAATTTCATCATGAAGATCCAAAAGAAGATAACATTTCTCTCTAAGAAGTAAGGAATCTAACAGGATGGCAGTTAGGAAAAGGGGAAAATGGTCAAGAAGTGTATCAGTGGTAGTCAATATCTAGCTTGCAACATGTTAAAGATTCTTCCAGCCAGAAAGAGTTAACATTCACCTCAAATCCCAGTGAAGTTAATTTGAACTTATGCATCAAATAATTAACCGGTGACACTATGATGGCTAGAGAAAAGTATTTCAGGAAGCACACTTTTCTTATAGCAGGACATGGCAAAGCATATTCTACTGGAAAAGCGGGTAATTTGAAGAAGTCAACACTTAGCATTAGAAGGCATCATAGAAGCAAGTTTTGAATAAGTTCTCTCAATAAAAGGAAGAATTTCATGATCCTTAGCTGGAAAGGTTACTCCTAATTGTTGAAATATTAAAGAAGACCTCATTCTTTGGAATAAAATAGAATTATTTAAGAAGAACTCATAAGTTAGAGATATTATCTTCAGAGGGATCTGAAAGCAGAATCTGACATATCTTGGATGAATACATCACTACTTAAGGATTGGAAAAAAACTAAAAGAATCTTATAACCAAGATCCTCCAGAAAACATATTATATACCTATGGTAACACCATCTAGCAGAATTTGAAGAGTTCTAATATTATTGATCCATCATTGTACCAATAGCTTATTGGTTCCATGATAAATTTAATTCAAGGACACGTCGATTGGGTTCACAGTATTGGTGATGAGTAAAGATATTACTAATGGTTAGTTTTACTTCGGATTTGGTTTCTTGGTAAAGCATGAAGCATGACTCTATTGCAACATGAATAAAGAAGATATGGAATCTTATACAATCAATTGTGAAGCAATTTGGATCCATAAAGTGTTTTAATGGACTATCTGATGACATGTTGAATTTAATTATGATACCTTGTACTGATCAAAGCTATATGAATATTTTTAGAGAAATAAGAAGTTCGTAGTACATTATGATTCATGACATGATGCAGAATGGAGTCGTGAAGCTACATTGTATCTCCAATGATGAATAGGTAGTTGATGAATTGATGAAGTCCCTTCCTAAGGGAAAGCATGAGTACGTTTGAGACAAGATTTGGCTTGTGGATATCTCCTCCTTGTTTGAGAGGGAGCGAGGATGGACACCTTTGTTCTCCATGTGTCATCTATTGTGGCCAGGACTAACATTCATAAGTCTAGTCCATGAACACAGATAGGGAGAATGGAGGATTGGATAAGCATCATGAACCGACATTCTTGAGAAAAATAATGTGACCAGGACTAATAGTCGTAAGTCAAATACATTGATCTAGTATAAGAATGGTTTAAATGACCAATAATTCCTTGTGTCAAGTATTGTGACAATGGATTAGGAAATGGTCCTATGAGAACATACTTTGGTGAACCTAGGTGGAGTGTGTGCCTTAGAGAGGTGATGGTGTCCTATTGAATACCTCCCAGCATTATGCTTTGATCTAGTGGAGAGATAGAGCTTACTTGTCAAGGCCTTGGTATTTTGACAATGTTGGTTATGATGATGTTATCATCGACTATGCATATCTATTTGGATCATTTCTTATATGAATATTTCAACTTGATATTATCTTGTTGAGTCATTATGAATGCATCCTTAGTTAAGTGGGAGTGTTGAAATTGTAACTAGGTTCGATCTTCATAACGTAAGTTTATCATTGATGTATTTATTATGTTTATTATATTTTTGTCAGAGCATGTTCTTCATGCTTAAAGAGTAAAAAAGAATTTATTATGAGTCAAAAGAAAATGTATTTGAGTCATGTCCCATTTGGACATTTGTAAGAAAAAGGAATTTGAATTGTATGTTGATTCTGTTAGAGTCGGTCTTTACATCCCTCTGTCAGAGATCATTTATTTTTATTGCATTTCATTTTTAGGTGTCTCGCTCGTTTCACTCAATTGCATTCCGCTAGGGGCATGCCATAATCTGACGGAAGGGTTTGGTCATTCATCACCCCTCATGCTTTGCACTGCTGGCTCAGGTCTGTTCATCAAAATCAAGTTTTTGTGTCTTTTGATCAGCAAGAGTTATTTTCAGTCACTAGGTCTAGGGTTTCACAAATTGTGTCTTCACAATGTCCAATAAAGCCAGCAGGCCAGAGGGAGGTTCTTAAAAAGTTGTCATTCAAAGATTTTCATCATCATATGGATGGATTATGACTCTTCTTCAAAACTCTGTTTTGAAGAAAAGTCGACATTTCGTTTTTATAAATTTAAAAAAAAAAAAATTCAGTTGTTGAATTCTTCAGACGCATCCTTGGTCGCCTTTGCCAAATTCTATGTCAGCTATCCCTACAAAAAATAACCTAAATATTCATCATTTAGCTCAAAAAATCATGAAGGAAACAAAAAACAGAGTTTCAGAGTGAAGTGTCAAAGTTTGCAACATGACAAATTGGTTTTTGAAATCAAAAGTTCAATCCTTGGCATATATATCATTTTTGTGTTCCAAGAGTTCACTTGCATACTAAATACATCAAAGAGCTAAAGTGGAAATGTGGAGAAGCAACATAGAGCAATTTTGGTAAGCAAGTGAGGTTATTGGGTGAAAATTGCTCCAATTCAGCGACGCGGCGCACTTGGCAGGAGGCGCGGCGCATTACGCCGCATTTCGCAGTGTAAAAAAACACTGGCGTGGCGCACTGGGCGTCTTGCGCGACGCATACACCTAAAGGCCCGAAACTGCTCAAAATTCCTCCAAATTGCTAATAATTCACACAGATTTGCCAGGTAGAGCCCCAATCATTGCATTTCATTCAAATTTGTCCTATGATATGGTGATTGATCAATGGTGATGGTCTAAACCCTACCATGTCAACATTCTCATATAAAAATGGATGCCTAGGGTTTTATCAACTATTTGCCACCAAGTTTGCTCTTTCCATCATTCTCTTGTCTCCCTTATTCCTTTTGTCCCTGATTTCATTGTTCCCTACCCCCCTAAAATTACTAAAACCCCATCCCATATCCCAAATTCCCTTTCACAAAATTTCCCAATGTAAAACCCCAGAATCCTAACCATAAATCCCCAAACCCTAATTTCCTCTCCCACTGAGCTAGGGTTGGCTATGGGATCAGAGATATCTGAGTAGAGGAGGTGTAAGGGATATCAGAAGGTATGAGTTCATTTCATATCATCGAACATCAGATCTCCATCATTTGTCGAGAAGTCATTCCAAGGAGCAAGCCATACATCACACAAAAGGGATGGTTTTTCTTCAAATTGTGTTTTTGAGCTAGAAAGAATGAATTTGGAAAAGGTGAGAGAGGTTATTCTCCTTCAATGACCCAAGAAGAAAAGCCTCTTTCAGTCTTTACACAGGCATCATGGTTATAGAGAAATGTAAAAAATACAGTCGCCTTGGGAGAATCGATGCACCTCTGAAGTGACCTTGGGAAAATCAAGTTTTCTCATAGTGTGGTTGGCCTAATGACTTGCTTGATGAGTCAAATGATAACTAGATACAAATATATTTCTAATGAGCTATCATGAGCTCAATTTGGAGTTGAGGAAGCCCTTCAAAAGTTGACTGCAATAGCACTCTGCCCTGAGGCAGCCTCATTTGGGACATTTTGATCAGTCTTGGGAGATTTGATTTTTGACAAAGTACTTAACTCCAAATTAAAAAATTCCACTTGGGTTGGAAAGTAGACTCAAATACCTTTCCAACAAGCTATCCTGCACCCAATTTTGACATAGGTAAGGTCCTCAAAACTGATCTGCAAAAATGCGCTACGAAAGGAAATTCTTAACACAGGGTTTTCCTCCCTATGCGCCGCACCACGTGGCGCTCGCTTTTGCCAGGGAGCTCCAAATCTCAAAAAAATTGCATTTCTGGATTTTTCATGAAAAATCATGGTTTTTGGTGCAGGGCCAAGAATTTTGGGCAAGTTTTGAGTCCTCGGGAGGTCAAAAACACCCAAAAAATGACCTCACTGCCCCTATTTTGACACACAGGAAGTAGTCCTGGGAGATTGAAGTTTTGGAGGGGAAAATGACATCCAAATCCAGAAATTACACTTGGGTTGGAAAGTATACAGGCAGGGCTTTCCAACAAGCACACTTGGTCTCAATTTGGACTTCAGGAAGTGCCTCAAAATCAGCCTCAAAGTGGGATGACGCATAGAGGATTTGGCGCAGCGCATAGAGGATTTTTGCTCAATTTTTCACCTTCCAGCTCAGAAATTCGGCCAATTTGACTAGTTTTGCTTTTTGATGTAATTTTTGATCTATATTGATGTAATTGGAAAAACATGATGTAATTTTGGCATTTATTTACTTGTTCTAGAGGATTCATTCACTAAAAAGTGAAAATTTAATGAATGAATCAGTTTCCTACCTTATAGAGGTAAGTTGTTTTGATTGCCTAGATTTTAGTGTTTTGTTTAGAATTGGTTGAAACAGCTCCTAGAATGATGAGCTCGACCCCTAGAGGCAAGGGAATGGGTTGGGCTAGTCTATATCATGTAATTCCTAAGTCATTTTCAGGGTTGGACACTAGGGATTGCTTTGGCATATCATTGTACATTCTATCTCTGCATTTTTGGCTAAGGAAAGACTAGGGTTTTGCAGCACTGTTTGGGATCCATGTGGCTTTATGTTTTTATGGTGTGCTTCTCTAAGTAATTGTAAGTTCATTAGTGTTATGTGTATCATTTTCCTGTCTCTTCTTCTGAATTTGAACAAATGAGTGATTAAGGTAGAATCCATTAACTGTTATGCTCTGCCTTTGAATTTGTTTAAATTTCCATGTTTTCATCTGTTTAAGGAGAATTCTTGAGACTCTCTTGCTCTCCTTAGCTCCTCACCAGTCTGATCTATCCATTCACTCAATTTAAAGCATCAAAACGATTGCCTTCCTTGCCCCAATCAGAACTCTGCAGAAACTGTGCCTCATCCCCAAGCCCAATTTGCCTTTCCCTGTTTCCAGCACAAAACCCCCAAAAACTCAAATCAAACCCTTGTACTTCATACCTAGCCTAAAATTAGCTTTTATTTGTTAAAATTGGCAACCAGGGCAAAACTTCATGTGGGTCATCTTATTCATGGCTAATAATATTTTATTAGATTCCTCTTGTCGAGAGGTGTAGGATTGATATAAAGATCATCCAATTCCAATAAGTATTCATGGAGATATGAATTTATTTTGATTATGGAATTATTATCAAGCCGACCTACAACTCATGTAGGCTCAGAAGCCCAACAGTCGCATCTATTCACCCACCAACGTTGTGTATAAATATGAGAGGACTTTTCCTCATTTGGACTCACTCATCTCATCACATCTCTCTCTCTCTACTGCGCAGATATGAGTCTCTTCTCTACTGCGCTGAAATGGGTCTCTCTCTCTCACATGTGAAGCCGAAAGCTGTTGAAACTGAAGCTGCAACTGCAGAAGTAAAGATTGACTTGTGTGGCCTAGAAGATCTCCTCTTTGGAAATGCACTGTAGGTTCATCTGAACCTCCTTTGAAAGCCGCAACTTTTGGTGGTGGAATGAAGTCAATCCGATGAACGGTTTGCAAGATATCGACTGCCCTAGTTTGAAGCCGGAAGCTGCTGAAACTGAAGCTGCAACTGCAGAAGTAAAGATTGACTTGCGTGGCCTAGAAGATCTCCTCTTTGGAACTGCTCTGTAGGTTCATCTGAACCTCCTCTGGAAGCCGAAACTTTTGGTGGTGGAATGAAGTCAATCCGACTGTCGGTTTGTGAGATATGGTCTGCCCTAGTTTGATAATGAAGCCGCTAATGCTGATGCTACTGATCTAGGGTTTGTTGTTGCTGATATGAATCAGATTTATTGTACTATTTCTCTCTGCTGAATTATTGAAGATAAAAGAATATTTGATCAAAGGGTTTCCCCACACATTGTGGGGTTTGTTCCTGGCTTGCCGCCACATCTTGTGTCTCTTGTCTTGGCTTGTTTTCTGTCGATCGTTTAATGTTCTATCTGCACTTTACTTTATGTACATGTGATTGCTAATCGGTGGAATATAATAAGAAAAAGAAGTAAACTGTTATAAGCATAGAACATACCATAACTTAACATTATTTCAGTCATCTCGAGCCCCATCGCTTGTCTTTTGCCGAGATCGACCCAGAGAGAGACATCTCCTATCCTCGTAGGGCTAGCTACGAGGCTGAGCGTGGTTTGATGTGGACCTAGAACCTTGTCTTTTCAGCCTGAGGCAAATCTAGGCTCTAACAGATTCATTAGTCCACAAGATGACCTAGTTAGCTATAATTGGACAAGTCATTCTGGCCCTCTAGAGTGACATGCAATCTACCCTCCTAAATAGCTATATATAAGAGAAAATTTGACCTACTTGGAGGACATACATTCATCACAACAAGTGGCACATGTGAACCTAGCGAAGAAGAAGAAGAGGAAGACGAATCATAGGAGAGAGAAAGGCATAGATAAAGACAAGAAGAATATTCATGCTTGACTGAAGTTTGACTTTGCTGCAACTTGCATGTGTGGACTAAAATTTCTGTGAAAGAGGCCAAATTTTCTAAAGTGGTTGCTGACTAAATTTTAGCCCCTTGTTACAAGTCTAAATTTCATAACGTTAACCATATTTTGAGTAGTTTGACCGGTGTTGACTTTGAATTTGGAGGTGACTTGGAGGATGGTTGGACTTGGTATCTTGGTGGTAGTTTGGTCTCGATATTGGTCTTGGATATCTCATTTTTTATCTAATTCTATAAGAAGAGGATTGTTAAGTTTTCCCCCTATAGGTTTTGCCCTGGCTAACAACCTAATTTTGGTGTCTCTTGTCTCCTTGTGATCTCTATATGTTCATGAAAGATTGAACATTTGTATAATTTCTTGATGAAGAATACATAAGAAATAAAAATAAGACATCTAATATTCACAAGTAATTATGAAGAAGACAAATTAGATGTTAGACTTCACTACATTTGATTTCTCAACAAGTATCTCCTAAAATGTAATAGTATCATAAAAGAGCCCATAAGAACATGAACTCCCTTATATGCCATAACCATCGATCAACCCACCAATAATAAGATCATCCAACTCAATCACCACTAGTAAAGATATAATCAAGGGTCTAACCACCCTAGTAATTGAACCCATATTCACCAAGGGTTCCATTCTTATAATGATTTTCTCTTTATCAATTTCAAGTATGTTTTTGAAGTCAAATAAATATACCTCAAATTGTTTTCACCTCTTGTCATCCACATTTCGCATACCCATAGTGATATGTCTTTACAATAATGCAAAGGAGGCCATCCCTATATGGGTCTCTCTCCTTGAGATATTGGATGATCATTTCCACATTCTTGTGGTGCTCCTCTTGCCTATATTCAAGGATTTTATTTTAAAACAAACATTTCCAAATAGATCAAAAAAATAAAGTGTGAATCAGAGGGGTTGCACAACAAAAATCGTTATTATCCATATGAAGTTCATTAAGTAATTCAACCAATTCTTATTTAGTACGAAGGATTTGAGAGCAGTGTTTTAAATTCAATGTTTAAAAATCAATAACCATGAAAATGATAAAATTGAGTTTCTTCGCTCTAATTATCCTCTTGAGAAAAATAGTAGTATCAAGGTTTGAACAAGTGGAAATTCGATAGGCAACACGTCCTTGCATTTCATGCCTTGACCATCTACATAATGCATGTCTGCTACTTGAAAAAACCAATGGATTTCAAATTCTCATGTTCATACTACAATTCATACATATAAGAAATATAGAGATGAAAATTGTTACAATGCAATTATTTAAACACCTATTAAACATTAAAAAGGAGTCTATAAACAATTCATAATGATTGCAACAACAATATGGCCTAGAATAGGTGTGCCTGCAAAATTTTGAACTCCTCGATATTTCTCTTAAACTAGAAAGAGAGTAGGAGTAGCGATTTGGTTGTCATCGTTGAAACCACCCAAGCAATAGTGGTTAACAAGACAATGAATAAGAAATCCTTTAGACAATTTTAGAATGATTGCAACAATAACATGATAAATGTGTACCTAAAAAACTTTGAACTCATCACTATTTTTCTTTAGCAAGTGAGGTGTTAAGGGTACTAATTTGGCTATGAATACTCAACCACTTAAGCAAAAGTAGTGAAAAGGATAATGAATAGGAAATCCTCCATGACTTAGGTGGAGGCCACCAAAGTGCCCATTGTTGAGCCTCAACCTTGCACTCATTTACCTATCCTCCCAACAGCTTTTCCCTATTCACTTCTCTCTTTTGTCATCATTTCCTCCATCAACTTGTTCAATTCATTGCATTATATGTCTTTTTAACATGATTTGTTGACTGTGCTAATGATTGACTGTTGGTTTAGAATTTTGGTACATGTACAACAATTCCGCAGTTGTTCTGCAATTCCGCAGCTGTTCAGAGATTCCGCAGCCTTTTTGTTGTTTGCTATACTCCACGTGTCTTCTCAAGGAACGGGCCACATGGGCACGTTGGTATGGATGTATACATGGTTCGTATGCTATTAGTTGGGCCAAATCAGTCACATATGCCCCCGGTCAACGCAGGTGCACCCACGGTCAAACAGCAAAGTTCCAAACGGTGGCACGGCTCTGCGTGAGCAAATGAGACACGGAACCACAGCTGGCACTTCCTCCACGCCACGAAGACAGCAAGGGACAGGATCTAACCATAGATTTACTCCCCATGATGATCGTTTCCTCCAAACGTGCACGGAGTTGCCTGCGTGTTGCTGCATAGTTAATTAGTCAAGACTGTAGTTGCTTAGTTTACGCAGAGGACAGTTTGTCCCTGTGCCTATAAATAAAGCGTTTGCCAACGCTTAGAGATTAGCTTTTTAATATTGTAATTGCTGTAATTATTTTGGTTACCAAACTCTGTTTTAAAGACTGTTTTTACAGCACTTTTTCACTGTATTTTGACATGCTGATTTAATATAAGAAGACTGTTCATGTTCATCTCTACGTAGCTGATCTTAGCTGGTTGAGTGGATGGAGGGCCCCCATCTGCCACAACCTATGTACAGTAGCATTTAACTTTATTTTCCTGCCTTTCTTTGTTTTCATTTTCACATGTACAATAATGTATAGTTTGATTTCTGCAGTTTTGCATTTCTTTGAACATGTATAATAATGTACAGTTTGATTTCATGCCTTTACATTTCCAGCACTTTTCAGAACTGATCAGTTTGTTTATGCAGGTGTGTTAGGAGCCTGGGATAGTGTGTTTTTATTTCTTTTTATCACTGATGGTATTTGAAGTTGTCTTGTCTTAGCTGCTGATTCTTACCTTGCTTACTTAGTTTCATTGCTAGTTTACTTTATCAAGTTTTTGACAAGTTGCTTACTAACCTTTTGATGGTCTTCTCATCATAATTGACTAACCTTTATTGGACCAAAATATCATTGAGTGGCAGCTTGGTTTGATTAGCTTTTGGACTCATATTACTGATTCCTTCTTAACTATTTTTCACATGAACAATTTCAGCTAGAGGCAGAATGTTAAGGAAGAATGAAGTGTTATGATTTGTCATTTAAGTTTTGCAGTTAAAGTAGTGTTTTTCACTTTCCATTGAGTTAACATAGATGCTATTTTTGTTCTTATCAGCAGCATAGATAGTGGACTAGTGCCATTAGTCACTTTGTTTAATGCTTTGCTTTCATTTGAAGTTTCAATTCCATTGCAAGTCACTTTTCAAGCTTTCTCTTTAAAAAGTTCAAGAAGCATTTAGAAACCACCATATGCACACACATTCACTCACTTGTTTATAACTTCATCACATCACATTAGGAAGATAAGTCAAACACAAACTAAAAACGACAAAAAGAACTAGGAAAGGTTGCTTAAGTATATATTGTACACTTCACTTCATCAGCTTACGAGCCCTGGGTTGACAATTAATGATAGCAATTTAGACAACACTAAATTGACCAAACATTTTGGCGCCGTTGCCGGGGAAGTGAAATTAGGTAGCCAATTCTAAAAAAAAATTAAGAAAATTTCAAGAAAGGGAAATTGATAACCTCTCAAAGTATGCTCTCCTCTTGCACCTAGAGTGATCTGGAGGATCAGAAAAGAGAAAGTTATTGGTTTAATAGTTTCTTAAGTATGCTCTCTTCTTGCACCTAGAGTGACCTGGAAGATCAGAAAGAGAATTATTAGCCTGACTTGAAGAAAAATAAAAAAATGACATGCATAGAGCTAGAGATTCTAGGGGAAGGTTTTTAGCTAGAGCCAAGAGTTCGATTTTTACAAGTCCATCTACTTCAAGGAATAGACAAGAGACACCTCCCTCATCTCCAACTGACACTCCTAGCCCTAGGATTCCTGGAATTCAAGAGGCAAGAATTGACTCTCCCACACCTTCTATTGAATTTGAATCAGAAAGAGATCCTTTTCTTTCTTCTACAGAAAGACCAATTGTAATTGAAGAAGTAGAATCATCTGAGGAAGAGGGAGAAATTCCTCCTCATTCACCCTTTGTAGAAGAACCAGAAGATTCTGAAGTCTCTAGGGAAACCATTATGACAGAGGAAGGAGGTGGTAGAGGTAGAGGTAGAGGAGGAGGAGGAGGAAATAATGGAGGAGGTAGAGGTCACATTGGAGGAAATAGAGATGGGGATAACTCATTTGGGTTTCCTATCGTTGATGAGGATTCCCGAGCCACTATGAAAAACATATCACCATCTGTCCTCCCAAACTTCCATGGGTTAAGAACTGAGGACCCTGAAACATTTTTATTTGAGTTTGAAGTCGTATGTCGAACTTATGACTATCTGGATGACACTCAAAAACTCAAATTGTTCCCTTCCACATTGAAAGGACAAGCTTTGAAATGGTTCATGGGGTTACTCACTCAATCCATTAGGTCTTGGAATGATATGAAACAGACATTTTTGGATAGGTACCTGGACTATTGTATGCCTACCAATCACAAGGATGAGGTATTTAAAATGGTACAAAGAGAAGATGAGAACCTAGAGGATTTACTCGAAAGATTTCAATATAACCTGAAAAGAGCAAAAATGAGTAGCTTGGATGAGGAGACCTTGAAAGCCCTCCTACTAAAAGCCATTAGAGATGAATGGATAGACATTCTGAACATGATGGGGAAAGGAGATATATCTCAACTTTCACTCAGTGATATAGCAGATCTATGTATCCATCTCTCAAGGGGCAAATCAAAAACTCAAAAAGGGCCTAGAGATCCTTCTCTCCTCAGGGCAAATAAATCTGCAACTGGATCAGTAAGTAGGGCTGAGATCGGCAATATGCTTGATGAATTCAAAACTGACATCTTAGGGAGTCTTAGTGAACAATTAGACACCCTTAAGATCCACAATAAACAGAAAGCAGAAGCCGAGGCCTTGGCCATCTTTTGCCCGAAATGTAGGAAGAAACATGCTTTAAGGGAATGTCCCTTGGAAGCACAAGTTGTGGAAACATGTGTGATTTGCTCAGAAAACCATGAGACCAAGGATTGTCCTTCAATCCCTGGGCTCAAAGCAGTCTTTCAAGAAGATCCAAATACACTTGAATCTCTCTGTTTTGTTGCAAGGAGACCTTGGCAGGGGCAACAAAATCAAGGGTTTAACAACTCTATGAATTTTCAACCCCAACCAAATTGGAATCCTTGGCAACAACCTCAAAATCCTTTTCAATCATGGATGCAAAGCATGCAAAATCCTTATGGGAGATTTGCTCAATTCTATCAATATCCTCCATCTTTTCAAAACCAGCAAGCTCCACAACTTCCAAATCAAAGTCAACAACTATCATTGCCATTCCCTCAACAACAACAACCTTCTCCACAAAATCAAAATTCTCAACTCTTGCTCCAATCTCAACAAAAGTCAAATCAACTTCCTTCTCAGCCATTGCCAAACCCCAATAATAGGAACCCTCAAAATGCTTACATGATGGAAGGTCAACCATTCCCTACCTATATGATTGTTCCTCTCAATGAAGTACAACTCAGATCAGGTAGAATCCTAGATCAACCTTCTATAAATGTTCAACAGCCAAGCATTTCTGAGGAAGAATCTCTTAAAGCTAATAAGGGTTCTGAAGCATCCCTTCAAAACCCAAACACTCAAAAAGAAAAAGAAAAAGAATCAACCCCCACAACTCCCATAGTTGAACAACCTACATCTTTGGCCACACCTCCTTTTCCTGAAAGGTTACAAATTGACAAAGGAGTGGAAAAGCAAATTTGGTTGCCTGACTATAATTTTCTAGATGAATTGAAGAATGTCTGTATCAAGATTCCCTTGTTACAAGCCATTAAAGAAATTCCCATTCTAGCCAAAACAATAAAGGAGTTGAGCCTTAAAAGACCAGGAAGGAAACCAAGAGATACCAGAAGGATCCACCTGGTAGGAAAAATTGCAGATATTATGATGGGAAAGATTACCATGCAGAAATATGTAGATCCCGGTAGTCCAATTGTCAAAACACATATCAATGGGGTAGAAATACCAAATACTTTGATTGATTTAGGGGCTGCTATCAACATTATGAGTAGACAGACCATGGACCAGTTAAAACTTCCTAACCTTCTCTTTACACCTACTTTACTGCAACTTGCAGATAGATCAATCATTAAACCTGATGGTGTATTGGAAGACATTCCAGTCTCCCTAGACTCTTGGGAATATCCAGTTGATTTTATGATTTTAACTCCCAAGAACAATCTAGGAGGACATCCTCTTATTTTAGGAAGACCTTGGCTAGCCACAGCTGATGCTTTCATAAGTTGTAGGTCTGGGGATATGTATATTTCTGATGGCAATTCAACAAAGAAGTTCAATTTGTATCCTCCAGCGAAAGCAATTACAGAAATAGGAGATAATGAGTGGGTTGATGATGAAGATACTATACAACCTGTCTTTACCATTTCTGAGATTAGTGAAGATAGTCAAATTCTGAATACATTAGAAAATTTTGAACCATCTTCAGAATATGACTCTACACAATTTCAGTTGGATTCTGACATAGAGTGTCTATCATCTAGACAAATGTCTCTTTTCTCTATGGAAGAATTTGGTAGTTCTGCCATTGAGATCTTTCCAGGAAAAACATTAAACATTAACAAAAACTTGGAAAAATCCCAACAGGAAGAGCTAACCAAAGTCTTGCAAAGACATTCTACTGCTTTTGCATGGGAGTATACCGACATGAAAGGTATTGACCCTAAGACTTGCATTCATCACATCTACATTGAGGAAAACAGTAGACCAATCAGACAACCTCAAAGAAGGATGAATCCAAACCTTAGGGAGATAGTGAAAGAAGAGCTCCAGAAGTTACTCAATGTAAACTTCATTTACCCTATTTCAGATAGCCAATGGGTTTCTCCCTTGGTTATAGTACCTAAAAAGAATGGTAAATGGAGGGTTTGCATTGATTACAGAGAATTGAACAAAGCAACCTTGAAGGATCACTTTCCTTTGCCCTTTATTGATCAAGTATTAGATACTTTAGCAGGTAAAAAGTTTTTCTCATTTTTGGATGGTTTTAGTGGTTACAATCAAATTCAGGTAGCACCTGAAGATCAGGACAAAACCACATTTACTTGTCCTTGGGGAACTTTTGCTTACCGAGTACTTCATTTTGGATTATGCAATGCACCCGCTACATTTCAAAGGGCTGTACTAGGAATCTTTTCAGATCTAATTCATGATTGTGTAGAGGTCTACATGGATGATTTCACAGTTTATGGTAACACATTTGAAGAAGCATTAGAAAATTTGGAAAAAGTCCTAATTAGATGTAAAGAAACAAATCTTTCATTAAGTCATGAAAAATGTTTTATGATGTTTACTGAAGGGATTGTTTTAGGACATCATATTTCAGGAGATGGAATTAAAGTTGATAGATCCAAAGTGGAAGTCATCTCCAAGTTACCTGTTCCAAATTGCCAGAAAGATGTTAGAAGTTTTCTTGGGTTTACTGGGTATTATAGAAGATTTATTGAAAACTTCACTAAGATAGCATCTCCTCTTTTCAAATTACTTACCAAAGACTGTGAATTCAAATGGGATCCTGAATGTCAGTCTGCATTTGAAACTTTAAAGACTAGAATATCTGAAGCACCCATTTTGAGAGGGCCAAATTGGAAACTCCCTTTCCACATTTCTACTGATGCTTCAGATACAGCTCTAGGAGCTGTCTTGGGACAAAAGGATTTGGTCCCTTATGCCATTTATTACACCAGTAAAAATTTGACTCCCACTGAGTTAAATTACACTGTGACTGAAAAAGAATTCTTAGCCGTTGTTCATGCAATCAACAAGTTTAGACATTACATAACCGGCTATGAAACTTTTGTCCATACTGATCACTCTGCAATTAGATATCTCATGAACAAACCTGTTACTAATGGCAGAGTTACAAGATGGCTTTTACTTTTACAAGAATTCAACATTACTGTGTTAGATAGACCAGGGAAACAAAACACAGTAGCTGATTTCTTGTCTAGAATCCAAAACACTAACGAAGATTCTCCTGTAGAGGATAAGTTTCCAGATGAATACTTGTTTGCAGTAACTACCAAGACTCCTTGGTATGCAGATATTGCTAATTATCTAGTTACAGGGAAGCTACCTCCACACTTATTTCCTAATGAGAAAAGGAAAATCATTCAGGAGAGTTCACATTATTCTTGGATTTCTAATGAATTGTTCAAAACAGGGCCAGATTGTATGATCAGAAGATGTGTTCGGGAAGATGAAATGCCTGACATCCTTAAGGCATGTCATGATGAACCGTGCGGCGGACACTTTGCTGACAAGAGGACGGCCTATAAAATCCTTTCTTTAGGATATTATTGGCCTTCTCTTTTTAAAGATGCAAAGCAATATGTTAGAAGGTGTGACAGCTGCCAAAGAGTTGGGAGACCAACTCCTTCAAATGAAATGCCACTACAGCCACAGGTATGCATCGAACCCTTTGAGAAATGGGCTCTAGATTTCGTTGGACCTATTAATCCACCATCTAAGCAAAAGAAGTATATATTGGTTTGCACTGATTATGTTACTAAGTGGGTAGAAGCCAAGGCATTGCCTTCTGCCACTGAAAATTCAGTTGTTCAATTTCTTTTTGAGGATATTTTTACTCGTTTTGGTGTCCCAAGAGAAATTGTGACAGATCAGGGAAGTCAATTTACATCTAAATTGATGGAGAAGCTGATGGAGGAATACAAAATCAAGCACAGAACATCTACTCCATACCATCCGCAAGCAAATGGTCAAGTGGAATCTACAAATAAAGTTCTTGAAAGCATCATCACCAAGACTGTTCATCTTCATAGAAGAGATTGGGCAGAAAGGCTTCCTGAAGCCTTATGGGCCTATAGAACTACATGGAGGAACACAACAGGACATTCTCCCTATGAACTTGTTTATGGGAAAGAAGTCCTGCTCCCCATTGAGTTCCAAATCAAGACCTTCAAGATGGCAGTTCAATTGGGGATGAGCCTATCAGAAGCCCAAAAGCACAGAATGGACCAGCTAAATGAGCTAGATGAAATAAGACAAGATGCAATTCTAAGGACCGATCTAGTTCAGCACCAAAGAACTAAGTGGCATGATCGACACATCAAAGAAAGAAAGTTTCAGAAGGGAGATTGGGCACTATTGTTTGATTCCAAGTTTAAGGACTTCAAAGGAAAATTTCAAACTCATTGGCTTGGGCCATATGAGATTGATGAAGTCTTTAACAATGGAGCAGTTCGAGTGAAGACCATTGATGAGCTTCAGACTCCTCTCATTGTGAATGGCCACCGATTGAAAGTCTACCACAAGCCACTCTCAAGGGAGGAATTTGTTAAAATGTTCCAAGAAGATTCTGCAATGAGGCTAGTGGAGAAGAATTCTTCTCCTCCATCAGCCTAACCTTTGTTTCTTTCAGTTGAAAAAAAAAAAAAAAGAAAAAAAAAATCTCTTGTATAAGCCTGAAAACCAATCTTGGATTGGCGGTCTTATGCAGAAAATATGAAGTGAAAATCAGGGTCACCTGACACTTTATATTTTCCAAAAAAAAATCTCTCTCTTTCTCTGTCCATCTCATCCATCTCATCATTTTCATTCCACTTCATTTTCTTCCAGTCCATTCATTCCATCTCATTTTCACCAAATAAAGTCCCTCTTAGGACTATTCCATTCAGTCAAGTTGTTTTAATCCTCTTTGTGCAGGCAGAAAAGTGTTGCTGCAATTTCCACAGCTAGGAGCCAATTCCGCAGCTGATATCAAGATTCCGCAGCTAATACACTCTGTTCCTGCAACAAAAACAAACTCTGTTTCAAAAAGAAAAAATCTGCAGTCAAAAGCACCAGCATCATTAAAGAGCAAGGACACATAGCATATACAAAGGCAGCAATAAATCAAAGGTTAGCATCATAATTAGCAAAGGGATCAAAATGCAAATACACGAAGGTATGTTCTAAATTTCTAACTAACAGTTATATCATTTATGTATGGTTTTCGGATTATGGTATGAGGCACTTAATGTAATGATTGACAAGATCCCCGTCCACTCCTCATCCATTATTCTGCGTAATCCACCTCACCACCTTCCTAACGGTTCCCTAATTGCTGTTGATTCGAACTTAATACGGCCTGCTCTCTCATTAATTCTTCGTACCAGAGTGACGTGTACTGTTGTACCACGGCTCTCCAATTGATCATTCCGCAGCCAGGTGTACACAACCACCCGACGTCCATGGGATTCGGCCGTTTCATCCTTTACTCATAACACCCTTCTACGCATGCATAACCCCATTTCTATTGCTGTTCACTCCCTCATTCCACCGTTTTTCACTCTCGGTTTCATTCACTACTCTGTTTCACCGTAAACATTCTCTGTTCTATTTTCCTCACCTCTCCACTCAAAACCCTGACCACCAGTCTTGTAATTGCATCACGGCCATTCTGTTGTAGCCGTAATACCCACTGCTGAGCACTGTTTTCCCGTATAGCTCTCTCCTCCAGTATTCAAACAGCGCTGTCTGAGCAGCAAGAGAGCTGGTAACCGAAATGGGCAAGTTATTAAGAGCAGAGCCGGAAGGTTCTAAGTTTCTAGACGGTTACCCACAAACAAAGGATGCCCTGCAGAAGGCCAAGTGGTTAAAATTTATTCAGAAATTCAAAGGATATCACAAAGAAGTTACCAAAGCGTTTGCCCGATCATTTAATGGAAAAACAAATACTGTGGAGGTAGGAGACCTGCAGTTCACTGTCACAGAGAGCAGCTTGGCTCAAGCAACTGCTTTGCCTCGTACTGGGGAACGTTGGTTCAAAAATCGAACTGTTGAAGACCAAGAGTGGAAGAACATGTTGAAAAATCCAGGTATGGATACCACTATCTTCACCAAAGGAATACCTGTAAGTGTCATTAAAGAGGAATGGACTGCCTTACTTTTGCTAGTTCAGAAATTTTTAACATGTGAAGGCAGATTTGGTATAATGTATGTTTATCATGCAAAGATAATGATGCATTTTATGGGTGAACATACCATCAATCTCCCTTATTTCTTGCTAGCTAGTCTAAGAAAAATGAGTGCCACTGTTCAGAAACACGTGGGAAACATTGAGCCCCACTTATATCACCATGGACTCATTAAAATCTTGATTGAGGAGCAGTTAAAAATTAAAAAGGATACATGGGAGAAGTTCCTTGTTAGAAACCATTTTCAAGAGGCAGCTGAAGCCTCTAGTAGCCCCCCTAGGGTACCCAAGAGAAGTAGAAGAAGAGGGAAAGAAATGGTTACCCAAGACACTGCTGTAGAAGTTGAAGAAACTGCCCAAGAAATTGTTGCAGAAACTCTTCAAGAAATTGCCCAAGAAACTGTCCAAGAAACTGTTCAAAAGGAAAAGAAAAAGGGAAGCAGAACAAAAAGACAAAGGAGGGATAAAGGGAAAGCCATTTTGCAAGAGTCATATCCTTCACCTGAGCCCTCAATTGAAGAAGATACCCAAACATTAGCTCATAGGCTTGCTCAGCTCCATGAAACTGCCATCTCCAAAAAGAAACAAAAGCAAAAACAGCAAAAGCCAAAGAGTACTAGCCTGCAAGTAAGAAGAAGCAGTAGACTTATAGAGAAGAAGAGTGTGACTAAAGAGAAACAGTCCCATTTCATTGATTTGGGCACACCTGAGAAGACTCCAATTCGGCTAGATATTGAGCTAAGTCCTCCAAGAGAGGAAAGTCCTTTCCAGCAAGAGAGAGAAAGCAGTTTTCAAGGATTTGAATTTAGGCCAAGACAAATACCTGACATTGACCCTGTCCAGCAGGAGGCATATGATTATTTGGAAACATTAGAGCAATCTGTTGCTGGTCCTAGTACTGTCTTGCCCCTTGAACAGCAGGTTCAATCTCTGAAGCAAGAAATATTTGAGCTAGAAGTCCTCAATCGCCATATCAAACAGGAAAACGAAGCATTGAGACAACAGAGCAAAGTGGACAAAATGGTCCACGACAACACAATGCTTCATTTGGGTCTTTGGCAAAGAAAGAACAGGAAATTGAAGAGGAAATGCAAGAAATTAAGCAGGGCTTTGGTTAACTTGAAATTCAGGTGCTTGGTTAGGAAGCCAAGAGCAAATTTGACAACAAGGAGGAAAAGGAGAAGGTTGGATGTCTTGGCAGAGGCATCTGAACATGTGGACTGAAAGATTATGACAAAGTTTTGGTTGCATGAGGACATGCAACACCCTCACAGTGGGGGTATGTTGAGCCTCAACCTTGCACTCATTTACCTATCCTCCCAACAACTTTTCCCTATTCACTTCTCTCTTTTGTCATCATTTCCTCCATCAACTTGTTCAATTCATTGCATTATATGTCTTTTTAACATGATTTGTTGACTGTGCTAATGATTGACTGTTGGTTTAGAATTTTGGTACATGTACAACAATTCCGCAGCTGTTCTGCAATTCCGCAGCTGTTCAGAGATTCCGCAGCCTTTTTGTTGTTTGCTATACTCCACGTGTCTTCTCAAGGAACGGGCCACATGGGCACGTTGGTATGGATGTATACATGGTTCGTATGCTATTAGTTGGGCCAAATCGGTCACATATGCCCCCGGTCAACGCAGGTGCACCCACGGTCAAACAGCAAAGTTCCAAACGGTGGCACGGCTCTGCGTGAGCAAATGAGACACGGAACCACAGCTGGCACTTCCTCCACGCCACGAAGACAGCAAGGGACAGGATCTAACCATAGATTTACTCCCCATGATGACCGTTTCCTCCAAACGTGCACGAAGTTGCCTGCGTGTTGCTGCATAGTTAATTAGTCAAGACTGTAGTTGCTTAGTTTACGCAGAGGACAGTTTGTCCCTGTGCCTATAAATAAAGCGTTTGCCAACGCTTAGAGATTAGCTTTTTAATATTGTAATTGCTGTAATTATTTTGGTTACCAAACTCTGTTTTAAAGACTGTTTTTACAGCACTTTTTCACTGTATTTTGACATGCTGATTTAATATAAGAAGACTGTTCCTGTTCATCTCTACGTAGCTGATCTTAGCTGGTTGAGTGGATGGAGGGCCCCCATCTGCCACAACCTATGTACAGTAGCATTTAACTTTATTTTCCTGCCTTTCTTTGTTTTCATTTTCACATGTACAATAATGTATAGTTTGATTTCTGCAGTTTTGCATTTCTTTGAACATGTATAATAATGTACAGTTTGATTTCATGCCTTTACATTTCCAGCACTTTTCAGAACTGATCAGTTTGTTTATGCAGGTGTGTTAGGAGCCCGGGATAGTGTGTTTTTATTTCTTTTTATCACTGATGGTATTTGAAGTTGTCTTGTCTTAGCTGCTGATTCTTACCTTGCTTACTTAGTTTCATTGCTAGTTTACTTTATCAAGTTTTTGACAAGTTGCTTACTAACCTTTTGATGGTCTTCTCATCATAATTGACTAACCTTTATTGGACCAAAATATCATTGAGTGGCAGCTTGGTTTGATTAGCTTTTGGACTCATATTACTGATTCCTTCTTAACTATTTTTCACATGAACAATTTTAGCTAGAGGCAGAATGTTAAGGAAGAATGAAGTGTTATGATTTGTCATTTAAGTTTTGCAGTTAAAGTAGTGTTTTTCACTTTCCATTGAGTTAACATAGATGCTATTTTTGTTCTTATCAGCAGCATAGATAGTGGACTAGTGCCATTAGTCACTTTGTTTAATGCTTTGCTTTCATTTGAAGTTTCAATTCCATTGCAAGTCACTTTTCAAGCTTTCTCTTTAAAAAGTTCAAGAAGCATTTAGAAACCACCATATGCACACACATTCACTCACTTGTTTATAACTTCATCACATCACATTAGGAAGATAAGTCAAACACAAACTAAAAACGACAAAAAGAACTAGGAAAGGTTGCTTAAGTATATATTGTACACTTCACTTCATCAGCTTACGAGCCCCGGGTTGACAATTAATGATAGCAATTTAGACAACACTAAATTGACCAAACACCCATGTTCTATAGCCATGTAGAGAGGAATTTATCATATGTCCTTCACCTCATTCGCAAAGCTCTTTGGACTATTAGACACACTAAGAATCGCCTTCACATGCTTGAGATCCTCTCGTGGCACCCATTTGGGGATTTTTCTTAATGAAATCCTAATCATGTGGAACAAAACCCATCTCATATCACCAAAACCCCGTTTAGGTTCCAAAACCTCTCTTCCAACACCAAAACACCAAATACAATCCAATTCATATATTGAATGATTGAGGTAACATAGACGGTTGGTTATTTTCATTTGTTTTTGCTGATTTGGGGATAAGTTATCAATACTTCTATCACTTATTCACACCAATAAATGACATTATTTATCGCATTACAACTATATATAGGTTTATATAGTCAAATTTGAACATGGTTGTGATCTCTCTGTGTAGTCAATTTAACGTCTTAAATTGCTCTACATAAATTATCAATCCGGGTATCGTAAACTGATGAAGTGTGGTGCACCATATGTGCTTAGTTAACCTTTTTCTTACTTCGTTGTTTTATAGTTTTTGTTTTGTTTTGGGGTTTTGTTCTTGTTGATCTCCTAAAGTATCTAATGCAAATGGAAATCCTATTCTAAGGTCTTAAGAATACTTTTAAAGGTCAAGTATGGATGTAGATTTCAAGACAAGGTCTATGTCCCTAATGGTAACTTCCAAAACTTAGCACTTCAAAAGAACTTAAAACATGTTATTGATGGAATTAGTACTTAAACAAAAGTGTAAGTATGCAGCTACCTCAATCAAGCAAAAGATGAAATACTGATCATGAAATCACTGTCTCTGTTGTTTGTCTAAATACAGAAATAAAAGTTAAGCTATTGCACTCAAAGAAATCAAAAATTGCAAGGAAAGTAAAACTAAAATCAAATTACACATTCATAATTTGATCCCTCGCAAGTATTCCCGCTATAGCTTTAAGAGGTAACCGTCAATGATATGAGCAATTTAATATCTAATTGCAGAAAAGTAAAACTAAAATCAGATCACATCAATTCATAGTCTGACCCCTCACCAGTTAGTCTCGCTATGGCTTTCGGAGGTAACCATCAACAACTTGAGCAATATGATATCTAATTGTAGAAAAGTAAACTTAAAATCAAATCACATCACTTCATAGTCTGACCCCTCGCCAGTTAGTCTCGTTATGGCTTTCGGAGGTAATCATCAACAACTTGAGCAATCTGATATCTAATTGCAGAAAAGTAAACTTAAAATCAAATCACATCAATTCATAGTCTGACCCCTCGCCAGTTAGTCTCGCTATGGCTTTCAGAGGTAATCATCAACAACTTGAGCAATCTGATATCTAATTGCAGAAAAGTAAACTTAAAATCAAATCACATCAATTCATAGTCTGACCCCTCGCCAGTTAGTCTCGCTATGGCTTTCGGAGGTAATCATCAATAACTTGAGCAATCTGATATCTAAACTAACTAACAAAGCAAATGAATAAGACTGAAATCAAAGCATAACTGAAATTGAAAAGCTAAAAAAAACAAAGTCAGCAGAGAGGTAAATCTCATGTCACTATTTGATGCAAAAACATGTAAAGAAAAACTAATCTACAATCAACCGGTTGAACACACTTACATGAATTAAAATTGCATGAATGGAAAATCTAATTTATCAAACTTGAAAGCAATCAAATAACATAATGAAATCAAAGCAAAATTACAAAATGAAATCTACTCTACCTTACATTCTAATATGCTCCATGACATCTACTTCACATCTCCTTCCATGTTGAGAACATCAAAGCTTTATTCAAATTCTTCAAAATTACAAAGTACAACAAAGTTCTCCAAAGCTTTCAAAAGCCATCAAGGAAGAACTACAAACTCCAAGTTAAATAACTAAAAGCCAAGCCAAGCTAACAAATGAAGGAGAGAGATCTCCTATTTATACAAAAAGATGAGAAGCCATCTCATTAATGAGAGTCCATGAATCTCTCCCTCTACCTCTAGAGTCCTAATCAAAATAGGAACTGATAAGACACATGTCTTCTTAGAGTTACAATACAATTAAGAGATGTGACACATATCCTCATGATTCCATGATTCTTTCCACTCAAATTCGAATTTGGCCTTAGAGTGTCACATAAGGGTCTTCTTGAAGCCTCCTTTCAACCTACACATGTCAACAATCTCTACCCATTTGTTAGGTATAAGCATATGCACATTATTTTCTATTTTTTAACCACAAATTCACTTAAAAAGCTTAGAATTAATAAAGTTTGGAAAAACATAAATGTGGCCCAATGATAGTGAAAGTGGGATGAATGTGGTGACATAGTAGTGAAATGGAGGTGAAATGGAGGTGATATAATGGACATAATAGTGAAAGTGTAATGGAAATGAATGACATTTTCAAGACTCAACACTCTCTCTCTCTCTCTCTCTCTCTCTCTCTCTCTCTCTAGATGAATCAACCAAGGATCGGGGCAAATCCTTGATGAATACACTTAAATGTGTATATATGAAATGCATTTTCTTTTACTTATATAATACAATTTTCTTTCCGCAAGAAAAAAGATGTTTATTTATTACAATAAAATTATGTTTATATAACCATACCTATATATTACACTATATAGACCTATATATAATTGTTATGGGATAAATAATGTCATTTATAGGTGTGATTAACAGATAGAAGTATTGATAACTTATTGAGAAAGAAATAAAATCACATTGAAACATGTGTGTGTGTGTTGATATAATTAAGTGGGTTTAGCATGGGTGGTTGGGAGGAATGGTTGATATCATTTCCAAATCCTAACCATGGGCATTAAAACCATTCTCCTACCATTAAAACAACACCAAAACTTGTTAAGCCATGTGTTAACCCTAAAACCCATTATTAAGTCCTATATATGGAGTGATTACATTTCTATTGTTATATTATTATGTAGGCTAGAACCACTCATGGTACTATTTTATTATAATTGTAAACCTTGTGACACACACACACACACTAAGGAGAATCTTAGAATCATCAAATATTATCTTATACATTGTATTCATTATAAAAGGAGGCTTCTCCCTAAAATAGGACTATAATTATTGGTTTATTATCATTTTTAAGGTGCAAGGATCATAGCATTTGATATTAGAGCTCATGATCCTAGGGTTTTGTTGCTTCAAACAAGCCATCATGGAATTTTCACTATAACACTTTTTCTGGTAGGTTTCAAATGGTGAAAGTTGAGAATATTTAGAAGACATTTTAGGCAATATCTAGTTCAAATTTTAGATCTTTGTTTTCTATATTTTCAGAGATATGTTCCAAGGAATTTAGGGTTTTCGAATGTTCCATAAATCTATCTCAAATAGGTTAGTTTGACATATTCGTTATAAATTTATTTCTATGAGGTTCTAAACCAAGAAAATTGGACCCCATTGAGGCAAAATCATGATGACCATATGGTTCAAATTTCAGATCTTGGTTCGCTATAATTTCAAATATATGCTCTAAAGAATTCCAAATTCCTGAATGCTCCTAAAATCGGTTTCCGACATATCAGTTTGCTATTTTCATAATAACATATATTTGTGATGTTTTAGACAATGAAACTTGGACCATGTTAAGGAGAAATATCTTAGAATGCTTGTTTCAATTTTTAGAATTTGGTTCACTATATTTTCATAATTATATCGTATGGAATTTAAGGTTTGTGAATAGTACTGAGATAAATTTTGAACAAGTCATCTTGGTGTTTTTGTTATATCTTCCTGTCTGGGGATTTTCGAACTATGAATTTTTAAAGGATTTCAAGAGACACCTAGAAGTACATCATGTACAAATTTCATAATTATATTTGAATAATTGGACACATGGCATGCTATGCAAATTTTCTCATGGGAAGATGCCAAAAATAAGCAAGTTTTGGAAAAGTTGTTGTGATTTTCACTTGACTCATCAAATTCAATGAACATCTTGTAATTGTAGAAAAAACATATCATAGTATTACAAAACAAATTCTCAAATCCATAAGGGCTCAAATCTCAGAGATATATCAATAAAACTTTAGCAATTCTAATATTCTCCAAATTAAGGTACATATCTTACTGCTGACCTAATTGTTGATTAGAGGATCCCTTCTTTTGGAGACTGGATGTTGTGATAAAGAGGAGTGCTATTATTATTTTCCAACATGCCTCCAAAGAAAGCTATCACACCAATTAAATTTACTAAAGGCTCATCCTTGACGCTTGAAGAATGTGATGACTTAGAATTTAGGCTATTTCAATTAGAGAAGAAAGTTAATGAAATGAATGCTAGTATGTTGAAAAGGGTGGATTTATCAAGTTCTCAATAAAAAATTAAAAAAGAAATGGAAAAGAAGATGAATGAAAATAAGGAAGAAATAGAAAAGAATATGAATGAAGATAAGGAAGAAATACAAAAATCCATGATTGCCATGGAAAATATTCTCTTGGAGAGGATGCCTAAAATGGATTGGAGATCCAAGTAAATCATGAACATAAGGAGAAGCATGTTTTTGAGAATCAATTAAATATAGGGAGTTGCTATCACAATAGGATAGTAAAAATATTGAATCAAAAAACCATAATCATGACATTTCAATCCAAGGTCCACTTCATCAGGGCTTCAAGTCAACATCGAAGAAATACTACATTCTGAAGATTGATATGAGGAAATTTGATGGTAATGATATTGTAACATGGATATTTCAAATGGAGTAATACTTTTTAAGTGACATACTTACAAAAGGTAAATATTGTATCCATGTTTTTAGAACAAGAACAACATGTATGGTATCAGTGGCATTATGAAAGAGAAAATATTTATGTTGTATCTTAGTCCATTTTTATAGAGGAATTCATAGCACGTTATGGGGATATTAATAAAAAAAACATTCTATAGTCAATCGGTAAATATTCAACAAAAGAGTTGCAATTACAAAGCACATTCAATAATTTCAAAATTTGAGTCTTAGAGCAGAGAATATTTCAAAGGATAATATGTTAGACCTATTTATAGGAACTTTAAAGGAAAACATCCAACATGAGGTGTGTCTCTTTGAAGCTAAACCTCTAGAGCGAGCTTCAGTATAGAAAGGAAAGTTGAAAGTAAAAATATGACCACTAAAAAATTGGTCCGTAGTAACTATAATGAGGATCATGCTCCCTCTCCTAAACTAACAAGGTTGACTCCTCAACAAATAGATGAAACAAGAGCAAAGGGGCAATGTTTCAATTGTGACATCAAGTATAATAAGTGGCATAAATGCAGTGAAAATAAATTATTCTACATAGACTCTGAAGAGGAAGAAGATCAAGAATTGGACCAATCACAATATCCAAAGCTAGAAGAGACTGCTCCAACAATATCCTACCATGCATTGGTTGGCATCAATACTCCACAAACCCTCAATATATAAGGATATATCAAAAAGAAAAAGGTAATAGTGTTGATTTATTTTGACAATACTCATAACTTCATCAATTAGAAAATAGTAAAATTGATCAATTATTTCATATATCCAACACCAGAATTTCAAGTAATGATTATATATGGAGGCACCATAAATTATTTAGGGAAGTGCCATAGTATTAAGCTCAATATGGAGGAGTATTTTTTGGACAATCCCATGATTGCAATACAAATGGGTGGTCATGATGTTGTATTATGGGTCCAATGGTTACAATAATTGGGAACAATGACCTTTAATTTTGAAGATTTCTTCATAAGATTGACCTCATAAGGAAAGGAAATTGAGCTTAGAGGTATATGAGGGAAACCCCCTAAAGTGATAAGTTCTAATGGAATGAAAATGTTACTCAAGAAGGGGCACCATGGTGTAATGGCACAGTTATTTGCACTAAATGTTTAAATTTCAATAGCATCTATGTTAGTGGATCTCCATAAAGATATCAACAATCCTCCCAATGTATTTGGATTAATGCCTAAGGGTCTTCCACCTAATCGAGATCATGGCCATGCAATTCATTTACAGTCTAGAAGTGTAACAAAGATAAATGAAGAAGGGAAAATCATATTAGAAGTAGAAACAATCCTTGAAATAGTGATTGAGTGATCGAGTAACCCAACAATTATGGAGTACATCATCAAACAATAGAACCTACTAGTGGAAGAGATGACATGGAAAGATGATATGTTCTTGCAGAATCACTAGTAGTTAGTCAAGTGTTGAGGACAACACTTGTTTGAAGAAGAGGGGAATGTTAATCCCCATGTTAACCATAAAACCCCTTATTAATCCATAGATATTAAGTGATTACTGATGAGTCCCAGTATTGCAATAAGAATGTTGTAACTCCCAAGGATACCAACTTAAATTATCAACCCATGGTTCATACAAACTTAAGAGGGGCGACACTGAATGTGCAACAAACACCTTCCTCTTCCTAGTCCAACTCCCTTTGATGTAGGTGAAAGAAGGCAATGAAACAACTTCAAATTACGAAATATCTAGGTAAGCTACCAATCCTGAGTTGCAAAACGTAAATAACAATAAGTAAACCTATTCTACTTTTGCAAGAAAGTAAATAACAGAAAGGAAATCTATTCTATTTGCAAAAATGTAAAGGACAATGACAACCAAAAAAATATACCCTATCTTGTTGAAAATGAAATAGCATTAAAGGAAATTTATTCTATTTTTCTCAAAAGGAAAGTCCTAGATTACTCTTGCAGGAAGGAAATCATACTTTTCATAAAGTAAATTGTGGAAACGTTAAACTAAGTGCATAAATTAACCTAAATGGTGACCTAACCAAGTCTCAACTCAACCAAAGTGGTCTCGGAGCATTCATAGGCTATAAATCTACTTCTACCATGAATTTGGACTGAATATGGGCAAGGAAGATCTCGAAAACAAACTGCTACAGGATTGCTACATAATTGCTATAGGATTGTTGTTTCTTAAGTTAACTTGCCAAATACACAAGAAAATCAAATGAAAATGAGGTGGTAATTTTTTTTATTAAGTAGGTTGTCCCAGGACTCCAATCCAAGTGGAATCACTCAAAAATACCCTTGTTAACATGTGCTAAGAATTAGCATAAAATTACTACTCAAAAAACTAGAAATTCCCAAATTAGTGTGTTGGTTAACCTACCAAATTCCTAACTAGATCAAGTGAAAATGCTATGGGGTTAATTTTGTTATTAAAAATAATGTTATCAGGATTCAATCCAAGTGGAATCAACTCAAAAAAGCTTCGTTAACATGTGCTAAAATTCAACAGAAAATTACTACTAAAATCCAGAAATTTTAGAGCAATGAACTAGTAAGCTAATCAAGTGAAAATGTTGTGGGGTAAATTTTGTTATTAATTTGGATGTTTTTAAGCTTCGATCCAAGTGGAATCAACTTGAAATGAGCTCATTAACACATGCTAAAATTTATCAGAAAAATACTACTATTTTGCTATAGGATACTTCTAAAATTCCAGAATTGTGAACTAGTAAAACAATCCAAGTAGCTCAATGATGAATATGAATTTGAAAAATTGTTCTAAGGATGGATCATACCCGTAAATGTATAAATGACTTGAAACCACACTTATTTAAATGATTTAACCAATCTACCCTATAACAAATGAAGCATGAATATTAAGTGCAAAAATAGGAAATGAAAGTGAACAAAACATTCAAAGAAGATAAAGAAATTGTACAACAGGGTTGTAAGGCTCCTAGGATGGCCAAGCCCAAGGATAGTCTGTCCTATGAAGAAAATCAAACCTTAGAAGCTAAAAATGACACCAAACTTCATTATTTGAATCAATCCAAGTACATCCCTGCTAGAAATGGAACTAGAAATGGAAGTAGCACTCCTAATAATAAGTTTTGTGCACAAGAAGGCTAAGAAATACATGGACCTAGAGGAAAATTCTAATTGGTACTTATAAAAATTGATGGGGAAGCATCCTCCTTGAAAGGAGGCAGCTTTCCCCTCCAAATTCCCTCAAAAAGTGGATATGGTTCCCAATAGTAGGAATCTCCATTAAATGACAGGGAGCACATTCCTAGATTTTCCCAATCACTGGAGCTCCATAATCTGTTCAATAATTTCGTAATATATTTTTCATTCATTATCTAATCTTGGTCTATCCTATAGCAGGGAGAAAGTCCCTATATTATCTCATTCAAAATTTACTCAATATTATGCAAAAATAAATAATATTAGGCACATAATATGAAATTATCTCCAAACCTTCATAATGAACACATTATAGCTCAAAACATGTCATCAAATACAAAGAGAGAGGTTAAATGTGCTAAGGATGGTCAAATAGGCCTTAAATTGAATATAATTTGGAGGCCCATCAATTACATTACTATTGTTATATTGTTATGTAGACTAGAACCCCTCATGGTCCCATTTTATTATAATTGTACCTCTTGTCTCTTATATATATCTATATATATATATATATATATACACACACACACACACTAAGGAGACTTAGTATTAGAATCATCAAATATTTTTCTTGTATATTGTATTCATTGTAAAAGGAGGTTTCAGCCTCGAAGAGGACTATCATTATTGGTTTCTTATCATTTTTAAGGTGCAAGGATCATAATAAGAGCCTTCTTCCAACACCAGAAACCCAATATAATCCAATTTGTATATTGAATGGTTGAGCCTAGATTAGTAATGGTTGTAAAATGCATTGTTGGTTATGTTCATTTGTTGTTGTTGATTTGGCATTGTGTGTGTGTAAACATTCATATAATATAATACAATTAGGTTCAAATTTGAAGAGGGTAGGGTATGTACACCTTTGTAAACATTCATGTCAATATTTTAGATATATGTAACTACAATTTTTACAAAACTAATTTAAATATAATGTCTAGATATTGAAAAAAAATGTAATTATATATAAAAATACCTATATATCACACTCATAGACTTATATACAATTGGAGTGGGATAAATAACTTTGTTTATTGGTGTGATTGAGAGATAGAAGTATTAACTTATTTAGAAATAAATAAAATCATATTGAAACTTGTGCAAGTATGTTGGTATAATTAATTGGGTCTAACTTGAGTGCTTGTATGATCAGGTGTCATACATCCCACCTAGTTTCTATTATCATAAGTAACATAACAAAGTTTCGAGCTTCTACAAAATCAAGTTTACCATGGGTACCATCCTTGAAACAAGGAAAAGTGTGTAGTGGGTTTCTTGTGTTTCATTATCTATTTCAAGTAAGTTTTTAAGGGTAGATAGATCCACCTTAAAGTGTTTGGCCCTCTTGTAGTCCACATTTCACAAATAGATAAAAATATGAGTCTTAATGCAAACAAGGTCATCCTTAGATGGGTCTCTCTCCTTGATCAGGTGATCAAATTTTAGCTCAAAAATGAGAGTGCCTAGAAAGTCTTGAAATTGACGTCAAGTTGAATTGCTCGTCATTCTAAATCCAATGGTGTTCGTTTCACCTCAATATGACATTGTATGCTCAAGTTATTATGTTCTGATCATTTGGCCCAACAGTTAAAAAATGAGCAGGTTTGCCTATTGGGCTTCAGTACAACTGACATCATCCAAGTTTACTGTGCAGGTACATACCAATCAGGTGCTACCAAGTGTCAAGCTCCAGTTCGTGCAGGTGGTCGAATTTGATTGGTTTTGTGTGGACCAATGGAATGGTGCCATGTGGCCCAATCATGGGCTGCCACGTGGCACCTCCAAAGCGCACTAAAATTTTATGGTTTATGTCAAAGGCTCGGGCGGGATCAAACCCTAGACCTCAAGCCTACCAATTCCAAGCTCTAACAACTGTGCTACAGATGGTTCTTATTAACCATAGTATTAAACTTATATTTAAGTTTTATTGAATCTGCATATGGGGGAAGGGATCAGAGCTAAGACCTTGGCCCTTGGTCGCAACCTCTGCATATGATCATGGCGTAGAAGGGATGGGCCTGAGGACCAACCCCAGACCCTCGTCACAACCTCCCATGAGACCACAAGCATATCCGAGAAGGTTCAAGTGGAGAGGGGGCTTAGCGGAAGCTCTAGGTCTAGGTCACCTAGGCGCCAAAGGATCGTGGCAAGGGCTTGACAGATGGACGCAAGTGAAGGGGGACAACCCCAAGCCATATGGCCTTTCACACGACCCTAATGTGTGGAGTAAAGGTGATCTGAAAATGAAGATCTTAGACTAATATTAAGGTATTACAGACTCATGTGCATGGATTTACCTACATTACTTAATGCAAGGGATCGATAAGATTGCGAATAATATAGGCAATGAAGCAGTTAAAGAAACGTAATAGACAAACACACATAACACAAAAAACTTAATATGGAGTTCACCCAAAACTCCTGGGCTACATCTCCTAGTCCAGCCTTTAGTGGTGACCTCTCTATTATGTCTTCAAGAGTAGAGTTTTACAAAATGTGAGCTCAAATTGAGTCTCAACACAACAAATATAAAACAACAGGAGTTTTGCTTGAATCCCTCAAGCCTCTCTGAGTACACAGACTCGTTCTCTCACTCTCTGTCTCTTTCTTTGCTCTGTCTCAGTGATTCTTATCTCTATCTTCTGCCTTCTATGGCTTCAAAGCCAATCGGCACTGTCTGTTTGTTTCCTCTTCTGGGCTCTCTGGCTTCCCGACCTCTACCCGCTCAAATCCTCCTCTGAGCGTTAGCAATCATTGCTAAAGGCTTTCAGGGATGGTAGCCAACTGTTCTGTAACGGAAATACCATTGGCGCCTTTGAAATTCTCAGAATAGTCATTCTCTGTTTACACAGAGAAATACACGTAAAATTGTGAAAATCCGCCAATCTGTCGTTTATCGGATTTGAAATATTAGTAATTCTATCGTATAACTCCATCGGGTCTGCCTTTATATCACTATCACATATCCACCATTGATCTGAGTGATATTGATCCAACGATTGAGATCCATTTCGGGCAGCTCATGCGTACAGGGGTTAACCGCCCGAAAAGGGTGGTTTTCTCTCTTCGGCGCCTAGCCACGTGGCAGCCAGTGTATGGGCTTGGGTGAAGCCCGACCAAAACCACTTACCACCTATGGCCCACCCAAAATCCTTCTTGTTACGGAACTCAAAATATATATATCTGCATGTATCAACCCTTTTGGGTCCATTTTATCGCTTTATTCGCATTTCCTTTGGTTTTCATTTATTTAATGAAAAATAAATGAAAACACGAATTTACATTGAAAAAGCCCTATTTCCGGATCTCAAAATATATCAAATATCATTCATAATTTTATCGAGAACGGCTATCGTAGTTGCATTTGTTATCGGCCCTGCTCCTTTGCATAGCTCTGATGCGATATTGCGATATCACAATCGCATGTCGTTGATCCTTCGAGCCGCGATTAAGTCCATCTATATATATATATATATATATTAGTGATGTGACACTGCGATTGAATTTGGACCATTGATCTGCACGCATAGATCAACGGTTCTCGTTTAATCGCATTGATCGCTATCTCACTCTCCATAAAAGACGCCTCCGATAGACTCCGCCTGCCATTGCTAATTGCGATATGCCAATCAGATCTGGACTGTTGATCGCCCAGATCCGACGGCTCTTGTGCATTGTTCCTTTGACCTCCGATAGGCTCTGTTTTCTCGTTTTCTCTATGTTTTTCACTCCCAATAGTGTAATCCACCTTTTTTAAAGGTTTTCCCCTTGCGATAGTTTTTAACTATGTGAAGACTTAGAGGGTTTTAGGATCCATTTGGATCACGCCTTCCCACTGGAAAAAAAAAAAAAAAAAAAAAAACAAAACAAAAAAAAACAAAACAAAACAAAACAAAACAAAACAAAACAAAACAAAAAAAAAAAACAAAAACAAAAACAAAAACCAAAAAAAAACAAACAAACAAACAAACAAAAAACAAAACAAAACAAAACAAAAAAACAAAAAACTTTTGGACCACCAAAAGTTGGTTTTTAAGCATCGATCAAGTGAGGATACATCTTCCTCACTTGTCCAATCTCTATCCATCTTGCATTGCTTGGTTTTGAACCTTTGAGTCCGATTATGAGGTACTCAACATCCCCTCTACGCGTAGTTCTCACCTTCCTGTCCAGAACCGTATCTTCCTACAACTCATTGAGATATTCAGGCAACAGATCATCAATAGAAGGCAACTGACTTTTCTCTTTGGGATCTTCAATCAATGAAGGTTCAAATAGCCTCAATTTCTTTGCATTAACTACTGAATAGATGTGCATGTAAGCTGAAAAATCAAGGCGAAAAGCGTTCTCACCAATTTTCTCAAGTATCTTAAAAGGCCCATACCTTATTGGCTTCAACTTCTTACCTTCACCTTGCATTCTGTCTTTGCTGATGTACAGCCAGACTTGATCACCAACTTGGAAGCTATGCTCAATTCGATGCTTATCATGCCTTGCCTTGTACTTGGCCTGGCTTCTTTCTAGCTGTTCCTGCACTGCCTGGTGAATTTCTTGGATCTGTTCAATGAACTTGGTTGCTTTGTCCACATCACTATGTCCATCAACTGCTATGTCTTTACTAAAGACAAAATCCAAGGGAGACCTTGGTGTAAAACCAAAACAAGTCTCAAAAGGAGATCTCTGTGTAGAAGAGTGCTTGGCACGGTTGTAAGCATGTTGCACATAACATAAATGTTCATCCCAAAGCTTGGGATGCTTGCTGCAATAGCCCCTGAGCAACTGGATCACTGTCTTGTTGACCACCTCTGTTTGGCCATCTGTTTGTGGATGAAATGTTGTGCTCTTTTTCAATTTGGTGTCCATCAACTCCCACAGACTTGACCAAAACTTCCCAAAAAATTGGGAATCTCGATCAGATACAATAGAAGTGGGTAACCCAAAATGAACCCATACATGTTGAAAGAACAACTTTTTTTTTGTTCAGCTGTAATCTGCTTGTTACAAGGTATTAAAATGCACATTTTGTTGGACCTGTCCACAATAACATATAAATAATCATGACTTTTTCTAGATTTTGGCAATCCCCCAACAAAATCCATGGAAACACTTTCCCAAGGATGAGAAGGAACTGGAAGTGGAGTGTACAAGCCTAGTTTTCTATTGTTGGGCTTGCTTTTAGCACACATGGTACACCCTTTAATATATCTAGAAACCGTTTCATGCATTCTTGGCCAATAACAGAATCTTTGCAGCTGTGCAACTGTTTTACTTACACCAAAATGACCTGATATTAGAGAAGTATGTGCTTCTCAGATTATGTTAACTCTTTCAGTTTGAGGAATGCATAACTTTCCCAAATGATATAAGAGTTGGTCCTTAACATGATAATCCAATTCTTCTACTTGTTTTCCATGACTTAAAGTTGCATATACATCTTTAAAATCTACATCTTGAGCATATTGTTCAATGTAGCTTTCATGCAATACTGAGGTATGCTCAAGTGTAGTAGATGCATTTATGTTTGCTCTTGATAGCATATCTGCAACCTTATTGTGTATGCCTTTCTTATTTCTGATTAAAAGATGAAACTGTTGTAGAAAACCCATCCACCTATAGTGTCTTGATTGCTGCAATTTAGTTTGTGAGTGTAAATATTGAAGTGGTTGATGATCAGTATGTATAACTATTTGTTTGACCATTAGGTAATGTTTCCACTTTTTCACGCTCTGTACTAATGCATACAATTCTTTATCATATGTGGGATAATTAACTACTGCAGAATCAAATGTCTCAAAATGATAACATATGGGTTTACCATGTTGCATCAACACTGCTCCCATGGCATAGTCACTGGCATCTGTTTCAATCTCAAATGGTCGTTGAAGATCTAGCAGTGCTAGTACTAGTGTTGTACTAATTTTTTCTTTCAAGGTGTCGAAGGCTTTCTTCTGTTTGCCTCCCCACTGAAACACCTTGTTCAATCCTGTTAAAGCATGTAAGGGAGCTGCGATCAAGGAAAAGTTAGCAATAAACTTTCTCCAATATTGTGTTGCTCCTAGGAAACTCCTAACTTCTGTAGCAGATTTGGGTTCATGCCAGTTCACAATGACTTCAACCTTAGAGGGATCTATCTTCAATTCACCACCCCCTACACTATGACTCAAATAATTTAAAGATGTTTTGTCGAATTCACACTTTGATAGCTTCACATAGAGATTTTCTATTTTCAAAACATCTAAAGTCTGCTTTACATGCTTCAAATGTTCTTCCCATGTTTTACTGAAAATAAGAATGTCATCTAAATATACAATTACAAAATCATCAATAAAAGGCCTAAGTACATCATTCATAACTCTCATGAAAGTGGCAGGAGCATTAGTTAAGCCAAAAGGCATAACTAGCCATTCATACAGCGCTTGCTTTGTTTTGAAAGCAGTCTTCCATGCATCTTGTTCTGCTACTCTGACCTGATGATAGCCACTACGCAAGTCCAACTTGGAAAAGTAAACTGCTTCTTTCAACTGATCTAATAGATCATCTATGTGAGGAAGAGGATAACGATTCTTGATCATTATTTTATTCAGTGCTCTGTAATCAATGCACATCCTCCACGAACCATCTTTCTTTCTCACCAACACAATTTGAGATCAACATGGTGATGTGATTGGTCTGATGAACCCTTTATCGAGCAGCTCCTGTACCTGCTTCTTGATCTCTGCATTCTCTAAAGCGGATAACCTTTTATACCTGTGGTTGTGACTGTTGTTTCATCACCTAAGTCTGACCCCAAATCCTTCTGAATAGCAACAACAGTCTTCTTCTTATTACCACCGAACTTCTTGGGTTTCAGCTCCGGATGCAAAGACCAGCAGTGTTCATCATCGTGCCCATCCTTCTTGCAGTGAGTGCATGAAGGTTTGTCTTTTTGTACAGTGTTTGTCTTCCTCTCCTTCCATTTTTTCTTCTTCTTTTCCTTGTTCTTGCTTGCAGATGGTTTTGATGATCCCCCAATCTCAGGGTTCACATTCTTGCCTCTAGCCTCTAGATGTGTAGCCTGAATTGATACATCATCTAGGCTAGTGGGATTAAACATGAGAATAGTGTGCCTCAAATAGCTATGTAGACCACCTATATACTTCAACAAAGTTTCAGGTGAGTCTAGAGAAATGCCTAGAGTTAAAGCTCTTTTTCTAAATTCCTAGGTATAGCTTTGTACACTTTGGCCCTTTAATTGGCGAAGAGTTTGCCAACTCATCATTGCTTACTGCATATAATCTGGTGGATATAATTGTTTTTTAACGGCAGAAACAAATTCATTCCAGGTAGAAAGAATTTTACCATGCTTCTTCAAATCAGCGTGTGTCCTGCCTTCCCACCACACTAGGGCAGTTCCTCCAAGGCGAAGGCTAGCCACTGAATCTTTCTCCTCTCCGAATCAATGTTCTGCACCCTACAGTATACATCAATCTGTCTAATCCAGTTATCTAGCTTTTCTGCATTTAATTCTCCATCATAGATTGGCAAATCAAATTTCACATCTAATTTAATCACAGATGTTTTCTTCTTTTTCTTTTCAGGGCTAGGAGATGAGGATGATGGAGGTGATGGTGGAGGAGATGATGGAGGAAGATTTTCCCCTTTCCCTTTGCCCTCTGGGGCATCTAGAGAAGGTTCCTCTGCTCCTTTGTCTTGTTTGGAGGTTGAAGTACTTTCACCTCTACCTTTTTTAAATTCTCGATATATTTCTTACACCATGGCTCTCATGATCATGAAATTGTCCATGAACTAAGATTCTGATTCCAGTGGGGTTTGTTCTACCATTTTCCTTCTAGGATAGACTCTTCCAATTTCTGGATTATCCTCAACAAGTTCTCCTTCTCCTAGTTTGAGCTTTGACCTAGTTAGCATTCAACAATCCAGCACAAGCTTGTCTAACCTTAGCAAACCTAAAGCTCTGATACCACTTGATCTGAAAATGAAGATCTTAGACTAATATTAAGGTATTACAGACTCATGTCCATGGATTTACCTACATTACTTAGTGCAATGGATCGATAAGGTTGCAAATAATATAGGCAATGAAGCAGTTAAAGAAACGTAATAAACAAACACACATAACACAACAAATTTAATATGGAGTTCACCAAAAACTCCTAGGCTACATCTCCTGGTCTAACCTTCAGTGGTGACCTCTCTATTATGTCTTCAAGAGCAGAGTTTTACAAAATGTGAGCTCAAATTGAGTCTCAACACAACATATATAAAACAGCAGGAGTTTTGCTTGAATTCCTCAAGCCTCTCTGAGTACACAGACTCGTTCTCTCACTCTTTGTCTCTCTCTTTGCTCTGTCTCAGTACTGCTTATCTCTGTCTTCTGTATTATGTGGCTTTTAAGCCAATCGACACTGTCTATTCGTTTCCTCTTCTGGGCTCTTTAGCTTCCCAACCTCTGTTCGCTCAAATCCCCCTCTGAGCGTTAGCAATCATTGCTAAATGCCTTCAGGTATGGTGACCACCTATTCTATAACGAAAAGACCATCGGCACCTTTGAAATCATCAAAATAGTCATTCTTTGTTTACACAGAAAAATACACATAAAACTATGTAAATCCGCCAATCTGCCATTTATCGGATTTGAAATATTATTAATTCTGTCGTATAACTCCATCGGGTCCGCCTTTATATCGCTATCGCATATCCACCGTTGATCTGAGTGATCTTGATCCATCGGTTGAGATCCATTTTGGGTGGCTCATGTGTACGGGGGTTAACCGCCCGAAAAGGGTGGTTTTCTCTCTCCGACGCCTAGCCACATGGCAGCCAGTGTATGGGCGGGCGGAGCCCGGCCAAAACCACTTACCACCTACGGTCCGCCCGAAATCCTGCTTGCTACGGAACTCAAAAGATATCAAATATCATTCATAATTTTATTAGGTCCGGCTATCACAATCGCATTTGTTATCGGCCCCGCTCCTTTGCATAGCTGTGATGCGATATCGCGATATCGAAATCGCATGTCGCTGATCCTTTGGGCCGCGGTTAAGTCCATATATATATATATATATATGTATGTATGTATGTATGTATGTATGTATGTATGCATGTATGTATGTATGTATGTATGTATGTATAGATATATATATATTAGTGATGCGACAACGTGATTGAATCTGGACCGTTGATCTATGCACATAGATCAACGGCTCTCGTTTAATCGCGCTGATCGCTATCGCACTTCCCATAAAGCCACCTTCGATAGACTCCACCTGCCATCACCGATTGCGATATGTTGATCAGATCTGGACCGTTGATCGGCCAGATCCGACGACTCCTGTGCATTGTTCCTTTGACCTCTGATAGGCTCTGTTTTCTCATTTTCTCTATGTTTTTCACTCCCGATAGTGTAATCCACCTTTTTTAAAGGTTTTCCCAAAGCGATAGTTTTTAACTATGTGAAGACTTAGAGGGTTTTAGGATCCATTTAGATCAAAAGGAGCCTGATGTTTAGGGCGAGTCGTTGGCCCAACCCTCGACCCCATAGGATTAATGTGACCACGCGGCTGAATTTTAAGGGGTTAAGCCGGCGAGGGTGGGTCGTTGGACCTGGACCCTGGCCGCATGGACCATGTGGCCAAAATTTCTGCTTTTAAGGGTTATTGGGCAATTTAAGTATCCAACAAACTGCACCTTCGGCGGGCGAATTTGATGCCTCCACAGCAGAAAACAGGGTGGATTTGTAAGACAGATAACAACACAACTACATGGAGAGCTTGTAGAGCCATATCTTTGTGATTTTTTGGCCTTTTGGAGCTCAAGAAGAGTCTACTTAGGGGTTTTTGGACATTCTGGATCCAATGGTGAGCTCTATTTTCTAATTTGAGCACATCTAAAGGAACTTTTTGCAGGTTCAACTCCATGGGTGTATGGATCAATCAATCTTTTGGAGCAATTCTTGAAGGTGTTTGAGCATGGAGAAGGCCTTGTTGGGGTTTTCTTACCTTCAGAAGTTTATTGCAACATTTTTTACTTGCAAGTTCAACTCTTTTATACTTTTCTCACTATGTCTTGTTGAGGAAATTTTTTTATTTGTCCTACAATGTGGAATTGAAGTTATTATATGCTCATTTTCAGATGGAGTACAGGGTCTTTGTAGGAGACACATTGTGTTTCTAATATTTTCATGGCTGACTGTAGGTTTCATGATGTTTATGTGATAGTTCTTTGTAGGAAAATGTTTCCTTGAAGGGGAAATAGCCACATGTTTTATCAACAAACTTTTATGTACTCATTTTCTGCTGAATATATGAAGTGGTCAAGCTATGTTGGCAGGCCCAGAGATGTAGCCCAAGAAGAGTGAACTCGGTCACCAAATCCTTTGTTCTACTCTTCATGAATGCATGTATGAGTTATGTGGTGTTGTGTTGCTTATGCTTAAGTTTACATGTGAAAACTAACTAATAACTTGAAGAGACCTTTTGGAAAATTTACTCTGTGTTAAGACCCATTTTTCCTTGCAAAGCGTCAGAGAACAATCCTTGTTTTTAGGAAGAGGAAATTGACCTCCTCCTCCATTTTCAGATCAATTGGTATCAAAGCCTCATTTGACCAAGTTGCAAGAATGGGCAAGAAGAGTCTCCAAGAGCTAGAGGAGATGAATTTGGCTCTTCGTATGGAGAACATTGAGTTGAGAAGAATGTTAGAAATGGCTGAAGAGGAGAAGAGGCATATGCACCTTCAGTTGCAGCATGTGCTTGAGGAACAAGTTGTTGAAATTTCCACTCTTGTGACAACAAAAGACACCTCCAAAATGAAACCAATATGTGGGCATGGTTCACACAGTAGTTATGGACCATATGAGGAAAATGATACGTGTGCATTTTGCAAGCATCTCCAAGATTCTCACCATATGCCAGTTGGTAAAATTGGGTGGGTGGAGTCATCTACAATGTCGTCATCATCATTAGAAGCTAAAAAGATGAATGACAAGTTCAAGGAGGTAATAAGCATTTCAAGTACAAATCCTTTTGTTTATGTTAATAACACCTCTTTTGCATCATTTGAGCAAGATACCAAAGGCATTGATATGAAGCTACTTTCTAAAATGGTTTATGAAGGAGAAGGCCTCAAAATCAATGGCCAAGGGCTCACCAATCCAATCATGGTACAAGAGAGACCAATGTATCAAGGATCGGGATATGGTCAAAGGGAGTTTGGAGAATGCTGTAAACAGTTTGAGGCACAATAATCATCTAAGGATGATATGTCCCACCAAGATGATGGTGATAATGTTCATTTTTCTCTCAAGTGAGATGAATGATTGAAGGGACCTTGCATATCATCATCCACCCCATATCATCAAAGTTGTAGCCCAAGGGAAACACATAAATCTCATGGGTGTTTTCCAAATGTTGGTAATTTTGACTATTTGTGGAATATGTATCCTTGTACTTTATGTGATGCATTTGACCATTGTGTGGTTGTTTGTGAGCAACGCATGGTAATGGTTAAAAGGATGGATCAGATTCTAGGCATCAAGCATGATGAATCTCCTTTGCATGAGAGGACTTCCTTGTTGGCAAGCAAGATAAAGTTCTTTTGTACCCATTACAAGATGCATGGGCATGGAAATGAATGATGTTGGAAATTACATCCAGAGCTTCGTTCCAAGAAGGGAAAAGAGATTGTGCAACCTAATGCAAGGGAAGCAAGAGGTGGCAAAGAGGACTCACAACAATCCTAAAGCAACCTTCAAGTAAATATTGATGCAAAAATAAAACCCATCAGCTTAGGAGAGGCAGAGATTGGGTAGACTATTTGTAAAGTTTCTTTGTAAATTTGTAATTACTTGTTGTTGTTTACCTGTTTGGGTACTTTTGTAAAGTGAACAATAATAGTCACTATGTGCAAGAAGTACGTTTTATTGATGTTAAGTTATTGGTTTTTTTTATAAGTCCATATGTGTAAGGACTTTTGTAATGTACAAGTTGTCGTCAAAGTTTGTCTACAAGTTTGTCATGTACTCACCGGTGCAAGTATTCAAGATGCAACTTGTTGTGAATAGAATCTTTGTTTAAGATTGTACAAGATGACTATGTTTTTGTAGGTAAAGCAAATTATGTCATAGAGTTTTTGCAGCAGTGTAAGTTTGTGTACAACCTTAGTTTGAGGACGGTAAAGCAAGTTTATATTGCTTATGGTTTCTAAGATGGAGTAAAGTTTGTCTTCAACAATTAAACTTCAAGATGAATTTGTTTTAAGCCATGCAAAGATAAGATTAAAGAGAATGCTCGGATTCCACTCATCAGGGTTTTTGTCCCTGCATCAGTGATAAGAATTTTTGGCTCAATTTTTAAAAGGATAGTAGGTCTTCACGAAGAAGATTGGTGAAGTGCCTTCATTGGAGCTTGAATGGCACTGATTGAAAAGATAGCATATTGATTGAATTTTTGGGTAATTTTGAGTTTCAACCTTATTTTATTTGCTAGGAGAAGTAACCTTTTGGAGTAAAAAAGCTCCTAGTGGGGAGGTGTTATCAAGAGATCAAATTTAAGCTCAAAAATTAAATTGCCCAGAAAGTATTGAAACTAGCGTCAAGTTGAAGTGATCATCATTCCGAATCCAACGACATTTGTTTCACCTCAATCTGACATCGTATGCTCAAGTTATTGTGTTTTGATCATTTGACCCAACAACTAAAAATGCGCAGGTCTGCTGACTAGGCAGCTGAATGGGCTTCCATACAACTAACATCATCCAGGGTGATTATGCAAGTACAGACCAATCGGGTGCTACCAACTGTCATGCTCCAGTTCATGCATGTGGTCAAATTTGATTGGTTTTGTGTGGACCAATGGAAGGGTTCTACTTGGCACCTCCAAAGTGCACTAAGATTGTATGGTTTAGGCTTGAGACCCGAGCGGGATCGAACCCCCAACCTCAAACCTACCAACGCCAAGTTATACCAACTCCTCTATGGATGGTTCTTATTAACCATAATATTAAACTTATATTTAAGTTTTATCGAATCTCCATATGGGGGAAGGGGTTAGGGCTAAGCCCCTGGCCCCGGGTCGCAACCTCGACATATGACCATGTTGAAGAATATAGGGAAATTAGGTGTAGTGTGATTCTTTGTTACTTGATAACAATTTGTGGAGTCTTTTTACTTTTTCTTGTTAGATTAATTTTCTTATTATTATTATTAATTCTTGTGTGTGTACTTCAACAAACTGCTACCAAAAACATAAGAACAAGAACACAAGATGTTGCCTCTCTGCTAAAGCCAAAACGTCTCTTCTCTTGACAGGAAAACCCTTTGGTAAGTTTCTCTTATTGAATATTTTTATTTAACAATGCCAAACCATAGACCCCTGAATATAATATCCTCCAAGCACAAGTCAAGTCCTTCCTTCTTCCAATACTTTGTTTTCTTAGCACTTCGTCCTCCTTCTTTCGGCACTTCGTTCCTCGACAATTTGTCTTCCTACTTCTTTCAGCAACTAGTGATAGACCTTGCTTATGTGAGCTTCTAGATGAGATGTTCCTTCTTTAATTCTTGGTGATGTCCTTTGCTTATGGAGACACCCTTTTCTTTCTCCAACGAAACACTTCTTGAGATGTATATGCAAACTGATATGGCTATACATCAACGCTAAATTCTCGCACATGTGATAAGTTAGCTTGTAGTTTAGGCTCCTTTTATCTTCGCTTGAGAAAGGGACTCCTTCGCTTGAGTGAGAGGCCTTTTAGGCCTAAGATATAGCCCAAACAATGAGAGATATGGGACTCATATGTTGTTGCCGATATGACCATAGAGAGGCCTCCCTTTTCTCGCATGCGTGATTGTGTTTGACCTTTATAACAGCCCCAAAACTTTGGTCTTCTTCCTCCTTTCTTCACTTAACTTGGAGACCCTTAGACTTACCTTTTTCCTTCACTTTCTTGACTTCTACCTTCACTGGTTTCAGGGCTTGATTTCTTCGCATTGAGAGAGTGGGCAGCCTCTATATATAGAGGATTGTCCCTCCTTCAGGCCGACTTGAGGCTAACTTGTTGTCCTTAGGCCGACTTTACATATATTGCTCAGATTGCTGCTTTGGAGGTGTCTTTGCTTTGGAAGAGACTTTAATTTGCTTGGAGGAGTATCCTTTGACTTCTATACTAACATATACATGGTTCAATTGCCCTTAATGTCTTCAACATTTTATTTTGACTATTTGACTCACCTATAGCACTTTAACTTGTGCCAAACCTATTTCAATGAGAAATAAACTCATTGACATATATTATAAAAATAATATTTATTTTCTTGAATAAATACAAATATCAAAAGTACATTTATGAAGACCAAACCTAGTTACATTTCCTTCAACACTCGCTCTTAACTAGGGAGGTATGCATACAACATTACAAGGTGCTTGGTTGTTATCAATCTTGAAGAATTCACATAAGAGAAATTGGATTGGCAATCCATCTGTTATAGCATCATAATAACCAACATTGTTTCCACAACAAGGCCTTGACTAACAACTTTATCTCTCAATAGATCTGAGAAAAATGTTGGCGAGACCAATGACTTATAAACACCTTAGTCATTGTCTCTTAAAGTATATACTCACCCGGGTGTTCATTGAGTATGACCTTCTAGGACTATTCTCGTCTTGGGTTCCCAAATCTCAAAGAATATCGGTCCTCTTTCCTACTCTTGTGTTGGATATCCTACACATCCTCAAAGAGTATCGGATGCTAGATGATTACCCAATCCTCCCATTCTTTCTTCCCAAGTGAAGACAAGAATGTTGTGTCTATCTTATGTCTACATTTCCATTCATGGCCTTCATATAGACTTACAGTTGTTAGTATTCATCTAGTGCATGATACATGAGATGGAAAAAACACAATTGTCACTCCTTTGTAATAAGGGGTGATCCAAAAATCCCTCTTGATCAGGGACCAATCAAAGCTCCCTCTTAACTAGGGACTCTTTCATTCATCAGCAACTTCTTCTTCGTGGGTCCTTCAGCTGCTTGATCTCCTTCCTTTCTTTGATGTCATGAAGTCTTTGTTCGAACTTATTATAGGTAGGTAACTATCCATTGATCACTTTCATTCATGGTTTGTCATGTCATTGCTTCGTTCGTGGAAAGTGGCTTTCTTGTCACAAATCAGGTTTTCTTGTCATCTGGCTACTCCTTTGTCATTTGTCCATGCTTCGGAATACTCTTCTCATGGATGCTTTGTTGTACTTTCTTATTTACATGCTTCGACCTAGTAGCCCATCATGACTTCATCTTGATATTGCTTCAACATTGCTTTTTCTTTTGTTGGATGGCTTCTTCATCACGACATCTTTGTAGACTAGAATCAGTTATCTGCATCTTTCATATCTCCAAGGCCTTCATAAGTGTCAAGGGTCCTTCCTTCCTTTGTCAGAGTTGTCTTGCCTTCTTTTGGGAGATATCTTCAAAGTATCTTGTCAAATAGTGATTCTCGGTGATCATGGTGTTCTTTACATGCTTGATCTCTTTATTCATTTGCTTCTCTTTGGACAAATTTGTCAACCATCTTATGCCCCTTGAGAGCTTCATTGCTTGCTTCCTGGACTAGTCAACGTTTCTTCTTGCTTCTTAGTTAACAATCTTATACTCCTTATGTGAGCATATCCTTTTGTTGAACTTTATTGCATTGTAGTACATGACTTTGAGCATGTCATTGGTGAAAGAGATTCTTTCCTACTTGATCATGTTATATAACTATTCCCGTGACTCGATAATATACGAATTATAACATGACTAAACTTTGATGCATACATACCTCATCTTGATTCTCCTTTGATCATCTTAGCTTCATTTGGTTGTTCTTGGTGTGGCCCTTCTTGCCTCATCTTAGCTTTCCTGCATATCATCCTTTTCTTGAACCCTATGAATGGGATTCCCAATGAGACATCTGCTTTGGTTCATGAACCTTCTTTTCAAGATTCCATCATAGGATCTCAAAGACTCCTACCTTGCAAATGTTTTTTTTCTTTTGATGATGGAGGTCTTCTAAGATTATGACCAATCTTCTTTCATCGTGGATGAGGTCCTATACTAGGTATGCTCTGAGTAATTCAATATATTGAGCTATATCTACCATCATCCTATATTCTAGAATGTTATTCTAACCATGCATTTTATTCTCATTATAAATGCTACTTCTAATTGAGTATCTAGAACTCTATGTACTTCATGCTTCTAGACTCTAGAAGATGTTTCTAGTCATGCAATTTCATTTTATTCCTACATGCTCCTATACTACTCAAAACCTTGAAAGAAGACTTGAAGTAAAGAGTTTGACTTAGTCGTAGTAGAGATTTGGATGCTCTTCCTTCTTTTGCTTCCTTTCTTCCTCTTTCATCTCTTGAGCCATGTGAGCTTCTTCCCTCTTTCTTTTGTTGTTGTTGTCCTTCTTAAGCTTAGGACAATTCCTTTTGTAGTGTCCATATTCTTGACATCCATAGCATTGGATTTTGTACATATATTTGTTGTTTGTTCTTCGTGGACCAAATTTGCTAAATTTTCCCTTTCTCTTGGCCATGGTAGCAAATGCTTGATCCTTTGATCCCACATCTTCCTTTGCTTTAATTCTGGTTTCCTTTGTCTTGCATAGAGACCACATTTCACTAAGTGTGGTTTCTTCCTTCTTGGCATATATGCTTTATGTGAAGTTGTCCCAATCCTCAGGTATAGCATTGAGTACTACAGTTGTCATTTCTCTATTAGACATGAATTCCCCAAGCTCTTGAAGTTGATCCCTCATATCAGATATCTTCATGAGGTAGGGAGCTATTCCCTCCTTTGATAGCTTCATCTTGTACAATTCATTTCTTAGAGATATCATTTCTCCGGCTGTGGATACCGAGAATAACTTTGCTACCTTATCATAAATTTCTTTTGATGTTTCAAATTTAGAGACATAAGGAATGAGAGAGTCCTCGATAGATTCTATTAGAATCCTTTGAGCTCTTGTCTCATCCTTATTGTACTTGGCTAAGGCTTGGGTTTGTTCCTTAGCAGGGATAGAGATATTCCCTTTGACATGTACTAGGAGTTCATTTTCCTTGAGAAGTAAATCAGTCCTCTTCTTCCATATAAGAAAGTTATTGGTACTTACCAATTTGTTTCTTTCCTTGCCAAAAGACATTGATGTATATTCAGAAGGGGACATATACTTACCTGATAGATTTTAAGATGTAATGGATTTTCTTCCCCCTTGAAGACTTGATGGCTTGCCTTCATAGGATCTTGATGTTCTTCAAGTTTCCTTCTCCAAGTGGACTTGCTTGATGAAGAGACTTGCTTGGTAACTTGTAGATGATGTAGGTCCCTTTTTTATTTGCTCTTCTTTGTAGGTGCCTTTGTGTAAGGCTCTTCTTCTTGCTATGTAGTCTTCCTTGATGAATGATAGATGGTAGGTCTTCTTTTCTTTGAGTAGATTTGGCTTGATGCTTCAACCTTGTAGATGCCTTTCCTTGATGAGTGTTATTAAGTTTCCCTTTCCTTGATGTGTCACCTTAGCTCTGAAACCATGTTGAAGAATCTAGGGCAATTAGGTGTAGTGTAATTCTTCGTTACTTGATAACAATTTATGGAGTATTTTTACTTTTTCTTGTTAGATTAGTCTTCTTATTATTATTATTAATGCATGTGTGTGTACTTCATCAAATAGCTACCAAAAACATAGGAACAAGAACACAAGATGTTGGCTCTCTGCCAGGACCAAAACCTCTCCTCTTTGGAGAGGAAAACCTTTAGTAAGTTTCTCTTATTGAAGCTTCTTATTTATCAATACCAAACCCTAGACCCCTGACTAGAATATCCTCCAAGCACAAGTCAAGTCCTTCCTTCTTCCGACACTTCATCCTCCTTCTTCTGACACTTCGTTCCCCGAAAATTCATCCTCCTACTTCTTTCAGCAACTAGTGATAGACCTTGCTTATGTGAGCTTCTAGATGAGATGTTCCTTCTTTAATTCTTGGTGATGTCCTTTGCTTATGGAGACACCCTTTTCTTGCTCCAATGAAACACTTCTTGAGATATATATGCAAACTGATATGATTGTACAACAACCCTAAATTCTCGCACATGTGATAGGTTAGCTTGTAGTTTAGGCTCCTTTTATCTTCGCTTGAGGGAGGGACTCCTTCGCTTGAGTGAGAGGCCTTGTAGGCCTAAGATCTAGCCCAAACAATGAGAGATATGGGACTGATATGTTGCTGCTGATATGACCACAGAGAGGCCTCCTTTTTCTCACACGTGTGACTGTGTTTGACCTTTAGAACAACCCCAAAACTTTGGTCTTCTTCCTCCTTTCTTCGCTTATCTTGGAGACCCTTAGACTTACCTTTTTCCTTCACTTTCTTGACTTCTACCTTCGCTGATTTCAGAGCTTGATTTCTTGACATTGAGAGGGAGTGGACAACCTCTATATATAGAGGATTGTCCCTCCTTTAGGCCGACTTGATGCCGACTTGTAATCCCTAGGCCTACTTGACATATATAGCTCACATTGTTGCTTTGGAGGTGTCTTTGCTTTGGAGGAGACTTGACTTTGCTTGGAGGAGTATCCTTTGACTTCTATACAAACATATACATGGTGCAACATGCCCTTAAGGTCTTCAACATTTTCTTTTGACTATTTGACTCACCTATAGCACTTTAACTTGTTCTAGACCTATTTCAATGAGTAAGAAACTCATTGACATATATTATATAAATAATATTTCTTTTCTTGAATAAATACAAATAACAAAAGTACATTTATGAAGACCGAACCTAGTTACATTTACTTCAACAGACCATGACGCAGAAAGAATGGGGCTTGAGGACCAACCCCAACCCCTAGTCACAACCTCCCACGAGACCACATGCATATTCGAGAAGGCACCAATGGAGAGGGGGCTCGGCGGAAACTCCATGTCTAGGTAACCTGGGCACCATAGGACTTTGGCAAGGGCTCAGAAAGTGGGCGCTAGTGAAGGGGTCCAACCCCATTCCATATGGCCTTCCACGTGACCCCAGCGTATGGAGTAAAGGAGCCCGATGGTTAGGGCGAGAATTTGGATCGACCCTCGATCCTGTGGGATGAATGTGACCATGCGCCCAAATTTTAAGGGGTTGCACCAGCGAGGGTTGGTCATTTGCCTTGGCCCTCGGGCGCATGGCCCATGTGGCCAAAATTTCTGCCTTTAAGGTTTATTGGGCAATTTAAGTATCCAAAAAATGGCACCTTCGACGAGCTAATTTGTCACCTCTGCAACGGAAAACAAGGCATATTTGTAAGACAGTTAGATTGTTGATCCAATTTGTAGGATGGATAACAACAAAACTACATGGAGAGCATGTAGAGCTGTGTCTTTGTGAGTTTTTGGCCTTTTGGAGCTCAAGAAGAGTCTAACTAGGGGTTTTTGGATATTTTGGATCTAATGGTGACCTCCGTTTGTTGATTTGAGCACATCTAAAGGAAATTTTTGCAGGTTTAAGTCCATGGGTGTATAGATCAATCAGTTTTTTGGAGCAGTTCTTGAAGGTTTTTGAGCATGGAGAAGGCCTTGTAAGGGTTTTCTTACCTTCATAAGTTTACTGCAACAAATGTTACTTGCAAGATTCAGTTCTTGTATACTTTTCTCACTATGTATTGTTAGGAAAGTTTTCTATTTTTCCTTCAATGTCGAATTGAATTGCTTATATGCTCATTTTCAGATGGAATACAGGGTCTTTGTACGAGACATCTTGTGTTGCTGATGTTTTCATGACTGACTGTAGGTTGTCATGATGTTTATGTGAGATTTATTTGCAGGAGAATATTTCCTTGAAGGGGAAATAACCACATGTTTTATCAACAAACTTTTATGTACTCCTTTTCCACTGAATATATGGAGCAATCTAGCTATGTTGGTAGGCTCGAAGATGTAGCCCAGGAGGGGTGAACTCCGTCACCAAATCCTTTGTTCTACTCTTCATGAATTCCTATATGAGTTATGTGATGTTGTGTTGCTTATGCTTAAGTTTACATGTGAAAACTAACTCATAACTTGAAGAGACCTTTTGGAAAACCTGTTTTGTGTTAAGACCCATTTTTCCTTGCAAAGCGTCGGAGAATGATCCTTGTTTTTAGGAAGAGGAAATTGACCTCCTCCTCCATTTTCAGATCACTCCTCATTGGATGACATTTTCCACATTCTAGTTGTTCTCCTCTTGTCTCCACTCAATGATTTTCTCTTAGACCAAACATCGCCAAAATAGATAATAAAAAAATATATGTGAAGCAAACATCACCCAAATAAGAGGGGTATAACCACAAAAATCACTATTATACATATGAAGTTAATTTAATAATCCACCCAAGTCTTCTTTAGTATAGGGGATTTGAGAGTTATGCTATAAATTCAATGTTTAAAAATTAATACGTATGAAAACAATAAAATATAGTTTCTACACTTTAATCACCCTCCTGACAAAAGAAGCAGTGACAAGGCTTCAACATATGGAAATTTGATAGGCAACACATCCTTGCATATCATGCTTTGACCATCTGCATAATGCATGTCTACTACCTAGAAAAAACCAAAAGGAATTCAAATCCCCAATTTCATACTTCAATTAAGGTATACAAGAAAACGAGAGATGAAAATTGTTATAACCAAACTATCTAAACACCTATTAGACATTAAAAAGAATATGTAAACGTTTCATAATGATTACATCAACAACATGACATATAATATGTGTACGTGGAAAATTTTGAAATCCCCATTATTTCTCCTAAACTAGAAAGAGAGTGGAAACAATGATTTTATAAATGTTGAAACCAACTAAGCAATAATAGTGAAAAGGATAATGAATAAGAAAGCCTCTACACAATTTCAGAATGATTGCAACAATAACATGATGTAGCACATGTCAAATCTTGCTAATGCAATTGGATTATGAGGTTTTCCTTTTGTAACGTAACCAAGGTTCAAAAGTCGCAATAGTTGAGAGGAGACACACAAAAAAAATCCATCCATGTTAAGGGTTGGTGTGGCACAAACTAGGCATGATCCCTACATTATTTTAATGGCTTAAATGACCCTGGGTTGTGTTTTCTTATACTATAGGCTAGTCCCACAAGTCACGGGCATGCTAGCAAGAGAAAAAAAACATGACATACCATATGTGTACTTGTAAAAAATTTGAACTCACCATTATTATTCTTAAACAAGAGAAGCGGCAAGGGTAATGATTTGGTTATCACTATTAAAACCACCCAAGCAGTAATAGTGGAAAGGATAATGAATAAGAAAGCCTCCATGAATTATGTGGAGGCCATCCAAATGCCCATGGCTTGCAACCCCCTAGAGAGAAGTTTATCACATATTTTTCACCTCACTCACCAAGCTCTTTGAATTGTCAAACATATTGAGAAACTTTCTCACATGCTTGAAATACTCTTTCGTTGCACCCACTTGGGATTTTTTTTTGATGAAACCCTAATCATGGATACTAAACCCACTCTTCTACCACCAAAACTCCATTCATGGGGCCAAAACCTCTCTTCCAACCCAAAAAACCCATTATAATCCAATTTGTATTTTGAATGACCGAGTCCATATTGGCGTTGTTTGTAAATTGCATGGTTGGTTATTTTCAATTGTTGTTGTTGTTTTTCTTCTATTTGTGTGTGTAACTTTACATAATGTATTACAAATAGGTTCAAATTTGATGAGAATAGGGTTTGTACACCTTTGTAAACATTTATGGTCATTTTTTTTTCCATGGAAAAAAGCGTAATTTTATTAATATAGAAAAATAAAATTACATGTTGTAAATTGCAGATAGCCAAGCATCACCCATCCAAAGGCCGGTGGTAAGCAGAAACATTCAATAAAAGGAAACTAATATACAATGGATGGAAAACAAAGTTTTCCTCCCTTTTTTCTTCTCAACCTTGCGCCAACCTCCTTGTTGTTGAGTGGTGACAAGAGCGAGCAAGGGCTTATCAGGTCGAAGAATGTCTTTATCTGAATCTGAATTTTCTGATGAGTGTATTCTCTTGTACCCGCTTGGTTCCATTGATTCTGATACTTTCTCTCCCTGAGGATCTGATTCCTAGTTGTCCTGAGTTCCCCTGGGAACTTGAGCAAAGCCCACCTGTTTTTCTGGTGCTTGTGCTGCCTGGTTGTTCCCAGGAGGTGGGATTTCCTCCACAACTTCGTCTTCCTCCATTTCCTGTTGGGTAGAAAAGCAGTTCCATGTGGACTCCTTCTCAGCTTCTTCTTCCTCCATATCCTATGGGGATGGATGGAAATTCCACCCTTTTTGCAGCTTCCCATTTCTCTTCCTTCTGTTGTTGTCTTTTTTGGCTTCCAGGCATAGATTTTGAAGGTGCCCTATTTGTCTGCGGATTATACATCTGAAGGTTGTGTTTTCATAGTCCAGTGTCTGAGTCCAATTCATTTGCTTATGGATTAGATGAATGTGGTCTGGCGAGCCTTTGCTGAGATCCACATCCACACAAATCCTAGCATGTGTATAGATCCTTTCCTCCAATCTTTGGGTATCCATTTTTAGGTATTTCCCAATGTTGTTCCCAATGCATGAAAGAATTCGCTCGTCCCAGAAATGAAGAGGGGGGTTGTGCAGGCGAATCCACACTGGCATTCTTGAGATGGCCATGGTGTTTGCATCGAAAGCTGGGAACCAAGGAGTAATAAAGAGACCCGTCGTTCCCCAGAACCATGGCCCCTCCTGCAGTATACAGTCTCTGGCGATAAGAGAAGGGAATTTAACTATGAAAAAACCTTTAGAACATAGATGTATTTCACAGTCAAGGGACCATTTGGTCAAAATCCAGTGAAATAGTTCCTCAGGTTTTGGCCAAAAACAACTAAATCGACAAATTACAGCTTGTGATTCGAAGGAGGCACATTGCATATCTGCTTCTGTGTCCTCTATGGTAAGCTCTGGGATTGAGTTCATAAGCTCCACTATATACGGATTGGAGGCAGAACTATCTTGTTGTTTTTGTTGTTTTTTGTTCTTTTCCCTTGAAGAATGTTCTTGAACGACAAGCCTCGTTCATCTGTTTCATAGTGACTTCATGGATTTTTTATCTTTTTTATGAATTAGTCCTTGTGTCTTTACCTGCATTGGAGGTTGTTTTGACAGGCCCTACCCCCCCTCTTAACCTCAGATTGAGGACTACTGTGGATGTTGTTTGTATGTTGTAATCCTACAATAAATAACAGTTCTGCAATACTCTGCCACCATAAATTAAGTTTTGCATATTTGCTGGATAACCAAATTTCTGCATAATGGAGTGCTTCAGAAGTAAAACACTTTCTGCCTGACTAGCCCAGATCAAGAGAGAAATCCCTTCTGGAAGTTTTATAAAAATTTGGATGCTAGAAGGTTTTACCTGAAACTGAGAGTTGTCCTCCCATAGAAAAACCCCAGGCCGCACAACGGAGGAAAATTCCAAAGCCGCCATAGGTTGGTCTGGAAGGACCTAGGGCAACTCCTTAGCAACCTTATCAAAACAAGGAGTCTGTGGCAACATGGGAATCCGATGCCTAGAGGGAAGTAGCGAAGAACCGTGGGGTTATGCCAGACAGAGGTGAGGCACTGCCATCACTGTTAGTCGGGAGATCAGAGCCTGCTGGGGGAGGTAACTCGAAGCACCAACAGACCAGGGCCGCTACGACATTCAGCCAACTCGCACTGTGGAGTTAAAAGAGACACCAAGAGGCATCCGCGGGACCCCCAACATTCTGTCTCGAGTAGCAGAGGTCCAAAGATATCTTAGGCCACCACCGGCCGGTAAACAATCATGGACGGCGACCAGAAAGCCCAATTGGTTGGGGAGGGTAGCCCGCATCATCTGCAAGGTCTCCAGATTCTGGTTCGTTGAGTAGTAATACACCCACCAAAACAGTCGAAATGGCCTTGAAGCCAGACCCCCATGGTTGCCCATCGAGCCTTCCCAAGTGCAGAGCACGACGGCAACATCTAAGCCCTCATTTTTGCAGACAAACCGTCCGCGAACTTTGGCATCTAGTTCCTTGTGCTGAAGAAGCTTATTCCTGTACTTTCTAACGCCAAAGCCATAGAGGGTTCGGTCCTGCCTCTTGAGCACATATACGACATCCATGGCGGTGACAGTCTTGCGCCTTACATGCTCAGTGTAAGTAACGACATCTCTAATGACATTCTCCAAAAAGATCTTCAAGACTCCCCTCGTCTCTTCGTAGATGAGCTCGCTGATACGCTTAACACCTCCTCTCCTAGCGAGACGTCTGATGGTCGGCTTGGTGATGCCCTGAACGTTGTCCCTCAGCACCTTCCTGTGCCTCTTGGCCCCTCCCTTTCCCAAACCCTTACCGCCCTTGTCGCGTGCAGACATTGTTCCTCTCCACTTCTTTATGGTCATTATTTTAGATATGTGTAACCTTAATTTTATATAAATTACTTTAAACATGATGTTTATATATCGCAACACAATTAATTATATATAATAAATACTTATATATTTCATTATATAGGCCTGTATAAAGTTGGAGTGGGATAAATTGTGTCGTTTATTGATGTGATTAATAGATAGAAGTATTAAATTATCTAGAAAAGAATACAATCATGTTAAAACTTGTGCAAGTACATAAAAATAATTAATTTGGTTTAGCTTGGGTGGTTGGGAGGGATGATTGTTATCCTTTCCACTCAAGTTTTATTTACTAGTGAGAAGAATCCAATTTACCTTAGGTACCATCCTTAGAATGAGGGGAAGTGCCTAAGAGTTTCCTGGGATGTATATTCACATTTTTTTCTTAATTGGGTCTAGCTTGAATGATTGTATGATGGTGTTATATTTCCTACCAATGTTATATTCTCATAAGTGTCATGATAAATCTTTGAGCTTATACAAAATCCAATTTACCATGGTACCATCCTAGAAATAAGGGGATGCACCCAGTGGGTTTCCAAGGAGATGTATTACACAAAAAAAAGATATGTTGATAACTTTCCTCCAATTGATGATATAACTTAGACCTAATAGATGGAGTTGGAGCTGAATAAATGGAATCATACAATTTGTGTGGGCTTAACAATATGTTTAAGCACATCATGTTCTTTCTCCTTGCAATCATAGGTTAGTAAGGTATGTACACCTCCATAGACTAAGCACTCAAAATAATTCATGGTCCCTTGTGCCACTTACAAGGGGTAATTGACATACATCAATTTAGTGATGTGAAATTGTAAGGTGAAGGTACAACATTGATTGATGATGAAATGTAAACTTAATCATTGAATCCAAGTGGTGTCATTAGTTAAATTTTGATCAAATATAGTTTAAAAATAAATTATTCGTGGTTGGCATTAAGTTGGGCAGAGTATGAAAAATGATTTCAACAAAAAAACATAATTAACATGATAAAGTATGCTAAAATGATTATACCATTAGACCTAAATTATATAAAAGTAATAAATACTTGTAATTTATATTTACATTGTTGTTGACTAATTGTATATGTATCTCTAAACTATATTAGTAGTTTATGTTAGTAATTCACATCAACACCACTTAAAATGCATCAAATAAGCTAATATTTAGCTTATATAAAATGCAATGATTAACTTTTTGGATCACAGAGTCACAAATTACCCAATTTGTACTTTTGCAATAAGATGTATTTAGGTCATTTCAACCCTATAACTTTCTTTGGATCTTGCAATGAAGGGCATGCTTGGTCTTTTCAACCTTATCGTTTTCTTCTTATCCCACAATGTGGGGCATTTTATGTCCTTTCAACCTTGAAACTTTATTTTGATCCTACATTGAGGGGTGGGATTTCAAGGCTTTTCAACCCTATAAATTTCTTCTAATCATGTAATAGGTCAATGGTTGGATCTATTAACCACAAAACTATGATCTTGTAAGAAGATAGACAATAGGATGTGGTAAACTTAATCATTTTGAAATTGTGATCAACTACTTTATGTTTATAACTTTATGTTTAACATTAATGACCACATTTTTTTGTGTGCATGATATTGTATCACTCCCTTAGCCTTATGAAGTTGTGTGATGGAAGTGCCCCTCATCTATTCTCTTGAAGGTTAAATGTCTGGTGAGGAGTGTGAGTCATCATGGGTATCTTCTATGGAACGAATTTAGTCCCCAACTCTATCTCTTTCTCATTATTTTAGTGTCATTATTATGGGAAGAGGAAGAAGAGGAGGTCTAACAAAAGTATTCTAGAGAGAGCTATGGAGAGAGTGGCTTTTCTCAGGTCATCCTTGTTCTAATTTTTAGTGAATGGGATATCGCTAAAATATAAATTGATATGATGAATACCATAGAGAACTAAATTCTAAAGGATTTGAAAAGTTTAAACAGATTATACATATGTTAATTATTTTAGAAGATGTAAGATCCAACGAGGGTATCATCTATATTGATTTATCCAATATTATTTGATTTTATGGTTTTATCAAAATATTTATATGTATTTAACAATCAAATAGGCCGAAATGGAGCTATAGAATTTGAAAGGAACCACAACTTCCTTTTAGCAAATAAAGATAGTTACAAACCATACTTCCCATGTGTTGAATGACTAACTAGCATTCTACTTAAATGTTTTTCATAGTATTGATGAGAAGAATAAAGTTGTCTACACAACATTCCATAAAATTTAGAAGCTTGCCATATAGGATTGAAAGCCTTGACCAAATATTGAGTTAGTTATGCACAAAGTTTAACTTAAAGAAATTGATAACAACAACAAAAACAATGTTTATAGATTAGTAAGAAATTTGGATAACATTGCAATTCTTTTAAGACAAACCGAATCAGACGTGGATACAACATTTCAAGCACATGAATAACTTTATTGTGAAGTTATATTACATAAGTTGAAGAAAGTCCAAATAACTATAATCAAATAATATATAAAAAAACATGCCACCTCATTCCACGTGGCATGTATTTGGTCAATTATGTTGGTGTGGAAGTTGAGATAGATTGGTGACTTGTCTTCTCATTTTAGGATTTCATATCGAGATACATAACCAACTTAATCAATATTATTTTATTCTCTCTAGATGTTGAATGTCAAATAACTTAATCTCAAGCGACATGTATTTAGATTCAAGATGCAACTTATTGTAACTCATTTGAATGTCCCATATACCAGATATCATGCATTAAAAATTGCCAGGATCCAAAAAGGACACTCACAAGTGGCATCGCTACACCTAAGATATTTTGGATTCAAGATATCCATTTCATAATTGACTTGTATCCAAGATTGGGAAGGGATACTCATGGGCATCATTGCGACAACCTGGATGCTATGAATTCAAGATATCCTTTTCATAATTGAGTTGTATTTAGATATCCATGGTCATGCAATATGATATGTTATTCAAATCATCTAGATATCCAAATACCTGAATATTAAAACCTTTCTAATGTATCTGAATTCCCGCCTATGCAAGTTGCCACTCATACATCATGTTAGATTTAAATCAAACATGCCATTAGGGTCAGATATAAATGGCACTACAACTATCCTACATGTCAATGTTGAGGTGTATATGTTGACGTGGAGACCAAAGTCAAGGGTTTTTCATATGCAAATTAGATATACGATTGAGGTTGAAATGATACTAATTATATAATCAACCATACCATACGCTATGTTGCACACGAGAGATTTTATGTGGGTAAATTATTATAAACCTCTTGTTTTCATTTTAGCTAATGAATGTGGTATAAACCTACATGAATGTGAAAAATAGAAAACAATAAGCCACCTATCAAATCAACAACATGCTTTTCTTCTAAATTGTTAAGCCCAAATCATATATCGCTGGAAATTATATTGGGCCAAGTACATTTTACAAAGGATAAATCATGAAAACAAATCGATTACTAATCATTTTGTTTTTAATAGTAGTATTTTTTTTGTATCTAATAGTTGTAAATTGAATTACTTGGATTATATATTTCAAAATTTTTTTTGACAAGTATATTGACTATCTTATTTTGTCTAACTTTTGCAGATATATAGATAAGAGAAATAATTGTGAAGATCAAGAGCACAGGCGAAGCGAGAAATAAAGGGAGAATTGCATAAATGAAGATAAAGGAATCCACCCATGGACAAATAAAGGACAATGCACATTCAACATCCTAAATCAAACACAATCATGTGAGTAACACATTATCCTTTTTTATACAATTAGAGTTTTCCTTTAATAGAAAAAGGAAAAGACTTGTATTAATATTATTGATCAAAAGGAATTGATCATATGATTTTCCATAAAATAATTAAGAAATATGAATTGGAAAATTGAGACTGTTGTAATGGAAAGTCTCAAAAGTTCAAATGAATGTGCTGAATACTAGATTAGTTTAAAAGACAACTCTTTGACAGGAGGAGGTGCTGAAAAACTTTGGGATGCACGTTGTGTATTATTATAAATGAGAATAATAAAAGTTGAAGGCCACAATTATGTTGCATAAGTTGATTGTGGGGACTTGCAATTGTTCGAAATACATTTTAGTAAGTGGTTCATCTTCTATTTTTCATGTCGATGCATGGAATTCTTTTCATGTTTCAACCATTTCTTTGATAGATATTTATCAAATATGAGATATGCATAATATTATTTCTTGAATACCTATTTATTTAAAACAACATAATGTGTACTTGGATTTAAATATATGTTGGGTTTTCTGAATTGTTTTATTGATATGAGATATGCATAATACTATTTCTTGAATAACTATTTTTTTAAAACAACATAATGTGTACTTGGATTTAAATATATGTTAGATTCTGTGAATTGTTTTATAAGATTCAATAATAGTACTTTGCTTGTGACTGAAATATATATAAAATCACTCCTAACTATCTAGGATATATAATATATTAATTATAGTTAGGATCTCTCTCTCTCTCTCTCTCTCTCTCTCTCTCTCTCTCTCTCTCTATATATATATATATATATATATATATATAAGCTAATAAACTTTAGATTAGGGGCATTTGCTTTTGAATATATATTATATTGTATCCAAGAGAACCTCTTTTAATGGAAACTAGGCCAAGTACATGTCAATATCACCATACCAAATGAGAGTGAATCTGGTTGGGACTCAGCATTGGTTGATACTTCTTCATTGTTGTTGGAATAATTTTTTTGACCATCAATAGGCCTTGAGAAACTTCACAATTTTGTATTACAAGGCCTCAATTGCTCTGATAAGTCTATGCTTTTTTCCCCATATAACCATACTTGAGAAACCGTAGAGACTTCACTATTATTGATGGGTGGTAACTAATCATTCATGAGAAACCCTAAAGACTTCACTATTGTTAATGAGCGGTAACTAACCATGCATGAGAAACCCTAGAGACTTCATTATCGTTGATGGGTGGTAACTAACCATGAGGGGATCAAGAGAGTAGTACCTTTGACCTCATGAATTTGGGAGAGAGATCTCGTGCATGGTTGATAATCACCTGAGCTAATCTTCATGGCATTTTAAAACTTGTATGATGTAAGGATGGGCTTTGATCCACTTATGTGTGCATAGATCACGAGGTCATTTAATATAATTTCTATGGATTACAACCACATGTTTAACCACTACTTCAGGGTGATCCAAAAAGATACATTGCAAGAATTGTACCTTGTCACTGGTGAAAAACTCCTTGCTCCTCACTAGTGGATGCAACCCTTTGGGCTTAAATTTGAAGGATGGGTAGGCTTTGATCCACTTATATGTGTTTGAGTCACAAGACCATTTGATATAATTTCTCTAATTGCAATCATACATCTAATCATTACCTTAAGGTGATACCATGTCTTTAGGACAAACCCTTGTGGCAATGGAACCTTGACCACCGTTGAAAAAATATTCACTATTTACTGGTGGATCTAATGCCTATGGGATTTATAATTTGAAGGACATAAGGATGTGTTTTGATCCATTTATATGTACAAGGGCCATAAGGCCATTTAATATAATCTCTCTAAGTGCAATCGTGTGTTCAACCACTACCTCAAGATGTCCCCATGACTCCAAGAAAGCCCCTGTGAGCATTGAACCTCACCCATTGATGAGAAAATCCTCACTTCACACTATGGATCGAACCCCTTTGGGCTTGAAATTGAAGAACATAGAGGTGGGCTTTGATCCACTTATATATGCACGAGTCACAAGATCATTTGATATAATCTCTTTACATGTAACCACACATTCAACCACTAGACCAAGGTGACCCGATGGCTCTATGAAAATCCATCATTGTAATTGGACCTTATCTAATGATATTTATTTTAAGGACATGGAAATGGGATCTGATCCACTTATATGTGCATGAGTTGCAAAATCATTTAAAATTTCTCTCGATGTAACCACACATTCTAGAAGTATCTAAAGGTGACCCCACAAATCCATGAAAGCCCTCATAGGAATTGAACCTTGCCCACTAGTGAAAAACTCCTTGTTGTTCACCAAAGGATCTAACCCCTTTGGTTTATAAATTTGAAGGACATGTGGCGGGAGTTGATCCATACATGTGTGAATGGGTCATGAGATCATTTAATATAATCTCTCTAGGAGCAACCACACATTTGACCACTACCTCATGGTGGCCTCATAGCTCCAAGAGTAACACACATGGGAATTAAAAGTTGTTTACGAGTGAAAAATTCATCAATCCTTACTGATGGATCCAACCGTTTTAGGGCTCATAACTTTGTTTTAGGTGTGACTTCACAACATTAGGGGTTATAATCTTGTTTCCATCCCATACCTTTGGGTTGCGAGATTACATCCCTCTAGAAAGTTATGTTTGTGACATTTTTGCAATATTGGATGTAAAAACACACATTTTTTTTTTAATAAGTACACTTACTTACGAATCAAGCTAACCAAGGCAAGATATCAACATTTATAAATATATAAGTTGTAAGCTAAGAACGATAACTATAGTTTGTGAAGTATAAGTCTTGTTAAATTAAGCCATCGGAGAAGAAAAGATTACTAGATCATTGTAATGAATTGAATTGAGATAAGTATCTAGAATATTATTCTTAAGGTTTTTCTTCCACTATACACATTGGTGTTATATTGGTTGGATGGTTATTCTCGTTTTGCACGAATAAATAGATATATTGATGACTATGCTTTTTACTATTAATTTCATTTCATTATGCTATGCTATGTGACTATTAGTTTAAATGGTGTATTCTGTTTAAGATGCATTTATGAACTTAGTAATTAGCATGTAACAACACAACCTTGGAGTTGTGGGCTCAATTAGAAAAAAAACATACCTCATGGTCATAGGTCTTCCAAGGCTCACAACTTTCTTGTGATCTCACAAAGAGTGATTTCATGTCCTTTCAACCCTATAAATTTCCTCTAGCCTACAACAACAAAGATTTTAGGTCCTTTTAACCCTATAATATTTTTGATTTCACAATGAGGGGTATTTAAGATCCTTTCAACTACATAATTGGCTTTTGATTTCATAATAAAAAAATATTTGAAGTTCTTTCAACTATATCTCTTTCTTCTTATTTTACTGTGTAAAGAATTTTGAGTCTTTTCAACTTTATTTAAATCCTCTATTGAAAAATAAAGCAATTTTAGGACTTTCTTCCAATCCTACACTAATTTAAAAACATAGTTTATTAACCCACAACCATACACACTACCTCTCATAAAAATAAAATATAACACACTTATAACCCACAACCATGGAAACTAACTCTCTTAAAAAATAACAAACTTATCATCTATGTTCCTCTCATAAAAAGATAAACCCACAACTATGGAAACTAACTCTCTTAAAAAATAACAAATCTATGTTCCTCTCATAAAAAGATAAAAGTAAAATGTAACACACTTACCCACAACTATGGAAACTAACTCTCTTAAAAAATAACAAACTTATCATCTATGTTCCTCTCATAAAAAGATAAAAATAAAATGTAACACACTTACCCACAACTATGTAGAGTGTGAAAAAAGATAAGAGTAGAGGATGTGACAAACTTGTCATTTTGAAATTGTGAACAACCATGTTATGTTGACAACTCTATGTTCAAGGTTAACGACCACACTTTATTGTGTACATGATCTTGGATTTCCTCCTCGTCCTTCTGAAGTTGCGTGAGCAAATACCCCTATTCTATTAGCTAGAAGGTTAAATGTCTGGTGGAGAACGAGATGCGTCGTTGGTACCGTGTATGGATGTCTTCTAGTCCATGCCTCTATCTCTTTCTCACTATTTAAGGGCTCTATATTCAACCCGAAAGAGGAAGGGCAGGAGCAGCAGTAATCACAGAGAGAGCTATGGAAAGAGTGGCTCTTCTCAGGTCATTCTCGTTCTCCCTTTCAGTCCCAGGCAAAGCCTATACTGCTCCTTGTTATCGGTGTGCTCGCAGTAGATTATTTCAGTCCAAGTCTGGTCGATTTTTGAATGGAGAGGAGAAAAGATTGTCGTCGTCCACATTGAGTGGCGTGAGAAGAGTGGCTCCATGGGAGGTTGTTGGTCCGATGAGAGGAGGGTTTTATTCACAGTCGCAGAGGGCCATTTCTGTTTCTCCACGAGCCGTCGTGACTTCGCCACCAGCCCCTCCTTCCGGTAATCCTTCGTATTCCTGCAACCAATAGAAATAAATGAGGCAGCTTTAACGTCAATGAATGCATTCTGCTTCTGCTGTAGCAGTTTTAGTGGTCGCATTTACTGACAGAAAACTAAACACTCTTCAAAGATCGAATTTTTATGTGATTAGCCAGTTTTTTGTTGGCCTCTAATAGGCCACTTGAGAGCCAAAAATACTACAATGTACAGTTTGTAAACATTTCAAAAATATAATAGAAGTCGTCTTCAACGCAATATTTTTGTTCTTGACAGGATCAGACATGTTTAATTCCACTGCAACGAGGGATATTTCTGCTTAAGCGCAAATTCTGAATTTTTATTCGAGTGTAAATTTGAATTTTACTATACTGGGCTAATCTTAAGTTTAATTACATTAAATTCATGATTTTCCAACCCTTTTAAAGCAACTCTGAAGCTTGTTATGTAATTATAATTTTTAGCGGGATCCATTTCTTTGTTTCTCGAACTTCTTTTTACAGTGCTTTAGGGGTACCTCAAAAAACTATTCATATAAATAATGAATCATCACATAAAAAATACTTTGTTTACATTTATTCAAGATGTCATTTCATGCAGTATGTCCTTAAGCTACACCTAATCTTGTCTACATTATTAAATTTCGGGTCACTAATGACAAGTTATATGTAGTTTCTACCCTAACTAGTGAAGGTGCATGCACCCCAGATTGGCTGCACGCATGGGGGAATCTATCCTGCACTCAGGTGTGGACGATACACCCCAACCTCTTAGGGGATGCAACATGTGTCACGTTGATAGACTTTAGCGTACATCCACTCTGATGGGTACATCGTTAGTTTCTTATTGGGGCATTTAGCTCCATAATAATAGGCAGATACGCCTATCACTTTGGGGTGACCCCTAACAGAGTGTTATAGGGTGGCCTTGCATAGTTTCATGCTTTTTCGAACCAATATGTGATATGATCTACTATGCAGATATATATAATCCATATTTAGGTAAAACATTAAAAACATTGCGTGAGGTCAAAACTTAAAGCCTTTACAAATAAAAGAGATCAACCTATATCCAGAATTAGAACAATTTATACATGGGTGATGAAAGAGACTGAATAGACCTCTTCACATCTTATGCCTTGAATCCAAAATGGTATGAGATTGAAGCCTCCTTTTAATGACAAATAGGTCATGAATGGATTCATGACAGCAGTAAATAAGATTTATGGTCTAGATTCAGATGAGCATCCCTCAAGCAAACTTATTTTGTCCAATTTTCTCCCGAGGAGGTGAGTTTGCCACAATTGAGGTTTTGTGAGACAGGAATTGTAGCAAAGATCCAATAGATCGGTGGCAAAATCATAATCCGCATGCCCAAGAGTTATAAGGATTTGCTTTATGCATTCGAAGTCCCTAGCTTGTGAGAGGACTTGGAGTACCTATAGTTTTATTCACACAATAAGATCCCAATCAATAAAGAAGAAAAAATTGTTTACATTTATTATTTTATACTATGATAGTACCTTTCATCTTCTTGCTTTGAAAGGCCCAGGGCAGGAATGCCCTTCTAAGAAATGGGACCGGTTCACAAATGATGCCAGGTGTGGTCAATGAGATCCAACTAGTGACTCTATGGAGTTACCTGTAGTTATGGACCCAACATATGAGGCAGAACTTGAGAGAGAGGATTATCTTCTTGGACTCCCAAGTTTGGACGAGTCTTGCCGAGTCACCGCTGGTACGAGTAACTCTTGGAGTCTCTTCTGTCACATTCCCCACTTGCCAGATTATATTTTGAACATTTTTATCTGTATTGAATCTGAAAAGAGTTGGCGAGTCTTCTCGAGTCACAGGCCAGCCGAGTCTTAAAAGACTCCCAAGTCCGACAACATTGGTCTTGACTAAGGATCTCGAGGATGCAGAGCATGAAGAAAACTCAATTGTAGGTGTTACTGATTAGGGACAGATCACCCTTGATTTTTGTCTCATGAGTAAATGCCATTGAGTGTGTTTCGTAGTTTCTGCTAAGTTTAATAACCAAAGGATTAAAGGCCAAATCATTAAATCTGAAAATTTAAAAATTAAATCATGAATGCGAAGTTGGTAACATGATTATGATATTGTCATTATCTTATTAAATATTATTTTACTTTTTTTTTTTATATAAGTTTACTTATAAAAATATGCATGTATATATAAGTGACACATCTCTGCCCTGCACCTTTTACATCCATAGTTCAAAATTGGTGCAATTGCATCTGAACCTGCCCCAACACCTGGGCAGCTTGGCTACCCTGTTTATACCTCTTTCATAGCATGCATTGTTCTCCAATATTTTGAATCACCAAGTAACATTGGGCACTGGAGTCTTGATCATTGATTTCATGTAATTTTTAAGCCTTTATTGATGCTGGTCTCTAAACTTTTAGTGTATATAGTTATCAATTTTATAAGGGATTTGTGTGCCATATGTCCTTACTACAGAATTTTACTTGTTAATGGCTGAACAAATAACTCTTCTTTGGAAGGACATTATTTTAAGTATTCAAATGTTGGCTTTCTTTATGCTACTACTGTTAGATATTTTCTCCTTGCTTGGTTGCTGTGTCTCTACAGCATGTTGTGTTTCTGCTGGTTCTGTGTACAGAATGAGCGTAGAGCAGTGGTGGCGAGAGCCTCTATGAGGTGCAATATATAGAGGCAGAAGTTGAAGCTATTTTCAGCCTTTTAGGCAGTGTCTATCTTCTAGGCTTGCTTTTCTTTTTTGAGAAAAGTGCTTGTGTAGGTCATTGACTGGTTTTTTCCAGAATTAGAATAGTTATCCTTTTTCATGTGCTTTTTCTAGTCTAGGAGGAGGGTGCTGATCCCTAGGAGGTTGCACATGCTTTTATGTGCTAAATGCTCTAGCAGTTGGGCACTTCTATTTGGGCAACCTCCATTAGCTATTTTGGGTGCACTATACTAGGCTAAATTTAGGATTTCTAAATTTGTAAAACCCTTGCTTTCTTCATCTATAAAAGAATGCAGACTAGGTGATTGTATTCCTTCAGTTTTTTTGACAGAGCAAGTGATGAGCAGTTATGATTTTGGGCCAGAGTTTTTTATTTCTTCCAGTCAATAAAGTACAGACACAGGTCTGAGAGTTCACATTTGTGTCCTTGGTGCTCATATTTCAGTGTGATGTGTTTGTAGTTTACAGTGTTTAGAATTTACTGTTTTCATTGGTGATTAGGTTTGAAGCTTCCTGGATTGTAGGTTTAAAGCAGAATCTGTTTGCCATGATCTGAAATTTAACATGGTAATAGAGCATGTTCACAGAAATCTTCTAGGATTCTAGAGAGATCAGTTCGCTTTGAGTGGGAGCTGTGGGAGGGTCTCAAAAGATGTGATGCCCAGGTGATTTTGGTGTCCTCGAAAAAGGTGATTTGTTCTTATGTCAGATTGATATTCTGATTTGTTTATGAATTGATTTTTATGGTATAGTTGTGTTCTAGAATTGGAGGAATGACCACTCTTGGTCTCAGATAGTGTGACATACTAACTGATACTAACTCATACAGTCATACTAACTCATATGACATGGAGTAAATTCACTTATCTTAAGTCCAAGCTATATTCCTTCCCATTGATATGCTCCACAGCCTTTGTAAAGCTCCCAGAATTCATTACTCAATGGCCTCAACGACCGAAAAATGCTCAGTATTGCCAGCTACGGAGGAGAGCTTTGCCAACTTACCAAACATGCAAATGAAAAAGCAGTCTGAATTGACTTGGACTTGATCAACTCGACGAAGTTGACTGGCGACCATATCGACTTGGCCTTTTGCTCGGTTTGGATGGTCAATTTGGTATCGAACTAGTCGAGTCAAAGCCTAACTTGACTGGTTTGGTATCAAACTGGCCTTGCTCGACTGAGTTCGTACTCACTCCGCCAAGTAGCTATTGGACCCCACCATGGCAGACTCAACAAGCAAAATTCAACTTTTTTATAAAAACCCAAAAAGTCAAACTCCTAAACCCTACCAATGTATTGTCTTGGAGGACTCTCATATTGCCTCACACGTTCGAACCAAAAATGCTGGTGGTAATATAAATTCTTGAAGTAAAAGCATACTTAAAATTTTAACATTACCATTAATTATTTTAGGATGTTTGAGAGTGGTTCCAACCTCATCGAGCTTTATATGTAGAAAGTAGAATTTCATATCCCATTCAAAATTTAGGACATAATAGTTTTTAGGATTTTAGGATTGGTAGGATTGCGACAATTTCATTGGATTCTATCAGTATGAGGGTATGGGAATGGCATTTAATGGAGAGTACCAAGCCGTACCTTGATATTGGTGGGTTTGATTGTGGAACTTCTCTGTCATGGCTTTAGCAAAAATTTACTCTTCACCCAAATCAAAATCATTGAGTAGACACAAGCTTTTTCTATTATGTTTTAAGGCTTGGATTAGGCATTTTCATCAAAACTAGGTGGTTTTGACTGATGTCTCTAGAGGATTGAGGTAGAGGCAAAGGCTAGAGAAGAGGCAAATGGGGATACTAATGATGAGGATCCCAACAGAAGTGGAGGTGGAACACTGCTCGTCATTTAAATGTTCTTGCTCATTTATTCATAATTTTTTTTGGATTCGTTAAAATATATTGTTTTCATTAAAATTTAAATATTTTATGTATTTTTTATTAAACTGACTTAGTGAAATTAGATCAGTTCGAGTTTGAGCTAACCCTTGATTGATTTTGAGTTCAAGTTCGAGTTTTAAAACATTGTACTGAATAACCAACAACCTTATTCATTTTTTTAATGGTAATTGTAAATATTTATGTTAAAATTTGTGCTTGGGGGCACAACAATACGACATTAGTACAAATATGAAGTGTTTCAGGCAATATCTGTCATCCTTTTTCAGATGCTTGGATTCAAAAAGACATGAAGACTAATCCACTAGAGTTAAAAAAAATTGTGATGTATAAATCCTCCAGAAAGAGCCTAAAAATCTATAACATCTATTTGCATCAATTAACATTAACAAAGCCACCATTAATAATAATTTCTTCTTTTAGATTTTCCTCATTTTCTTGATTGTGAACAAAGGCATTTAGATAAGGTATTTCTAAAATGTTGTGGCTAATAGAGTTACCCGAAGAGGGATAATTTTGTTGAAGTCGATCCAAGCATTGCTGTAGAAGCTCCATCTAATGGCGAATACCAACGGTCTCATCATCTGCCCTTTGGAATTGCATGTTAGAAAATCAGAAAGGCAAAAATATTTTCTTGTTCTTGATAATTACTTATGATGTTTCTTATTATTACGATTCTTTATATCTTCTTTCTTTAGTTCATTAAGCAATTACCAAAAGCAGTAGCACATAAAACAATAGACACCAGATGTAGGCACATGTTAAGGAAAAACCCCCCTGGAGGGGAAAACCTCAGTCAAGATAATTCTTCCTTTCAATAGTATTCTTTGAGACTCTTCACCCTAGACCAAGACCAGACCTTCCCTCCACACCAAGTCAACCTCCCAGAATTTCGACCCTTTTGCAGCAACTTCGACTAGGCAGCAACTTACCACAACTAGTAGCTTCCGGCAACAGTGAAACTTGGAAGACTTCGATCTCCCAATCTGGGACACGAAACAAAGAGAGAGACATACCAAAGTTTCGATTATCCTTCTCTCGTTAGACTTCTCCAAATTCGCATTCACTTTGGCTTCCCGGCAACAGACTTCGTACCTTTTCCCAGCTACAAGAGAACTTCGCACTTTAGCCTATTTACAAGATATTTTCGCACTTCTTCCCAACTACAAGAGAATTTGAACTTGTGAGAGAATGATGCTCCAAATGAATTCAATGAGCTTGCTTTTATAGGCTTCTTGTGGGGTCAAATAGGTTTCTTAGGCCGACTTGATCTTCTCTTAGGCCGACATGGTGTGGTGGTTACATAATTCATATTTGACTCAATACTTAACCTTTTTACATGTTTCAAAAGCCCAAGAAGGGTCTCCTTAAATGTACAATGACTCTATAGACTCAGAATAAATCTTAGAAGTCCTCAATGGGGACTTTGACCTAAAACATGGTGACCCAAGCATGAAACTCAACAGTTTAGGCACCGCAATGCCATGGACTAGATTCTTGACCAAAGCAATCTATCCAAACAATCACTCAATAGTTTAGGCACCGCAATGCCATGGACTAGATTCCTGACCAAGGTAATCTATTCAAGTGGGACTAAGATGGACTCAAGCTTTCAACCCCTTTAGGTACCCTCAGGCTTACTTGCTAACCATCAACCCAAAAACCCAGGTGTGTACCCAACAAAGCTCAATAACTAACACCACTTTTCCATCTTCTAGACATCAACACAATGTTTCGGCCAGATGTCCTCTGAGGCAATGCTTCACTCACAAAGCCTCAACACCCCTTGATCCAGCATATCAAGAATGACTAATCTCTCCCAATCAAATTGATTGGAAACCAACGTGCTATCCAAAACTTCAAGAGATTCGCCTGTACAAACACAACCTCAATCAATAGTATACTTTCACATTTACATAATCAAATACAAACCTCCGAGGTCTTTCAGACGACTTTGATGTTGCTTCTTAACTTTCCATAGTAGGACTATCAACCGAATCTTCGACAAAAGATTCCTTAATCATATGTTTTCCTTCTTACTTCCTATACAACGACATATCCTCTAAAATACATTCTTCATTTAACATCAAGCTATGCCCTCCCTCTCAACCAGAAAGCATCTCTTTATCCGAACTCCCTCTTAATCTTGGGAAGATCTCTTTTATTCAGGCTTCCTCTTACTTTAGGGAGATCAACTTCTTCTTTTCGTCATCAGAGAATCTTTCGAGGCTTCCAACCATTTTATCAGAGTTATTACCATCCTCATCATGCTTGTCACATTGAGCATCTTCACTAAGTTGAAGATTGTATACCTGCGCAACTTAAATAACAAGTACAATCAAATCTATAGAAGCATGATGTTAGCCATTTCAGAATGACGAAAGCATTTCAACTTTATACATATCAGATACCCAAACTTAATTATAAACAAGAGACATATACTCTTCAACATCTTGCTAGGGACTTTGTCATAAACCCTAGACTACTTCATAACACTTTTCATTCCATCTAGGGTTTCAATGTTTCTTCCAATGGTATGACATATCTTCCTTCAACATATAGCAAACCCTAGAAACAATTCACACAAATATAGATCTATAAGGCATCTAACAATCTTTCAAAATTCATATGTTAGACTTCTCACTAGAGATTTATACAAATCCTAGATTTCATACAAACGAATCAATCAAAGTCAATCACAGCTTAGTCATTAACATGACCAACTTCCACTAGGGTTAGTTCCAACCCCTAGAATTTTAATCAGTCACTAACATGACTAGCTACCACTAGGGTTAGTTGCAAACCCTATATTTTCGATCAACCATCAATCTCAACCAAAATCTCAAAATTCAACAATCTTTCACAAATCTCAAATTATCATATAGTCATTATTCATTAGAGATTTCTCCTTCAACTAAGGTTTAACTCCAAAACTCTAGAATTCCATTTTCACAACTTCAACAATCTTACACAAATCATATTCCAGGGATTTTGCTTTGACTAAGGTTTAACTCCAAAACCATAGAATTCCATTTTCACAATCTCAACAATCATTAAATAATAAATACATAGATCTCAGATTGTTATATTACACACACTAGACAATGTTACTACTAGGATTTAACTGCCAAACCCTAGATTTTCATTTTCCAACAATCATCTATATAGATTTCAGATTGTTATATCACACATACTAGACAATTTAACTTCACTAGGGTTTAGCTTCAAAACCCTAGATTTCCAAATATCATCATCCTAGAATTTCTGACAAGGACTTCCATTAAATCCTAGGACTTATGACCATCAATGACTAGGTCAACACACAAATATCTAGGAATTCATAATCATTCATAAGCATATCATATGTCCAACAACATTAATACATCTGAGCAAGCTAGGGTATCAACCAAAAGGACATATCCATACATGCCTAGAATTCATCATTGTGCAAAGACTTTTCACATCATGTGTTGGTCAAACCCATCTTCACATCAATATCAAATACAACAATTTTGATTACATTAGGGTTTGATAAGACAAACACATCCAAACCAAAAAAATTTCTAAGGCAATATAAGGTTATTGCTCATAGATTTCACCAAACTCAAATGAGCTAGGGTTTCAATGTAGAAACAAAGCAAAACCAACATTACCAAAACTTCAAGGGTTCAGGATTTTTAGATCTTATCATTCCACCCTAACAAGTTAGGTTTTCCCGATCAGATCAAAATCCCAAACATGACATTATCAATAAAAACTTCAAACAACATTTCACAATATCCCTAAGCAACTTAGGGTTTAAGACATTCACATTAGCATACCCTTCGGTCAAGGTTTTTCCAGAACCTGTTTAGGGTTCTACATAGTCAGTCGAGAATACGAGTGGGGTGGGTAGATTTATCAAGAGATGATCACCCAAAACAAGAATAACTATGATTCAATATAACAATGTTAGTAATAGATTATCAAATGAATAATCCTTTCAATCAATGTATTTAAAACATACCTTTCTTTCTTGACCAACCTTGTCTTGGGAGATCCTCTTTCATACTCCTTGCATATTTCTTTCCTAATCAAGACAATAGAGGGAGAAAGGTGATTAGTATTTATATAATCAGAACAAAATGAATACATGAACCCAAAACTGAAAAGACATGAGATACTTATCTTAGGGAGTTGTTGGGGGCTCCCTCGAAAGCTTCAGGGATACCTACAAACTTATAAAAACAATACAAAAATGTTTTTCCCAAAATATATAAAAAACTTATAAATTCTAAAACATATAAAACAAGATATATAAAGCTACAAGCAAAGGACTTAATAGTGTAAGTATTTAATGTCGGGTTCTTCGGGCTTGACTTTCTTTGAGTCTCCTTCTTCAGCAAAGTTGGCTTGATCCCTTCCTCTCTTCTTATTCTTTGGATTCTCGAGACAATCACTCTTGTAGTGACCCTTCTTATGACATTGATAACACTCTATCTTGGACATGTCAACTTTCTTCCTTGGTCCCTTCGATCTCTTTCCTTTATGATGAGCAATGTATGCATTTGATACTCCTTCAGGATTGGTAACCATAGAGATCCTTAGTTCTTCTTGACTGCAGGCGGTCCATAATTCTTCAAAGGTCGGAGCTACCTTCTAACTGTTAAGAGCTGCAAAAAATGCACCCTAAGAGGGTGGCAATCCTAATAGAGCAGTGATCACAAGTTCTTTGTCCGGAACAATCTCATCGATGGCCAAGAGATCATCCCTAAGTCTAGCTATCTTCACAAAGAAGGTTGCCACAGTATCTTCTTTAGTCATCTTCGTAATCCTCAGCTCATTCTTCAAACTTGTTGCTTGTCCAATGTTCTTAATAGTAAATAGCTTCGACAAGGCTTCATACATTTCTTGAGCGTGATTGATGTTAGCTATGAATGGGACGAGATTGTCCTTTATCCCTTCTACCATCAGGGTCATGGCCACCAATTCTAATTCCTTGTATTTTGCTTGTCGGCATCAATGGCTTCTTTTGTAAGCTTCTTTACATTTCCTCTTACTAAGTCCAGTAATTTTTTCAAGGATTAGGTCATTCCTCTTCTTCCAGGACGTGAAGTTAGAGGCTCCTTCAAGTTTGTTCTCACCCTTGATTGAGATAGACATCTTCCTTGAATATAATAGATTCCTTCCCGGAGATAGTCCCTTTGAATGGTTCCTTGATCAAGTGCTTGAGACTGCCTTTTTACTTCCTTCTTCACCAAAGCTCTAATACCATGTTAGAAAATCAGAAAGGCAAAAATATTTTCTTGTTCTTGATAATTACTTGTGATGTTTCTTATTATTACGATTCTTTATATCTTCTTTCTTTAGTTCATCAAGCAATTATGAAAACCAACAATGCATAAAACAATAGACACCAGATGTAGGCACATGCTAGGGAAAAAAATTCAAGATAATTCTTCCTTCAATAGTATTCTTTGAGACTCTTCACCCTAGACCAAGACTAGAGCTTCCCTCCACACCAAGTCAGCCTCCTAGAATTTCGACCTTTTTCTAGCAACTCCGTCTAGGCAATAAATTATGGCAATTGACAGCTTCTGACAATAGTGAAACTTGGAAGACTTCGATCTCTCAATACGGGACACGAAACAGAGAGAGAGACACCAAAATTTCGATTTTCCTTCTCTCCTTAGACTTCCCCAAACTCACATTCACTTCAGGTTCCCGGCAACAAACTTCGCACCTTTTCCCAGCTACAAGAGAACTTCACACCTCAGTCCAACTACAAGAGATTTTCGCACTTCTTCCCAGCTACAAGGGAATTTGAACTTGTGAGAGAATGATGCTCCAAATGAATTCGATGAGCTTGCTTTTATAGGCTTCTTGTGGGTCGAATAGGTTCCTTAGGCTGGCATGTTGTGGAGGTTACATAATTCTTATGTGACTCAATGCTTAACCTTTTTACATGATTCAAAAGCCCAAGAAGGGTCTCTTTAAATGTACAATGACTCTATAGACTCAGAATAAATCCTAGAAGTCCTCAATGGGGACTTTGACCTAAAACGTGGTGACCCAAGCATGAAACCCATGCTTTAATAAATCACAATAGTAATAATAAAAATTCTTTTCTTTATTCTTTTGACAAGTACATTACTTGATGACTCAAGTACATTATTGAAGACTGAACATAGTTACATTTTCCAACATTACATACTATGTTCTATTAACTTCCTCATTGCAAAAGTCAGACTAGAAACAATTTGGTTATGTCGGAGTTGGAGCTGCAAAATTTGATTGAAGCTACTCATTCTCTATCTCCTAGTTTTTATGAACAATATTTTTAATCTAATTTTCTATTGTCCATACTAATAAGTGGTAGCTAGAGTCTTAACCAAATTTTGATCACTGCAAGTTTTGGTTGTTCATGGCCTCAGACACTAAACCAAATCCACATTCAGTGTTCCGAGGGTCCATAACTACCTACACAGGCACCTTCCCTTTGTCGAACATAACACTCAAAAGTCGATGACTATCAAAGGACCTGGTTAGATATCTCCCACGACCACGAAGTACAAAAGGAAATACCATGACTGTTTCTCCAATAGACAAGCTACTAAGAAGATGGCTATTAATTGTGTCCTAATCAGAACCTCTCTCAAGCCTTCTAACAACTTCAAAATAACATACCTCAAATGGATTTAAATTAATCTCTTTATTGTTTACCTTGCTACAACTTACCTTCGGTCTTGTTATATTGCAATGTTGTCCTTGCTTTGTCCTCACCAAATTTACCATGCACCAAAGGATAATGGAATTGAATTGCGACCTCAGCCTAAGCCGCCAACCTACCATTCAAATCCACCATTCCCACATTTTAACGTTCAACTCGCCATGCCATCACATATTGCAATATGATACTTTCCATCACACAACCACCATTGAAGGTGGATTACCCTCTCACGATTGTTCGAATTAAATGCCCCACATGAGACAAGATACAATCATGGGGCTATTACCACCTTGACTGATCATGATGCTTGTACTTGTCATTCTTGCCAAAGCCCAATCTTGAATCCAATCCCACGGTTGGAAGGATACTTCCCATAAGGTACAAAACGCTAGATACAAAATTCTTGCATGTCTTGTTGTACTATTTAAGGTCACCTGGTGTCCATCCATAGTAAACTTTATAGCCCTCATCAATATGCTATAGTATAGGAAAAAAAGGATTCTTGTTCATTGACAATTAAGGATTTGGCTTCCCTCTCGATTTCTTTGTTGGCCATTAAATCTGCTTACTGATTGTTTTATCTTAATACATGGAAGACATAGTAATGCCTTATATGCTTGCGATGAAGTCTGATTCTATTTAGAATTGCTTTTAATTTACCTATCCTGGGTTAGATTTTTTAATGAGGTGGGAGATAATAATTTTAGAATATTGAACTATGATTAGATTCTAAATATTTAAAGCCTTAGCTTGAATTATACCTGGTAGTTGTTAAATTCTCTTACCCTAGCAATTTGATAATTAATTCCTAGTAGATCACATTTATTCAATAAAAGCACAACTAAGGTATTAACATAAATAACTGGTAGAAGAGGTTAACCAATCTAACTCATGACAAACACACAAATTCTGCCCAATGAACAGTTCATCATTAATATTGATCTCAAAACCTACTTGGGCTCCGTTATTGGCAAAATGGCCCAATCTAAGGAAAATACATACTGATACAACAATTGAATTTGATCTAATGGATTAAGCCTTAAACTTGGCTGATCTAGATCTCCTCGTTGCCTCCCTTGCACCTTCCTCGGACTCGACACACTTGAGTGGAAATCCTTCTCTCACCTTGTCACTAAGATGCCTCTCTCAATCTTGTGTTGCTGTGTGGTGTGTCTCTCCTCTCCTTAGCCTTGTTTTTATAATCTTTGATTGAGCTAAACCCCTAATTCTAATTTCTGAAGTGATGGATGGCCGAGATTAGATATCACCTCACTTGAGATCAATGGTTGGGATTAAAACATGATCACTAAAGTAAATACTTTATTTTTTCTAAGTTTGTTTTGCTTTGTAGGCAACATAATTAATTATGTGCTTTCCCTAAGTTAGACTTAGGCTAAGTTACAAAAGAAACTGTTAAAATTGGCAACGAGGGCCAAACTCCATGTGGGTCATCTTATTAATGGAAGCTGATATTTTTCTTGGATCCTTCTCATCGAGAGGTGTAGGATTGATCTAAAGATCATTCGATTCCGATAAGTATTCATGGAGATATGAATTTATTTGTGTTATGGGACAATTTGTCAAGGTCGGTCAACGACCAAATAAATCCCACTTGTGCTCAACATTTTAGTGTAAATAGAGGTGGCCTTCAAGTCATTTCAACACGCTTGGATCTCTTCCTCTCTACTTGTCTTTGGGTTTTAGTAGGAGGAGAGATCCTAAGGGATAACGCTGCCCTAATCCAGGGGGCAGAAGCCGGAACTGTCGGGAGAAGCAAGAACTGCTGAGAACTGCTGGGGAAAAGCCGAAACTGTCGGGAATAGCAGAAACTGTCGGAACAACTAGAAAGCTGAAGCAGAGGGTAGGAGCAGGAAAATTCCTGGGAATTGCCGGAATTGCCGGAACAATCGGAATTGCCGAACTGCCAGGAATTGCTGGAACAGGCGGGAAAGCTGACGCAGAGGGTAGAAGCCAGAACTGTCGGGAACAGCTGGAACTGCTGGGAACAGTTGGAACTGTCGGAACTGCCAGGAATAGTCAGAACTATCGGGAAGTGCCGGAACAACGAGAGCATCTGTCTCCAAAGGCGAGAAGCATGCAAGGGACAAATAACTAACATTGGGACAATTGTATGGTACTTAGCAGCAAATACACCAAGCATGCAATGTTACAGCTAGCATGCAAGGGACAGCTAGCATGCAACAGCAAGCATGCTAAGGACAACAAGCATGCTAGGGACAACAAGCAAGCAAGGGACAACAAGCAAGCAAGATGCAAACAACACATAGGTCAGGATGGCAACATGGTGCAACAATGGCACATAATGCAGTACAGTGATGGGTATAGTCATGATTAATGAAGCATGATGAGATGTAGCATAGTGATGATGGGTGCAGCATGGTGTAGCACGGTGAGGTGCAACATGATGACGAAATGCAGCACAACGATAGGTGAAGAAGTCACCTTGGAGAATTAGTTGAAGCAACATGTCTTCAACTGATCTCATGTATCATCTTCTTAGAGATGATCTATGCTCTTATCTAGATAAGTCAAAGTGTTGACTTTTGTTGTAAACGTACTATCTCTCTCTCTCTGCTGAACTATTGAAGAACATATAAGAAGAATTGATCAAGGTTTTCCCCACATTGGGGTTTGTCCCTAGCTAGCGCCACATCTTGTGTCCTCTTGTCTTGGCTTGTCTTTTGCGATTTATGTTTATGTTCTATCTGCAGTTTACTTTAATGCTGATGTGATTGCTAATCTAGAAAAGATATTGAGCTAACTGTGAAAATTGAAATAAATTGCTCTAAGCATAGAATATACTTACAATTAATAGAAACTTACTTAATGCTTGAGTGTAATGTTCCTAATTAGCCATGGCTAATTGGAATATTTGATTTTGCTCAATTTTGCCTTCTATAGTTAGTTATAAATAAAAAAAAGTGAGGAAGGGGGGACATAACTCACTTTATGAATAAAGTCACTCCCTAGTAGCACAACGTTTTAACTTAAAAGGGGAGCCAAGGGGGCCCAAGGACCACGTAGAGAAGGGGCCCACGCAGACACTTGGAGGGACTGCGCAGATGGAATACGTGGCAAGAGAGAGGCCACGTTGGAGGAGGTGGGCCTTAGGGTTTTGAGAGGGGCCAACGCTATAAAGGAGAGAGGAGCCTTCTCATTTTGATCATTCGATTATGTTGCATTTGAGCTAGTCACTTTGACTTAGAGCACGCTGGCTGTTTAACCTGTCTGTAGCACTGTTTAGTGCATCGAGTGTCTCCATTCGGAGATCTCACCCTTAGCCCCGGGGGACTTTGAGTGCTTGCTCGGGCAAGGTAGTTTCATCGGTATTTTGCAGGAAGAGCGATTTCTGGAGTTGAGGAGGAGCTGAGTATTTGGATGACTGCGCAGTCGTGAGAGGGAAGGACGCAGTTCTTTTGGTAGGAGCTTCAGATTGGGTTTTTGTGGAGGATTTGAGCTTGGAGATTGAGCAAGAGATCAACCCTTGCATATTGGAGGATTTTGGCAGAGTTTCGGGTGGAGTTTTGGAGGATTCTCTTTAGGGGCAGCGCATAGCATTGAGGGATTGCGTGGATCCCCAAGGGGGTGATTTTCGGGGGTCAGCTATTTTAGAAAATCTTTCTGGGCTTTTCTGGGTTTATTGAGCAGAGGTTGATTCCAGAGTTTCAGCATTTTCTGAGGAGGGGAACAGCCCCAAATCCTCACTTGATTCCAGCAGTAGTAGCAGCACAACAGTTCTCCAGCAACTTGGATGCAGTTCAGAGAGAGGCCATTCCCTTGCTATTCTCAGTGTATTTCTTCACTTGCCTTGTGCAAGTGGAGGTGCTACCTGTTTGATCACCTCTTGTACTCTTTCCATTACTCAGTATAATAAAATGGCTTAGCATTTCTCTCTGCATTTTTCGAGTATCTGCTTATATTCTATGTATACATTATTGTATGTTGCACTACTATTATTTCTCTGGTTGGAGTTTGCTTGTATTTGAGGGATTCCCCTGATAAGGGACATTACATTGAGCAAGTATCCTAAAGAGACTTTGGGCAACTTTTGCACACCTAGACACTTAGGCTTGAGCAGAAGTACTTGCCCGAGCTACAAATATCAACAATAGGAGATCATATGCTTCCGCTTGGTTGTTTGTTGACACTCCTAAATACCCAACAAAAGATACTTCTACTTGTCCTCTAGGGCGTAAGATCACCCCCCCAATCTTGCCACCCCTAGCCTTATTCAGTTGTTTGACAGTCAAGCAAATGAAGAAAATTTTCCAAAGTAGCCAATTGCATGATTGGTTGAATTAACATTTTTCTTATGATGATTAGCTTTGTAGAATTAATTGATTGCATGATTGGTTGCATTGGTTGTTTAGCTATATTGATGAATCATTGTTTTTGTTAGGTTAGGTTAGGGGTTGAATTCATTCAATTACTTTTGGTCTGGTTTTTGATTGAACAATAGTCTAGATAGGTGTGAAATTTCTGAGTGAGTGGTTGAGTTAGTTTTATGTATGGCTTTGAGTTGGTGTGTGTTGGAATTAAATCATAATATGTGTTGCCTTGACATGCTCTTCATGATCAGAGTTGTGCGAGTCAAAGCAAGAAATTGATTTTGATATGTACATGATATAACATTATTTGGAGTTTTATTTCTCAAGGTTTTGAATTGAAAAAGGGTCAGAAGGTCATAGTAAAGTTTAGTTTCAAATCTTGTAGGTTCTTTGTTTAATGTAGTGCATGGAGACTAGGAGTTGTCATTGTCTTGGAAGGGGACACTGCCCCCAATTTGGAGCCAATGTTAACACTTTGTTAATTTTAGGTAACAATGGTATGTTCTATGTATGCTTTAGAGCAATTTTACTTCAATTTCTTTATTAGCCCAATATCAATATCCAGTTTAGCAATCACATTAACATGATAGTAAAATGCAGATAGAACATAAACATAAACAGTAGAAGACAAGCCAAGACAAGAGGACACAAGATGTGGCACCAGCCAGGGACAAACCCCAATGTGGGGAAACCCTTGATCAATTCTTCTTATATTCTTCAATAGTTCAACAGAGAGAGTGATAGTACAATTTACAAATCTGATAATTTATGCAGCAGCGGAAGAGCCCTAACTAGAAAAGTAAATGCTGATCAACAGGGTAGAATTCTTCCTCAATTCATCTTGGTCAAACCCAGTCAACTTTGGCCTCCAACAACAAGTCTAATCAGCCCAAAACAGTTTGAAAAAGTCCAGTCAAAACTGGTCAACGAAAGTCAACCCTGCGACCAACCCTAGTACAGTGAACGCTAGTCAAAGGAGAGGTCAGATTGCCTCGGTTTTTTTGCCAAATCTGTAGCCTGCTAGTATAGAGATACCTCACCCAAACTGAAGTTAAAATAGGTCAACGTTGTCAAACAACCTCCCTGCAGCTCGGTCAACTTTGGTCAACGCAGTCAAAAGAAATTTGTCCTCCTTTCCTTCACACGTGTGAGAGAGAAGATTGCCCAGAAATGCGTACTCAATCACAAGAGGAGAGAGATGTGAGATGAGATGGTGGTAAAATGACTTGAGGTCTCCTTTTTATATGTAACGTTGAGGATGAATTAGGGGTTTGAGTGCCTGTTTTGCTTGCTGGCCGACCTTTACAATTTGTCCATAATATAAATAAATTCATATCTTCATTTGTACTTCTCGGAATTAGATGATCTTTAGATCAATCCTACACCTCTCGGAGAGAGGAATCCGAGAAAAATATCAGCTGTCATAAATAACATGACTCATGTGGAGTTTGGCCCTAGTTACCAATTTTAACACTCCCTCTCAACTAGGGAGAACTCCATCTACTAATCTATCTGCCAATCTGTACTATCTCTGCCATCAATGCACTGCTCTGCTGAACTATGAAGAGGAAGAAGTGATCGAGAATGTATCATACCATTTTCTACTAATTCGAAGTCAGTCCCAAATAAAAGAGAGTGTCTCATACCACTCTTACTGACCCAAAGTCAGTTCCAATCAAAAGAGAGTGTCTCATATCATTCTCACTGACCTGAAGTCAGTTCCAATTGATCCCAGATCAATATTGGTCATCCTAGCATAGGGAGTACAGTAGTACACGATGCGTCCATCGGTAGTACTATGGTCCCTATCCTCATTTCCCTACTCATTGGCCAGATGAGAGGTACTTCCCATGAGTCCTAGACTACATGGGTAGGATGTCTCAGCAAGAGAAGGATGAACCACTCATCTTGCCCAGATGTCGCCACGGGGCATCACAGGGGAAGGCTGAACCACTCACCTTGTATACAACAAACCATTAGGGGAAGGCTGAACCACTCACCCCTGGTTGCTCATCGCTCCAAGAAGTACCCCAAGACCCCCAGAGCTCCCAGAGATCAATGTCCATATCATATAGGACCCTCATAAGAGGGTCTCTCCACGACTCCAAGTCGTTCTCGGAAGGCCAAGAACTTGACCTTCCCCAGGGGCTTTGTCAGAATATCGACGACCTGCTCATCAGTACCATTGTGATGGAGCCTTATTGCTCCTCGTTGTACCATATCCCGGATAAAGTAGTAACTGATATCTATATGTTTGGAGCGATCATGAAACACAAGATTCTTTGATAATCAGATCCCACTTTGGTTGTTGTAGAGGATCATGGTGGTATCCAACACATGTCCAAACAGGTCACTGAAGAGCTTCCTCAACCAGACAGCTTCACAGGAGGCCATACTAGCAGCTATGTATTCGGCCTCAGTGGTGCTCAAGGCAACCAATTTCTGCTTCCTGCTCATCTAGGATATCGAAGTAGAACCCAAAGAAAAACAACATCCAGAAGTGCTCTTGCGATCCACCACACTGCCAGCCCAATCAACATTAGAATAACCATGCAACCTCACATCTCTGGCAGTGTATCTCAGTCCATGAGTGATTGTGCCCCGAAGATATCTCAGAAGATTCTTGGCACCAATCCAACGTATATGATGAAGCTCATCCATATATTGGCTCAATGTGTTAACTGCAAAACATATGTCCGGATGGGAGTTCACCAAGAACATTAGTGCTCCCATGAGTTGACGATACTCAAAAGCATTTCCCAATTTAGATCCGGTAGCACTACCACATAACTTCTTAAAGTTAAGTTCCATCGGGGTAGTCACAGGCTTGTAGTCTACCATCCCAAATCTTTCCAATATCTTCACAACATATTTTCCTTGAGATAGGAAAATTTCTCTTGGATTTTGCCAGACCACCAAATCTAGGAAGTAGTGCATCAGTCCTAGGTTCTTCATCTCAAATTCAGAAGCCAACTCCCTCTTACATTTGAGAATGAGAGGTTTTGCACCTGTCAGAAAGAGGCCGTCCACATAAAGTACCAGAATGAGAGGTTTATCATTTTCAACCTTAAAGTGAAGGTTTGGATCGACTTTACTTCTAGTGAATCTCAGCTTCAGCTTCATTAGATAGCTATCAATCCTATCATACCAAGCCCGGGGTGCTTGCTTGAAACCATAGAGAGCTTTCTTCAACCTGCATAGTGCATACATGAGATTCCCGGTCATGAACCTCAAACCCCTCGGGTTGTTCCACATAGACTTCCTCTTTGATTGAATCATTCAAGAAGGGGTCTTGACATCCATTTGATGTGGGTTCCATCCTTGCGAGGCAACAAGGGTTATGATCGAGCGGATGGTGGTGTATCGGGCAACAGGTGCAAATATCTCATTGTAATCTACACCTTCTCTTTGAGAGAAGCCTCGAGCAACAAAGCGAGCCTTGAAATTTTCTTTACTTCCATCAGCTCCATGCTTGATTTTGTAGCGCCACTTAGAAGTGACAACTGATTTGTCCTGGGGTCTAGGGATCACATCCCAGACATCATTCTTCATAATTGACTCGTATTCTTCATTCATAGCATCCTTCCATACTTGTTGCTTCATGGCTTCTTCAAATGATGAAGGCTCATTTTGAATGATAGTGCTCATGACGGTCAAGTATCCTTGATACCTGTTCGGCTTCTTGCTTTCACGGAAAGTCCCCCTTGGTGCAATATGTCTCTTGGCATCTTTGAGAGTCTCCCTAAGCCAAGAGGGTCTCCTCTTGGAGGAGGAGGGCTATTGAGGAGGAGGATCAATAGGATCCATAGGTTCATCAATATCTGACATTGTTTCATCTTCTTTTGCACCCTGTTTTCTGGTGTCAACTTCTTTGTTCCTCCTTGGGATAGGAAGGTTGTTGATCTTGCCGAGGGCTATATCTTCGTCGAAGGTGACATCATGACTTATCTCAACTTCTCTTTGACCAACCACATAAATTCTATATCCCTTAGAACTTTTACTATAGCCCACAAAGATTCCTTTCTTCCCAAATGCACCCAATTTGCTTCTTTTCTCTTTCGGCACATGAAAATATACGGGGCTTCCAAAAATTCTAAAATGAGAGACATCAGGTTTCTTACCAGTGAACATTTCTTCGAGAGTCTTAGAGTCCAATGCTTGATGAGGGCATCGGTTTTGAACATACACAATAGTATTTGCAGTTTCAGCCCATAGGAACTTCGGAAGCCCTTGATCATGAAGCATGGCATGAACAACTTCTGCAATAGTACGATTCTTCCTTACAGCCACACCATTTTGCTCGGGAGTGTATGGCGTTGTAGTCTCCCTCTTAATGCCAGCTTCTCTGCAATAATCATGGAATTCATTGGATTCGTACTCGGTCCCATTATCAACCTCAATATCTTGATTTTCTTCTCGGATTGGTTTTCGATTAAGGCTTTGAAGTGTCAGGACCAGGCGAACACTTCATCCTTCTTTTTCAAGAAGTAGATCCAGGTCTTGCGAGAATAATCATCCGTAAAGGTGAGATAATATAAGTATCCTCCGAAAGAGTTTACGGGCATCATACCAGATATGTCGGAGTGGATCAATTGCAATATATCTGTGGTCTTGTTATTACTTGAGGGGAACGGTCCCCTTGTAAGTTTTCCTTCGGCACATCCCAGACACACACCTTCATGCTTTACTTTGAACTCGGGCATACCTGTCACCATCTGTCCCACATCGAGTAGGACCTTATAATGAAGATGGGCAAACCTCCGGTGCCATAGTTCAGGTTGTAGGGATGTGTCGCAAGGCATGGCTCCTAATGGACTTCCTCCAATTTGATACAAAGTGTCAACCCTGAACCCAAGAGTAAAAGCATCTTTAAAATTGCTTTTCCAAACATGTACCTTTCCATCGATGAATGCCACCTTGAATCCTTTTTCTTCCATTTCCGAAATGGACACCGGGTTCTTCTTGAGATCAGGTACATATAGTACTTCTTGTAAATGAATAATGTTACCTTGATTCAATTGAAGGGTAACATTCCCTACTCCTTTCACAGGATAGGTGGCATCATCTCCAAGGATGATCTCCAAGTTTGTTTCCTTTTCTATCAGATTAGGGAGAGCTTCCTTGTATTTGGTGAAGTGCCTTGAGGCACCACTATCAATTAGTCAATTCCCCAAAGTGTCCGGTGGAGAGGTAGTGGAGAGAGACGATATAAGATAGTACTACTTTTGCTTATTGTTAACAACATTTGATTCTTCATACCTGGAGTTCCTTGCTTTCTTGGAGGGTCGACCATTTCCTTGATATCCCGCATTCCTTTTTTGTTAATTTTAGGTATGTTCTATGCTGAGAGCAAATTTACTTCAATTTTCCATATTAGCTTAATATCAATTCCAGATTAGCAATCACATTTAGCATGATAGTAAAATGCAGATAGAACATAAACATAAATTGCAGAAGACAAGCCAAGACAAGAGGACACAAGATGTGGCGCTAGCCAGGGACAAACCCCAATGTTGGGAAACCATTGACCAATTCTTCTTGTGTTCTTTAATAGTTCAACAGAGAGAGAGATAGTGCATATACATCAAAAGTCAACATTTTGACTTGTCAAAATAAAAGCAGAGATCTTCTCCAAGAAGATGACACATGAGGTAGCAGATCTAAACACAGGTGATTCCATCACCATGCTGTACCATCATTATGTTGCACCCATCACTGTGCTGCACTTCATTACACTATGCTGCACTCATCATACTGCATCCATCATCACTGTGCTGTACCCATCATGCTGCACTTCATCATCACCATGCTGCACCCATCATGCTGTATCAAACTTCAATCCATCCTTCATACAGTCAACAATAGGCCTTCAAAAGCTGCAGTGATACAAGAGAGGTTCCAACACTGCCACACTAATTTGTGCAACCCTTAATACTCTATGCCGCTAGCTATGGCCTGCGGCCTAGCCCAGCAACAAGTTAAGTCTACACACAACACCCAACTAACTTGACTCTTGAACAACTCATCCTAGACAGACTTGTTTGACCTTCCCTTTGAGGCTGCACCACTTTCAGTTCTCATGCTGTCTAGGCTCCTTCTATGACTGCACCTAGTCACCGAGATCCTACATCTAAGACTGTAGCTATGCCGAGACTGTTCTACTTCTTGTTACAGGTCTTAAGGTCTTTTGCTCCGTCCATTTGATTGTGAAGACATCACCTACAGGTATGCTGTCTATACATATACCGAGATAGGATACTGCTCCTTGTCATGCTTCAAGAATGTATCCAGACCTGTTCCATACATCCGAGTTTGTCATTGTTCGTAGGTCATCTCCATACTTGTGATAAAGCTTCTCCTATGACTGAGTAGGATCCTCCTTGTCAATGTGATCATCATCCTTCATTAGGACAACGTTCATAGAGCTCCTTCATTGACAGCGAAGAGCTCTCATTATTATCTCCGGCTAGGATATATTCTCTCTTTTGGACTGCGTCTAACTGTGTGAGAGATTACAGCTATGGCTCCTTTTGGAGCATCCATTGGCAACGTATATAGGCTTCTCCTTGCTGCGTGTAAAGGTATTCTTTAGGACAACGTGAAGGGATCCTCCTCTAGCTGCATAGAACCCTCATTTGACTGCGGAAGATACCTCTTCTTCCCAGCGTATAAGAGCCTTATTTAATTGTGAATGTAGGGTAGCTTCTATGTGGAATAAGGCCAACAGTTAGGGCGTATCTGAACTATGACTAGGGCACAAACAAAACTGCGGTTAGGGTTCTTTCCATGATAGCGTTAGGTTCACTTCCATGTTTGCGGTAGGGCTAGGGCATCTCCTTTTTAGGGCAGCATATACTCTTGGTGACTTCTCCTTCCACCAAAACCCAAACGAGTGGAGAGGAAGAGATCACAAGAGCTGTGAGTGTGTGTCTCAAATGACTTGCAAACCTCTTCTATTTATAGTGCAACGATGAGGATAAGTGGGGGTAATTTGATTGCTGGCCGACCTTGACGAATTGTCACATAACACAATTAAATTCATATCTCCATGAATACATGTCAGAATCGGATGATCTTTAGATCAATCCTACACCTCTCAATGAGAGGAATCCAAGAAAAATATTAGCTGCCATGAATAAGTAGACCCACATGGAGTTTGGCCCTAGTTGCCAATTTTAACATTTTTCCCTTGCCATTGGACTTGCCATTCCTCTATCCGTTGTTGTTGAAGTTGCCCCTGGAATGATTGTGATCATCATCATGCGATGTGTCCCTTCTTAAGTCACTTGACACGAGGATTCGGGATTCGTAGGATACAGGTATTCGAGTGTCAGATTCGGACATGTTGACCCCCCGGAACAGGACACGCAGGATTCGTTATATATATATATATATATATATATATTAAAAATTAGATATTTCTTACACAAATTCTAATTAATGATACAAATTCATTGATTTCAAACATAGATATTCATCTATAGCATGCATAGTACATACAAAATTCAAATACATGTTAGTGGTCACATAAATCATGATTCATAAATGAAAGACAACTTACAACTACAAGATAGTAAGATAAAGACACTGACAGCTGTAGTTTTGTCATTAAGTCATCAAATCAAAATGTGTTACATAGGTAGTGGTGCAATGCCAATGGCAAATAGAAATAGAAAATATAAAACAACTACAGGCAATAGGTAGCCCATGACTTATGAGTCATCAATCCTTAGAGTCATCATCAGAATCAACATCAATGTCCTCATCATCATGGTCACCACTGCTCTCCTCTGCATCCTCCTCCTCCCCTGTATCCATAGTCACCTTTGCATCTGCTGGTGTGGAGGATGACCCCTCTAAAATATCACCATCATCAAATCTAACAGGCTCTAGCACTGGATCATTGAGATCCATGTTGGCCAATGCCAACTCAACACTGCTGTCCAGACCCATATCATTAGGAAAGACATCCCACATCTTTGTCTTTCCCCTCAACCACTCTTCCCTCTGCCTGTAAATAAGACGAAGGTTGGTGTGCACATACACCATTGTCTTTGCCTTGGACTGCTCAAGCCTGCTCTTCTTTACACTATACAAATTCCCATATGTGCTCCAATTCCTCTCGCAACAAGAGGAAGAAGTCACCTGAGAGAGGAGCCTCATGGCTAACTGCTGAGGAGGAGGGCTTGTTGCCCCATGATTTGCCCACCAAGAATAGGGCTTCTTAGCCCCCCCATCTCTAATCACATCATATCCTGCAAATCGATTAGTTCTAGTGGAAAACTCTGCAAAGGCATCCTCCACCTCATCATGCAATGCTCTATCCTGAAAAACCCGCCTGAATGCATCCTTCCTCCCCTGTGAGATTTCACCATCCATGTGAGGAGGGAATCTGCGAGAAGGTCCAACATTCAGCCACTCATGGCTGTAGTATTTTGGGTTCAATGAGTGAGCCAAACAATGTAAAGGTGTACAATTCTTGTCCTATCTGCTGACAAGAATGTCCTGTATAGTACCACAGAAGGCCTCTGGTGATGTCTCATACTCGGGGCACTCTCCAATGGAGACATTCTTCCCCTTCCATTGCCCCCTAACTGCTGCCTTTGATTGAGCCATGAATACTGTAAAAAAAATAAACAAAACATGCACAAATTTGTAAAAAAATTCATATACAAACTGCTGTAATAGAAATGCAAAAAAATAGAGCTAAAATGCACTTACCTGGTGCTTGAATCTCCTTGCCAAACGCTCCACAACCTTAGCTCCTTGCTCCAAACCCTTAGCTCCTTGCCCACAGCTCAAAGTATGCAAAACTGAAAGAGAAATATGGTGAAAAACATAAGGAACAATGCCTTTTTTAAGCGCGTGGGTTTCATTTTAGGGGATTCAAATCCTAGAATCGGGACACGATGTGTCCTAACGGGATTCGTGCGAATTCCGTTAGGACACGTTGTGTCCCCTTCTGGGATTCGAATCCCCAGCGAATCGTGTCTGATTCGCAGGATTCAGACACGTGGAGGGTTTTTAACGAATCCGGTTACTTAGGCCCCTTCTATTTGGACACTCCCTTGCATAGTGGCCAAACTTATTGCAAACAAAACACTTGCCCTTCCTTCCTCCCTTAGATCTAGGCTTTCCATTGAAATGACCTTTAGACCCTGCATTATTTCTCCTTTTGGCATGAGCGGAGAATGCAATGGGATTGCTTTTATTAGAAGCCATTTCTTGCTCCACCATTCTTGTTTCTTCTTGAATGCATCTCGACATCAATTCTTCAAACCCTGGAATTCGATCATTGTTGAGTATAGTGGTTTTGAATATATACCACTCAGGTGGGAGCCCTCCAAGGGTAGTGATAGTAAGTTCCATGTCAGGAATGACCTCTCCAATCGAAAGTATATCATTCTTGATCTTAGTGATCCTTAAGAAGTAGGATTTAATATCCTCGTCCTTGCCCTTCTTCATATCCTTCAACTTATTTTTTAGAAATAAAATTTGATTAACATCACTAACCTTGAACATGCTGATCAACTTGTCGTAGATCTCCTTGGAGGTCTTCAATTTGGAGATGTAGGCCACCAAACGCTTGTCAATGGAATCTCTGATAATCTTCTTTGCTTTGACTTTAGCCCTATTGTACTTGGTCTTCGCAACAACCGGTGCATTTGAAGGAGGCTCAGGGATTTTACCCTTCACATAGTCCAACACTTCTTGTCCTTCCAATGTCAAATCAACAGACATCTTCCATCCATGATAGTCAGATTTTTCACGGAGCTTGTCTTCACCTGGGAAGTGGGATGAGGAACCCATTGAGCCTTTTGTCCTTGTCCAACTGTCTTTGGTGATTGCTCTTTCACTCTTGCTTGGGCTTTGTTTTCACCTCAACTCTGATACCATGTTAATTTTAGGTAACAATGGTATGTTCTAAGCTTTAGAGCAATTTTACTTCAATTTCTTTATTAGCCCAATATCAATATCCAGTTTAGCAATCACATCAACATAATGGTAAAATGCAGATAGAACATAAACATAAACAATAGAAGACAAACCAAGACAAGAGGACACAAGATGTGGCACCAGCCAGGGACAAACCCCAATGTGAAGAAACCCTTGATTAATTCTTCTTATATTCTTCAATAGTTCCGCAGAGAGAGAGAGAGATAGTACAATTTACAAATATGATAATTTATGACACTAGCAAAAGAGCCCTAACCAGAAAAGTCAATGCTGGTCAACAGGGTATAATTCTTCCTCAATTCAACTCGGTCAAACTCAGTCAACTTCGGCCTCCAACAACAAATCTAATAAGCCCAAAACAGTGCAAAAAACTCCAGTCAAAATTGGTGAACAAAAGTCAACCTTGTGAGCAGCCTTAGTACAATTAACGTTGGTCAAAGGAGAGGTTAGATTGCTTTGGTTTTTGTGCCCAGATTTGCGGCTTGCTAGGACAAAGATACCTCACCCAAACCGAAGTCAAAACATGTCAACGCATCAAGTCAATGCAGTCAAACAACCTCCCTGCAGCTCGGTCAATGCAGTCAACAGAAATCTGTCCTCCTTTCCTTCGCATGTGTGAGAGAGAAGATTGCCCAGAAATGCGTACCCAATCACAAGAGGAGAGAGAGAGATGTGAGATGAGATGATGGTAAAATGACTTGAGGTCTCCTTCTTTTTATATGCAACGTTGAGGATGAATTGGGGGTTTGAGTCCCTGTTTTGCTTGCTGGCCGACCTTGACAATTTGTCCATAATATAAATAAATTCATATCTTCATTTGTACATGTCAGAATCGGATGATCTTTAGATCAATCCTACATCTCTCGGAGAGAGGAATCCAAGAAAAATATCAGCTGTCATAAATAGGATGACCCATGTGGAGTTTGGCCCTACTTGCCAATTTTAACACACTTGGACTTGCAATCAAAAGCACTATATCAAACAACTTTCTTTGCAGAGATTCCACTACTTTCTGAGATAATATACTAATAAGAGAAGGGTGTTTTCTAATGTTCCACAGAAATGCATCCCCTAGGGTTGGGGCCATGCCTCTGTGCTTCCCACTCTCTTGGGATGGGAGGGTTCTTGGCGAAATGTTTTTTTACAACCCCTCCTTTTGTGGTACACATACTGAAATGTTTTGCCAGTGTGTGAAACATGTTTCGCAATAAGGGTTGCTTCTAGGTGCCCCCACTTCAAAAGTGGGATAGCTGGGTGCATCCCCTCGAAAAAACAAAAACTGAGATGGTTGGGCATCTGCCACCCATCCTAATTTTTGCCAACAACCTTTAAAAAAAACATAAAAGCTTCTAATACCTAATCCTCCATCTCATATTTCATTTCAAAATGATTCGGTCTTTTTGGATGTGAATATGAATCGTGTTTATATCATTTACAAATTTGAATTTATTATTTACATTGCACAATGATGAATTTGCATGAGATGAGTTGTTATTTGTTTTTTTTATAATTTTAAAGACGGGCCCCCCTATTTTGGGTACCCCAACATTCCTTGTTCCTCGTGAATTTCCCTAAAATTTGGGGGGTGTCTCTGCATGTTCCCGAATCCCTATGTGCATTTCTGTGCTGCTACATCCTAAAAAATTGGGGGGACACATGTTTTTATGACGATAAACCTTAGCACTGCCTTCAATGTTGTTTTAGGCATATCATTGCTATTTTGGAGGCACATCAATGTTGCTACTAATGTACATGCTGCAATCTGAAGAGTGTGGAAGGGGACACTCACTTTTGGGAGAGAATGTTTTTTTGCATGGATTGGAAAGAGAGTTTTGTTGCTATTTGTGAATATGAATATGTTTAGAAGTTCCTATTTTTGGAGGATGTTTTGTTTTTAGAAAACTAGGTTGCTAATTTTGGTATAGCATATGCTTTGTGCACACTACATACTGAATTTCTAGAAAAACCTTCTAATTTTAGTCCAAGGTTTTAAGATTGGGTGCACGTCTTCAAGTATAAGAAGAGGCGCTGCCATGAGGATAAATTGATCAGTTTCTCATCAGTCCTCTTGCTCTCTGCACCATTCTTTTCTCCTGCTTTCTACCTCTCATGTTGTAGTCTCTAAGTGGCAAACTAGGATTTTCATCAATGTTATCAGAATTGGCATTGGGACCAACCCGATGGACCCCAAATTTGTGAACTAAATTGCAGCCAAGAAGAAAAAGGGAAAACACCCAATCAACTAAAACACACATGAAATATTAAAATTTTGATAAAAAATAAATGTATTGAGGGTCTTTCGCAATGCATTATATTAGATATCATTTTTTGGGATTCAACTGCGTTAAGAAAGTCATCCATCTATGACCATTTCCATGAGAGGTAGCCGTAACTGACTAATTTCTCATGATTTTTGAATAGTCCACTTAGCACTCATTGCATCAGGTGATGCTCACAGGGGTGAAGAAGTGGGATTGAAACTAGTGAAATGAATCACATAGTATGATATCAAATGATTAGGGACTACCCATTATATTGAACAGTAATTGTCTTGCCCTTTATCTCCTGGAACTTGTTGTGTTCACCTAGTTTTCATTTGATTATCATTTGATGATTGACGCTATGTGATTCATTTCACTAGTTTCAATCCTACTTCTTCACCCCTGTGAGCATCACCTGATGCAATGAGTGCTAAGTGAACTATTCAAAAGTCATGAGAAATTAGTCAGTTACGACTACCTATCATGGAAATGGTCATAGATGAATGACTTTCTTAACGTAGTTGAATCCCAAAAAATGATATCTGATAAATATATTCATATATATTTATGTAAAGCCAAACCATTAGACACAAAACATGCAAAGTTTTCTCATGTATATAGCATGTAATGGTGAATATAGCTAAATGGGGCAAAGTGCTATACATATTTGAACCAAAATACATAAAACGTTGAGGTTGTAAATGGTCTCTATAGTCCAAAACTAATCATACCCCACTCTTTAATCAAATTATTTGAATCTAGATTCTCCACATTCTCTCCATGGGTATGTTCGAGAAACACTTTGAATCAACCCAAGAAACACTCAATGTCTCAAAATCAACACAAGAATAACACAGGATCAGCACTTGTCATTACATGAAACCCTTCAAAAGCTCACAATGGAAGAGCGAGAAGCGTGTGAGGTAGGTAGATGGGGTTCATCATTAGTTAGAGATGAGATTTAGATTTTAGGTTAGGTTTAGGGGTTTTTTTGTTATTTTAGTTTTATTTTTTTCAAATTTTTTGGGCGCGTGGCCATGCTAATATGGAATTGACTAGAAATGATCTAAGTGACTAGTGCCACATGAAATTGATTGGTTCGGGACAAAACCAATCAAAACTAGTTTGAATGACCAATTTTGACCAGAAAACCCCCAAACTGGTCCAACTAGTCGGTTTTGTTCTGGTTGTGTTAATATTGGGTTCTTATAGTTCAAATTTTTAGTGCTCTATTGCATGCTTCATCCAATCTCTCGGGGTAGTGCGTGATAAGGTTCCTTAATGATTGAATATCCCCTTAGGGCCTTTTGTTGCCTAAGATGTACACCCAAGTGTGGGAAAGTTTCTAACCCAACAAGGTGTAGTCTTTAAGGTGGAACGCTCAAAGAAGGGATTGCCACCTATTCCCAACTCTCTTCGTTTAAGCTCTCTCCTAGGCAAGCTATGGGGTTAGTCCCTAAGTATGATTATCAAATGAAAACTTGTTGAACACAACAAGTTCCAGGAGATAAAGGGCAAGACAATTACTGTTCAATATAACTTTAAAGATTGATTAACAAGTATGAATATTAATGAGCGAATATTAATGGGATAGATTTGATTAAATCAATATGGCATTCAGTAAGATAGAAGATGAGAGACCAGTGCCTTATAAAAAATGCTCAAATAAAGTTAAAATACTAGCAAAATAATAGATTGATGCTTCAAGTTACAAGATAGGCAATGCTGCAAGACAAGTGTTAGTACAAAATGATAGCACAATATTGAAATATGAGCAATAATATGAAACTTGCAAGATAAATAAAACTTGTACTTTAAAGAGATGCTCAAACAAGATAGAACAATATCAAAGGCCAATGAGCAAGTAATTCAAATGACAAGTACAAGAGCAATACAATGCGATATTGCAAGTAAGATGAAATGCTCACAAATCAACAAAATGCAAAATGAGACAATCTTAGGTGAATGTTTGATGCAAGTGATCTTGGTTGATTTTAATTATATGCCTAAACTATGGTGAGACTTCCCCTCAATTTCTCAAAACTTGGTAAGGACTGAGGTGAATTGCAAGAAGGCTAGGGCGAGGAAGTGCTTAGTCTATCAATAACAATACTTGCCTAGACTCCAAGACAACCCATGTGCCTTCGTTCCTACAAGGGCTCGACCACAAGAGAATTGCAAGGTCATATGTTTTAACCTTTTCTCCAAACTCAAATTTATCAAATTGAATGAAAGTCAAGGAAGGTTGTCCTAAATTTTCTATCAACCAAATTTATGCTTGGAGTTAAATTTTAGAGATGCAAAACTAGATCTAATATGCAAATGAGATGCAAATGTTAATCGAATGTTTCAATGAGATATAATTAGTACAAGAAGCTTCAAAGAGTGAAATAACAATCCACTTATGATCAAGATTGTGATAAGCACTTTGAGGACAAGATTTTAATCAGATTAGCTTATAACAATGATCTATGAAGCAAGTAAATTTACTCAATGAAGCAAAGCGAATTAAGATTTAAACGTTAGAGCAATAACACGAGTGTTTCAATAGAAACCAAGATGCTCAAATGTGAAATGAGTTATTGATATGTTAATTTGAGAATATAACTTCACTTATAATGTGCTTATAAAAGTGTTTAAGAGCAATAGAGCAAATATGAATTATATAATGAAGCACAAGTAGAAAATTAGAATGATGGCAGATGAGATTGCTAATTAGTGAACTAGAAAGACTACTTTAATCTAAAATACTAGTGAGATCAAGACAATAGTTACTCAAATGCAAATTAGATCAAATAGCCAATGAGATTACAAGAGCAATTAGATCAAATAATTAATAATGAATCCTAGATCTAACAGTGACCAAATGAAGCAATTCAAGAGATTAGATCTAAAATGCAATGAGAAAGAAACTAATCTAATGAGAGCAAGAGAACAAGCTAGAGATTAGATTTAGAGACTAAGATAACAATGAAATGAAAACCGATCTAAGAAGTTAGTCACCACCACAAGAAGTCCTCTTTTCAAATAACGAGGTGGGATACAGTGGGAAAAGCCCTAAGCTCCTTCAAAAGAAAATATATTTTTTTATTAATATTACAAGAGAATGTGAAAATTCCTGAATCTAACACATCAGAAACCCCTTCTGCAATTTCTGGTTTACTATCTCCTACTTGTTCTTTACATTAACAAGTTATTTAATTGCATAAATATCGAAGTAAACACAAATGCAGTCTTTACAAATACATAGATCATGTACTGAAGTAAACAGAAACAATAACACAACGGACACCGTTATTTTTGGACAATCGTCCCCGGAAAAACCCAATGCCGGAAAACCGGTGCAAAATATATGAGCGTTTTATTATTAAGCAGATTTCATGAATACAACTAGGGTGGTAGAAATGGCTCACCCAACAGAGAATGTCCTCGACAGTGGTACCTCTATCTGGAGACAGATATTTCGGCCAATTAGCAACTGGATGATCAACCCCACAATGAATTTTACTGTTCCTCATGCTGGACAACGAAAGCTGTTCCAAGCATTGCTTTGGAACTGTGTCACCCTCTCCCAGCTGATCTGCTCTCAGTCTGCCCCAAAGAATCTCCCTAGCGTTGCCTTTGAAGCCCAACGTCAGCCTCTATATCCCTTTGCACTGCTTGGGTCAGCGTATACGGCTTTTGTGTCAGCCTCTATGGCTTCTGCGTCAGCCTCTATGGCTTCTGCATTAGCCTCTATGGCCCTTTGCATCAGCTCCTGCTGCCTCTGCGTCAACCCTTCTAGGGCCTGTGTTGTCTCTCTTGCACTGCGCTGCCTCTCTGCTATGTATTCTTCAGCCTCGGATGAAAATCCCTTGCTGAACTGCCCCTCGCTGCAACTGATCACTAACTCGGTTTCCTCAGCAAACCTTGCCCCAAAAAATCGAATTCTTGATCTTTCTTGGTGTGTCTCCAACTGACCCTCAAGCCTTCTCTTATACTTTTCTTGTTGACGATTCAACGACTGAGATTAAGCCCCTAATCAACGGCTAAGATTAGAACTTGCTTAATCCTCGTCACTTAGAACTTTCTCATCCATTTTACATTAATACACATTAATATTTTTATTTTCCTAAGTTTAGACTTACGAACCCATTAAAAATAATTTTAATATCTCTTCATCTGGGTTGAATTTCTCCAAACGATTTTTGGGCCTTGGAGATCTCATGTGCCTTGGCCTCTCCACCAAATTTAATGGCTAGAGCACATCCGATGCTACCAAAAATCAACAGAGAAAACCGTCTTGAGATAAGAGAGAGGGTTTCAAAATCCTCAAGGAGAGCTTACAAGATTTAAACTTTGAAAGACAAATACCTCTCGTCAAGCTACACCAGATATAGGCACTCAGCTAGGGAAAAACCCCTATGAAGGGGACAAGCTAGTTAAACTCTTCCACGAATAGTTTCAAATCAAATTGAGACAACCAAGATCTTTTAGACTCAATAGAGTGATCTCCTCCACCAAGTCAGCCTTCAATAGAGATACTTCATCAATCTTTCCAAAAGTCAAACAAAGTCACAAGTGTAACTTCATGTAGAAACATCTCAGACCTGCAACATCTTAGATGCCTCAAACCTTTAATATCTCAGATACCTTGGACTTCGTACTGTAGCAATCATATTTGACCTGCAACATCTCAAAATATCTCGGCCCTGTAGTAGCACGTGTGGTAGAAGTGACTTCTTGAATGCTTAATATTTCGTCCCTTTTTCTTCTTAAATTCATACCTTTCCTTCTACGCCAATTGTAGACTTGAATTGCTTGGTATGTGTGTCATCAAATGGGTCGAATACCTCTTTATTTATAGTCTCTTTGAGTTGGCCAAATTCTTCATGAAGCCGACTTGTTCTCTCTTTGGGGCCGACTTGGTGGAGAAGGAAAACATGACATTTTTGACTCAATAAATTTTCTTTCTTGAATTTACAAGGCCCAAGAAGGGTCTACACAAAGACTATGACTCTTGACATATACCTAGAAGCCTACAAAGGAGGCTTTGACCTATAAACCATTGACCGAAGCATGAAACCCATGCTTTAATAAGTCAATCTTTTACAGTGAAATTTATTTTTCTTTCTTTTAACAAATACATTTCATGACTCAAATACAATTATGATGACCAACACTAGTTACATTCTTCAACAAGTGATTGGGAGCAAATTCCCCAACGATCTCATGCATTGACACCTCCCAAACCACTATCAACATATTGCTATGCAAACTGCGTGTAGGTTGTCTGTAGCTGTGCATTGACTGTTGTAGATGCTGCCTGTAAACTAAATGTATGCTCTGCGTGGAGTTTGAGGTAGGTAACTGCCAACTGTGCGTACAAGTGGAGCAAAGTATAATAGAGACATACAACCACTAAATCCTCAATTAAATTTGTCAAAGATCTTTATACCATACGGTGATTCCCTCGCTGTTGCATTGAATTTTGACTGTCCAACGTGTACCTTTGAATTTGGCATGTGCATATTAATTTTTGATTGCCTAAGCGTAGACAAGGAATGAGGTGAAGTGGGTCCCATCCCCACTCATTTACTTTATACTTTAATTTCACCATATTAAATCAACAATTCGAACTTGAACTTTTGGCCAAATGTTGTATTTCATGAACTTGACATGATGCTCTATTGACTTGTCAATTGGAACTTTGGCTTGCTTATTTGGCATTTGGGTGGTGGGCCCTATGTGGTTGCGATATCACTATTGATTCTCCACTTAATTTCCATGTCAAATTTTGACTTCCAAGTATTATTTTTTTGAAAATTTTTCTCATTTTTCGCCACTAACATTAGAAAAAGTGGCTTTTGAGGGGCGATATGTCGTTTTTTGACCGTCAAAATGGGTTTTAGGATAATGTTGGGCCTCTGAGGACGAATTTTGAGTATTCACACGCCCCAAACATTTCCTAGGACCACTTATTTACATCATTACATAGAAATTAATTAAAAAATCTCGTTTTGTGGGAAAGTTTTAATTATTAAAAAATCCTACTTAGACCTAGTCAAATTCTGTGAAATTTCAGAGATGATCTAGCATGGTAATATACATTGGCCCTAGACACCAGGATGGACTTAAGGCACGATCTTCAAGATGTCACCTCGGCTTTAGGGTATGCGGTGAGTGAAAAACCTAGAATCGCCGCTGAAAAGCAAGAATAATTAACCAAGTAAAAAAAACACTCCAAGGTGTACTCGCTTGCTAATCGAGTCTCAACATCCTAGGTCTATTACATAGCTTTATTCACCATGCTAGTGACAGGTTTACAATGTCCTCGCAAGGTTGCGGAATATGAACACAAAAATGAAGAAGAGAGAAAGGGGCTTAGAAGCCCTGATGAAATCTGGAACTCTGAATGAATTGTAAGGTATTCGGAATGCTCTGAAATATCCTTGGGTATGGAGTCTTCAAATTTTTTTAGGTGCAACTTTAGTGGTCAACAGCGTGAAAACCCATAAAGTTATTCTAGCAAAGGCATATGTCTTATAATGGTTAGAACGTGTCCTAAATAACGTTGGAATTTAGAAAATATACTTGTAAAACAATTCTGGAATTTAAAGAAGGGTTTGGATGAATGAAACTCATTTGGATGTGTCCCTTGCACTTGGAAATATGTTGGATTTGGTGTATGATTTACTATAGATTATTGCAAATTTGCAAAATGCTCAATATACCTTCGTGAAATATGTATGTTAAGTGCATAAATCAAAGGTATATCTTTCCCTTGGATGAGATATGGAAAGTCTAGCTCAAAACCCCAAGGGTCAACTAGCTGTCTTGAGATAAATTTATAAACACAAGCTAGCGATATATTTTTATTTTATTTAGATGGGATTTTTTTATTTTTATTTTTGAGATTTTGAATAAATTGGTTGCTGCAAAGATGACTTACCATGGCCCAATATCATTTCTTCAGTTGTTGGGTCATAAATCACACCCCCTTTGAGTTAACCTTGCAATTTGGACAAGAAACGAGCTTGGGGTTGAAAATACTAATCGTCTCCACTCTTGTCTAACAAAGCTTCACTGGTTTCGAAGTCCAACTAGGATCAATTTCTTGCGAAATGTCTCCGATCTATGGGTCAACTATTGGGTTGGTTGAGATCTTTTCCTAGTTGAAGATATCCTCGACAAGGATTTGTCCAATCACTTGGATCCAAAATCACCAACCTCCAACAAACTTACAAAGGGTATAATGAGGACTAGCACCTTAGTTTTCTTTTCTACGTGACCATGTAACCCCTCAGTGGATCAACCCACAAACTTGTGTAACTTGGATCTACTTGTGTCTAGCATATGAAATACAATTACAACAAGCACTTGTAAGAAAGAAATACAAAAAAACCAACCCACAATGTGTGCATTGTTTACAAATGAAAAAGTTCTATTATGGCATTATGATCTCATAGTTCGACAACAACAATGGTGTTGAAAAATGTAACTAGTGTCGGTCTTCATAGTTGTATTTGAGTCATGTTGTAATATATTTTTCAAAAGACAGAAAAATATTTTTTATTGACTTATTAAAGCATGGGTTTCATGCTTGGGTTAATGGTCAATAGGCCAAAGCACCCATTGAGTGCTCTAAGATTTTTGTATTAAGTCAAAGTCAAAATTATTATGAACAGGACCCTTCTTGGGCTCATTGTGTTATAGAAAGAAATTTTTTTTGTCATGTTTAAGCCCTCCATCTATCAAGTCGGCCTCCATCTCCTCTAAAACTATCGCGACTTCATTCTTTATAATTCGGCTTGCCAATTATTCATGTCGGCCCAAAGTATAGTGGCAAACCACTATAAATAACAAGTAAAACTCGATCTATTCAAAAGATAACTTGCATCTACAATTTGAGAAGGATGGACGAAGTGCGAAGGACATAAAGTGGGCCTAGTACAGGACGAAGGCTAAGGTTAATATTGCAGGACAAAGATTGCTATTGCTGTATGAAGGCTACTATTGCAGAATGAAGTTATTATTGCTGGACGAAGGTTGAACAATAGGAGGATTGTAGCCCTATTCGATTAGCTTGATGGATGGAGGGGTAAAGTTAGTGTCAAAGGTCTTGGTTGTCTCACTTTAATATGAATATACTGAGGAAGAGTTTTTGACTGGGTTTTCCCCTCCTTAAGGTTTCTGTTAAGAAATCTAAGGGGCAACAATGAAGGTGATTTCTCTCACTTTGGTAACTGCTTGTGATGTATTTTTACTTTACTTGATTAACTTCTTCTTTCCTTTATTATTATTAGTGTTCTCTATCATCAAACAACTACCAAATCATAAAGAACAATGAGATAATAGATCACAAGATATAGGTGATCAAATAGGGCCAAAACCTCTCCAATTGAGAGGATAACCCCCTAGAATTGTTCTCGTCTTATAGAACTCAATTGATGAACTCCAAGACCTATGACCCTTGACCAAGGTCCTCCAAGACCAAGCCAACTTTCTTTCTTGAACAACTTCCAACAACAAACTTCAACCTTCTGGCAACTTCACCAACAACTTCGACCTAGTAGCTTCAACAACTTCAACCTTGATGCAGCTTCAATAACTTCAACCTAGTAGCTTCATAACTTCGACCTAGAAGCAGCTTCACAGCTTCGACCTTGCAACTTCACAACTTCGACCTTGCAGCTTCACATCTTCGACCTTGCAGCGTCACAGCTTCGACCTTGCAGCGTCACAGCTTCGACCTTGCAGCTTCACAGCTTCAATGCAACTTCACAACTTCGATGGAGCTTCAGAATTTCGTCTTGCCCAGTAACTGTAGAAACCCTAACAAAAGAGAGAAAGAGAGAGGCCCAAAAACTTCAAACTTGTTCTTCTTTTCCTTCTTCATCCTTTTCCAGTTTCTATCTTGAGGAGATCGAACTTGCTTGAGAGTGTCCAAATGAGGTCGAGTTCCTTCTTATATATTGGCTTTTGAGGGGTACAAATTGCTATCTTTAGGCTGACTTGTCCCTTCATGTAGACTAACTTGATCTTTGTGCCATGACGAGGTCTTGGAGGGTCTTTTGACTCAATAAATTTTTCTTTACAATATGTAACATGCCCAAATGGGTCTTTAATACATGACAATGACTCAATTGACTTTATGACAAACCTAGAAGCATTCAATAGGTGCTTGACGTATAAAATAAATTTCCTTGAGCATGAAACCCATGCCTCAAAAGTAACAATAATAAATCTATTTTTCTCTTTCCATTAAACACATAAAAATCATTACATATGTCATTATGAAGACCGAACCTAGTTACATATTTCAACACTCCTCTTAACTAGGGAGGTGTTCATAATTCATACAAGGTACTTGGACATTCTCAATTTGTAGAATTGTCATAAGAAGATTCAGATTGGTAACCCATTTGTTTAGCATCATATCATCCAACATTGTCACATAGCAAGGCCTTGACTAACAACAATATCTCTTCCACAAGATCATAACACAATGCTGCTGAGACCAATTATTTATAGACACCATCATCATCGTCTCTCAATGAACATACCCCACCTGGGTGTTCATGGGGTATGTCCTTCCAAGACTATTCTTATCTTGGATTCTCAGTCCTCAAAGAATATCAGTCGTCTACGACTATTATCTTGGATGCCCTACCACATCCTCATAGAGTATCAGATGCTAGATGCTTACCCAGTCCTCCATTCTTTCTTCTCAAAGTGTCTATCTCTCCCTCTCAACTAGGGAGGATATACCTATTCCTATAAAAAAGGAATGTACCCAAGTTCCCTCTTATCCAGGGACTTGTTTCCAACAACAACTTTTTTCTTTTGTGCAGATCATGGGACCTTTCACTGCTTGTTGAGCTCCTCCTTTCGATGTCATGAATTTCATCTTCATTATTATGGAGCCTTCATTTTGTAGGGCATCGACCATCCATCTCTTTCCTCAAGTTAGTCATGTCGTCCTTCCCCTTATCGGGAAGTGATCTTCTAATCCACATCTAACTTTCCTTCATACAACTACCTCTTCTGCGTCATGTTTCCTTCATGATCTTCCATCCAACGACATGAGGGCTTAGTTGTAGATGACATCTACAACTTTCTTCCGGTAGCCCTGTATCAATCCATCCAAAAGTTTTTTTCAAAAATTAGAAATGAACATCAAATCAAAATTACCTTTTGTGATGACCTTTCATCATGACATCTTGTTTGTGGCAACATCAACATCCTGCATACATATTGACACATCTCCAAGATATTCAATGTCAAGGGTCTCCTTTCTTCTCAGACTTCATCAAAGTCTTTAGACCTTTTCCAGGGAGAAGTCATGGTCAATTCTCTTAGTCGCCGGATGTTGATTTCCTTTTTCTACGTGCTCATAGGTGCATCTTTCACGATCTCGTCATTCTTTCTTCACATATTTCTCCTAAGGAACTTTCATCCATAGTTCCTTCATCTTTTGAATAATTGACCGGAGAATCCACAGTTTTGTCATTTTTGAACCAACGTTTCAAATCCCAAGTGGGATCCATCATCAGGATGAGAGAATGATGATGATGTGATGATCCTTGATATGAATGGTCCTTCTTGATGATTGATACTCTTGATGATCTTCTAGTGCTTCGACTCTTGAGTGTCCTTCTTTAAGCTGCCTTTCCTTGCCTTGTCACTTTAACTCTGATACCATGTTGAGAAATCTAAGGGGCAACAAGTGTAGGTGATTTCTCTTACTTTGATAACTGCTTGTGATGTATTTTTATTTCACTTGATTAACTTCTTCTTTCCTTTATTATTATTAGTGTTCTTTATCATCAAACAACTACCAAATCATAAAGAACAATGAGACAGTAGGACACAAGATATAGGGGGTCAACCAGGGCCAAAACCTCTCCAACTGAGAGGAAAACCCACCAGAATTCTTCTCTTCTTATAGAACTTCAGTTGATGAATTCCAAGACCTATGACCCTTGACCAAGACCCTCCAAGACCAAGTCAATTTTCCTTCTTGAACAACTTCCAACAACAAACTTCGACCTTTCAACAACTTCTCCAACAACTTGGACCCCAAAAACAATTTTTGCAACTTCGACCTAGCATCTTCAACAACTTCAACCTTGATGCAGCTTCAGTAGCTTCAACCTAATAGATTCTTAGCTTTGACCTAGAAGCAACTTCACAGCTTCGACCTTGCAGCGTCACAACTTCGACCTTGCAGCTTCACAACTTCGATGCAACTTCAGAATTTCATCCTGCCCAGTTACTGTAGAAACCCTAACAAAAGAGAGAAAGAGAGAGGCCCAAAAACTTCAAACTTGTTCTTCTTCTCCTTCTTCGTCCTTTTCCAACTTCTATCTTGAGGAGATCGAACTTGCTTGAGAGTGTGTCCAAATCAGGTCGAGTTCCTTCTTATATATATTCTTTTGAGCGGTACGAATTGCTATCTTTAGGCCGACTTGTCCCTTCATGTAGGTTGAATTGATCATTGTGCCATGACGAGGTCTTGGAGGGTCTTTTGACAAAATAATTTTTTCTTTTCAATATGTAACATGCCCAAATGGGTCTTTAATACATGACAATGACTCAGTTGATTTTATTACAAACCTAAAAGCACTCAATGGGTGCTTGACCTATAAAATAAATTTCCTTGAGCATGAAACCCATGCCTCAAGAATAACAATAATAAATTTAATTTTCTCTTTCCATTAAAGACATAAAAATGATTACATATGTCATTATGAAGACCGAACCTAGTTACATATTTCAACAGTTTTGCCCTGGCCGAGTGTCTACATCTGGTGTCTATTTGTTTTATGGTTTTGATAGCTGTTTGATGATCAAAAAGATAATAACAATAAGAAGAAGAAGAAGAAGGATTTTAATAAAAGGATCACAAGCATCTATCAAACTTAAAGAGAAATAAAATTTAAATGCGCTAGATAAGCTGTCCTACATTTCTCAATATGGTATCCAAGCTATGGATTTAAAGAAAGGGCATAAGTGTAAATCTATAGGGCTCCAATTTCATCATCTACCTAGACTTAACCTCCTAAGGTAAAAAGTTTAATGTTCCGGGCACTCTAGTTAGCCTTACTTCCTGCAATAAGGCTGCAGATTCACACAAGGAGAGCGAGTGCATAAGAAGCCTTGTTTTGAGGACCAAAGGGCTAATTCTATTACTCTTGGAGAACCAAACTCCCTAGAAATGAAATCACATCTCTGGGCACATTAGACAAGGTTTGAATCTATCTCCATAGGATCCGAAATTACATAGTGAGACAAATAATTCTAAAGTTTGACATTTGTTGACTCCAAGTCTTATCCTAAAGTTTTGAGCATAAATCTTGTTGGAAGCCCTAGAAGAAGATTATTATTACATTCTCCAAAGAGCCTCAGTTTAAGAGAACACCGAGACCTATACAATACCCATGGTTCGAGTTATACAAAAGAAGTACAGTCCTATCTTGGAAGGGTAATCATTGAGCTACAATCTACCTTCAAAAGGTGACAAGCTTAAGGATCGAACTCTATAAAGACCTGTGCATATTAATAGGTAGGCTGAAACTTATAAGTGATAGAGAAAGCAATAATAGAATCTCTGATGCACAAAACATTTCAAGCTTATCTCGGAAAAGGCTTCTAGAAGTCGACACATGATTTATCAATTGAAGAAAGGAATAGTTCGTTGAACAAGCTCTATATTTTTATGGAAGCAGTCTATCATTTTGAAAAAGAGTTGATTCAACACCAAATTCAATTAAGTATCTTTGTTCTTTTTGTTTTAATCATCTAACCACGTTTACTTAGTTTGCAAAAAAGGAGGCAAATGGAATAACAATTGTTCAAGACAAAGGTACATAATTGTGAATGACATATTAATCTATTAAAACAATCTAACATGAATTGTCTTAGGGTTTAGTAGTTCATATGGATCCAGGGTTTGTAATTTCATTATATTATAGATTATTATCTAGGATTGTTATGAGAAAAACCCTAGTCATCTAGAAACCCTAAAATTCCCTCACTACTCTTGACTTCTTGGAATTGTAGGTAATCTAGGATGTAATGTAATCCCTAGTGTTGATTAAAGGAAAGATGATTTGATTTTTTCTAATTCTAGGATTTGTAAACCCTAGGATTCCATCCTCCATTGTTGCATAGAAACTCTTGATTGAGAAACTGACACCTTGTTTTTGGTATTGTATATTTTTGCTTGGTTGTATTTGTCAATAAGGATTGTAGATATAAAGATCATAGTGAAATTCAAAGGGAGCATTTCATTGAAGACCTTACAAGGTTTGTAAAAAGGAGCAACTCAAGGTATGTCCAAAGATCATAAGATTTTGTAGCTAAACTTCATTAAAAGATACAATCATTTTGAAATTTGTTGTGTATTACAACTTTCTTATGTTTGGGGTCTTGAACCATAAACATTCTTGTTAGGGTGATTAATCATCAGATTGAATCTACCCTCATTATACTATCTCTTGTCATTTGTTATTTTTTGTGAAACCCTAACCTTTAGGGCTCACTGTAAAGCCCTAGCCTCTTGATGCTAAGGGTATATCAATGCTAGTAATGTTGAAACCCTAGTCCTCTTAGGGTTATTGATAAAGTCTAGAACCTATAATGAAAACTCATCCTTTTGATGTTTTGGGTTTTGGTATTGTTATGGCAAAATCCTAGTCTTTTAGGGTTTTTGCTATTATTGTCCTAGTTATAAACCAAAACCCTAGATATTTAAGATTTTGATAAATTAGGTTTTGCTATTAATAAGTAGAAACCCTAGATTTTAGGTGAATTAGGGTTTATGAGCAAGACCCTTGTATTAGCTAAAATGAGGTCCTAGGAATGAAACCCTAGGTGTGTATTCTTCCGCATAATCGAAACCCTAGCTTGATTAAAATTGTTGTATATCTAACTTTGATGTATTGATGTTTGTATCTAGGTTTTACCCTAGAAAGTATTTATATAAGTCTCTAGGATATGATGATGAACCCTAGATATGTATATGCTAGTATGCTAACTTGTCGATGATTTACTTTAATTAATGAAATCTAGGGTTTGCAACAAAACCCTAGTAGACTCTATCATGAAATTCTGAATGCATATTGTTGAAACCTTAGATTGATTGCTAACTTGATTTGGTTGTTGATGTGCTAAAGTTGTATGATGAAGTCTAGGGTTTGTGACAAAACCCTAGCAAGTTGTTAAAATCTAGAATATAAAAGATGTAACTCTTGTCGATTATAAACCTAACTAGGTTTAGGTATTTGATATCTAAAGCTTGATTATTTTGATGCTTCCATTACAATGACATGATTTGATACAATTGATTTCATGCTTCTTGGTTGTACTTGTTGTTGAAGTTTTACAAATACATAATCTTTAGAATGTTGAAGATGTTCATAAGTGAAGATAACTTGATAATATTATTGAACATGCTGAATAAAGGACGCTGCAAGAATAAGGTATAAATGACCTTGTTGCCATAAGTAAGAATGTTATTCTCAAAGAAGTGAAGCCTTGAGAAGATTAGAGTTTCTTGGATGTTGTATAAGAAAAGAAAGCTGTTGATATCCCTAAGTTGAGAGGGAGCTTGGATAAAAGAAAGGGTACTTCTCCCTAGTTGAGAGGGAGAGCACATTATGACAATTATACCTTGAAGAAAGAATGAATGAAAGTACTACATGAAGTTGCAAACAAAGACTTAAGAAGTACCAAGGCTATACTAGGTGCTGTTGAAGAAGTGAAAGCTTCTGACGAGATGTATTTGAATAACTTGATGATGATATAAGCAATATCAGAATGATTAAGGACCCCGAAGGTTTGTGTTTACTTGTATTTGAAATTTTATTACTAATTTGGGTTGTGTGTGTACATGAAAATCTCTCTATAAGAAGGTTGAACCTTTTGGAAGCATGCTTGTATTGGAGGATATATCGGATTTAGTTTATAAGGAGATTTGAGGCATCTTGTGTAATACAAAATGCCTCAGAGGACATCTGGCCGACCTGTGTGTTGATGTCTAGATCCTGAAGTAGGGAGGGTGGCGTTGGTCATGGAGCCCTGACCTGGGATACGTACCTAGATCCCTGGGTTGGTGATAGAGCTTAAAATCCTGATGGTACCTAAAGTGGCTAAAGCTTGAGTTCACCTTAGTCCCACCCGATTAGAGTACCTTGGTCAAGTATCTAATCTGTAGCACCACGTGTGTGCTGTGACTCTTCATAGATCATATCATTTTGAGATCTTCCATGTACCTATATATATGTAATTATGAATACCTCCCTAGTTAAGAGGGAGTGTTGAAAAATGTAACTAGTGTCGGTCTTCATAATTGTATTTGAGTCATGTTGTAATATATTTGTCAAAAGATAGAAAAATGATTTTTATTGACTTATTAAAGCATGGGTTTCATGCTTGGGTCAATGGTCAATAGGTCAAAGCACCCATTGAGTGCTCTAGGATTTTTGTATTAAGTCAAAGTCAAAATTATTATGAAAAGGACCCTTCTTGGGCTCACTGTATTATAGAAAGAAATTTATTTTGTCATGTTTAAACCCTCCATCTATCAAGTAGGCCTCAAGCTCCTCTAACACGGCTACACCTTCATATTTTATAAGTCGGCTTGCCAATTATTCATGTCGGCCCAAAATATAGTGGCAAACCACTATAAATAGCAAGTAAAACTTGACCTATTCAAAAAATAACTCGCATCTGCGATTTGAGAAGGATGGACGAAGTGCGAAGGACATAAAGTGGGCCTATTATGGGATGAAGGCTAAGGTTACTATTACAAGACAAAGATTGCCATTGCTGGACGAAGGCTACTATTGCAGAATGAAGTAATTATTGCAGGGCAAAATCTATTCTTGCAGGACGAAGGTTGAACAGCAGGAGGACTGTAGCCCTATTTGATTAGCTTGATGGATTGAGGGGTAAGGTCAGTGTTAAAGGTCTTGGTTGTCTCACTTTGATATGAATCTACTAAGGAAGAGTTTTTGACTGGGTTTTTCCTTAGCTGAGTGCCTACATCTAGTGTCTATTTGTTTTATGGTTTTGAAAGCTGTTTGATGATCATAAAGATAATAACAATAATAAGAAGAAGAATAATTTTAATAAAAGGATCACAAGCATCTATCAAACTTAAAGAGAAATAAAATTTAAATGCTCTAGATAAGCTACTCTACATTTCTCAACAAATGGGAGGAGGGGCTGGCCTTATATAATTTCTAGTTGAAAACCTTAAATTGTCATCCACAACCCTGAGATTAAGTTGTTCATGAAAATATAATTTTATTACAAAATTGCCCATGTGGGTGGTTCAACTTACTTGATTTGACCACAAAATCCACTTGGGGAGGCAATGTCTTCCTTGGTTTAACCTTGGAAGAGATTAAAATGATGAATAGTAACCATAAGAAGCACAATGCCTTGCTTGAGTTGCTCTAACGACTAGTAGATGAGGGCCATATTGCTTGAGTTGGCTCGATTTGCTTGAGTTGAGGCTCAACTTGGTCCAAGAGTGGTTCGATTTGTTAGGAGAGAGAGTTAATCCACTCGCAACGGCTAATTTTTGTGTACAAATTGTCCAACATTTCATTATTGACCTTAAGCACCTCAACGTTCCACTTTGAAGACTAAACAACTAGTAGAGGAGCAGTCGACTTGCTTGATGAGGCTAGATATTCTTGACTTGATGACCTTTCCTTGAGTTCTTGACCATCTTCAATGTTCACTTGACCCTCAATGGCTAGTTTTGACCTTTCCAATGACTATCTTGACCCCATGTGTCACGATGGTAGGATGCCACCTTTGCATGGATGGCTCACTTGCAAGATCTCCAACGCCCTTGAGAATTTGAGGAAATTGACACTTAAGTTTTGTTCGAATGAATTTTTACATAACTTTGGATGTGAAGTTTGCCCATGCATGCCAAATATTCACCTTGTTTTGCCACCTCGAAGCCGCATGTGCCATTTAGAGAGGGAATGACCACCTTTGACTACAATTTATAAGTGATGCCTTCATTTTTGTAATTTTTTTAAAGTGGCATGTCATTTATGCATTATTTTGAACAATTTTAGGCCTTATTGACTTTTTGACCTTGAGACCCCATGCATTGGGAAACATGTATTGCCTCAAGAAACATGAAATGCCGAGAATTGTGAGACTACGATGCTGAGAACTATATGATGAATATTGCATCAAATCCAAGGATGCATACAAACTCTATGACACATGACCATGTGGAAATACATGTGCGCAAGACATGGGCTCGATTGGCCCTACAACTGCGGTCACCCCTACATAACCAGAGGCACCCATAAACCATGAGTCCTAATGAGATCCACCAAGTCCTTCATTCCTATCCATGACAAAAGGAGCTAAGAGCAAGGACCAAAAGGACTAGTCATGGCCAACCATAATAGGCATAGGATCATGGTTTTAAAAACTAAAATCGATCTTTGAACTAGCCACCTATCAAATTGAGTTTCAAATTGGAATCGAATTTAATGAACTATTTTAAAAAAAAATACATAAAATAATTTTTTTAATGAAAAAAATAATTTTAAGATTCTAAACCATTAGAGACAAAATATGCAATGTTTTCTCATCTATATACCATGTAAGGGTGAATATATCAAAATGTCACCAATTGCAATACATATTAGCAACAAAATACATAATCAATGAGGTTTTAAATAACCTCTAGAGTTCAAAAATAATGCTACAAGCTATTGGGCCACTAGCCTAGTATAAACCACTGATAACATGATCAATCATCAATCTCATCACCACTGCTAAAGATGGGATCATCAACAAGAGCTAAATTAACATCATTTGGATGAAAGTCTTCCAACTCCTTGGATTCCTCAGCCTTATAATATGATAGAAATTGAAAAAGCTTAACATGCCTAACCAATGATTTTGGTTTGAGTGATGATTTCATCTTTGTTATATTTTACACGAACCCAACACCTGGTATTTAATTCCAAGCAATACATTACTGAACAAACACAAACCTAGATTCCGAATGAAAATATTTAGTGGAAGCAATTAATGATCTAAATCACATGAATCACAAACGAATTTCTACCCAACAAATCAATTCATCATTAATAAAAGTCAGAACTTATTTGGGCTCTCTTCCTAGGATAATGGCCAAACTAAGAAAATATAGATTACAATACTCTGGATCTGATCCAGTAGTTTTGCTATCTCTTGTAGATCTCGATCTCCAGCCCCTTTGTACTCTTTCGGATCCAAGCAAACGCTCATTGAGATACTGTTCTGAATCTTGTGCTGTTGTTGTGTCTTTGCCTCAACCCTTAGACTCAATAACTTTTCTAAGCTAAGATCAACAACCAAAACTAGCTCGTCAAGTTAACTAAAGATAAATTACTTATCTTTAGTTAACCTTCTTATCTTTAGCTTTCTTTACTAACTCAAGTATCGTTCATAAATTTAGCTTGCATTACATGCATGTCTTGTGCATGCCACATGTAACTCATCCACATGCATGCAACTCACTTGCACACTCCACATGTTGCATGCAATCAACATGTAACCTTAGCGTGTCAAATGCAATAAACACACTTACTCCACATGTCACACGCAACTCTCATGCATGACTTGCATGTCACATGCAAGCTCCTAAAGAGGCAAAACAAAGGTCTTTCTAGTCAAGGCACAAGGCTAGAAGTACCTACCCGAGCTAAAAAAATCAACACTCCCTCTTAGTGAGGGAGGTACTTTTTGAAGAACCACCTCCATGTGGGTACGTCTCCAATCCCATAACGTCATCTGATGCTGTAGCTGCTTCCTCTGAACTGGAATATTTCCTTGCTACCTGCTCCAGAATACGATTTGAAGACATGTTCCTTCCAGCCATACTCCTAGGAGCTTTCTCATAAGCATTTGTCAAAGTTAGCTCATACGAATTGGTCCTGACAGATTTGGAAGAGGCCTCCCGACCATCTTCCAGATTAGAATGCTAAGTCCCTGGTATCAACTCAGTGTTTAGAGCTTTTTTCTCAATCTCTGCCATTAACATCAATCCTCGATCCAAGGTCCCCTTGGATTTTCTTAGAGGCTGGCTTTGCAAGCTATACAACTTACTCGTCTTAACACCAAGCCTGATTGTTGTGTCTTGGGCAGCTCCCTTTGAACGTATGAATACTAGGCTATGATACCATGTTAGATTTTATACAAACCGAACACCCGGTATTAAATTCCAAGAATAAATTACAGAACAAACACATAACTAGATTCCTAACGAAAATATTTAGCGGAAGCAATTAACGATCTGAATCACATGAATCACAAGCAGATTTTTGCCCAAAAAATCAGTTCATCATTAATAAAACTCATAACTTATTTGGGCTCCTATCTTGGGATAATGGTCCAACTGAGAACATACATATTACAATATTTTGGATCTAATCCAGTAGATTTGCTCTATCGCAAATCTAGATCTCCAATTCCTTTGTACTCTCTCAGACCCAACACATGCCCAATGAGATTTTGTTCTCAATCTTGTGGTATTGTTGTGTCTTTGCCTCAATCCTTAGGCTTAATTTATAAAACTTAGGACTTACTTGGGCTCCCATCTTGGGATAATGGCCCAACTGAGAAAATACAGATATAATACTTTGGATCTGATCTAGTATCTGCTCTCTCTTGTAGATCTATATCTCTAGCCCCTTTGCACTCTGTCGGACCCAACACACGCTCACTGAGATACTATTCTCAATCTTGTGCTGCTGTTGTGTCTTTGCCTCAACCCCTAGGCTTAATTTATAACTTTTCTAAGCTAAGGTCGATGACCAAAATTAGCTTGTCAAGTTAACCGAAGATAAATTACTTGTCTTTAGTTTTCTTTACTTTAACTCAAGTACTAGTCATAAATTTAGCTTGTGTTACATGCGTGTCTCATGCATGCCACATGAACTCATCTGCATGCATGCAACTCACTTGCACACTCTGCATGTCACATGCAAACTCCACATGTCGCATGCAATCAATGTGCAACCTTCGCATGTCGCATGTAATCAATGTAACCTTTGCATGTCGCATGCAATCAACATGCAAACTCCGCTTGTCGTATGCAATCAACATGCAAACTCCATATGTCGCATGCAACTCACTTGCATGCCTTGTATGGTGCATGCAAGCTCCTAAAGAGGCAAAACATAGGTCCTTCTAGTCAAGACACAAGGCTACAAAAATCAACTAGTACCTGTCTGAGCTACAAAAATCAACAATCTCCTCAACCTTATAATATAGAAGAAAAATATTAACATGCCTAACCAATTATTTTTGTTTGAGTGGAGGGTACATTTTTTTAATGCCATGGTAGAAGAGTTCAACAATCAATGCAACCAACATTATAGGAGTTCAACAATCAATACCACCAACATCGAGGTACTTAAATGATAAAGGGATTCGTGCTCTTCATTAAATGCCAATCCCATACTGTCATACATGATAGAATTCAATGAAAATGTTGCAATCATACCAATCCTAAAATCCTGAAATCTGTTATGTTTGCTGAATTTTGAGTGGGATATGAAATTCTACTTTCTTCATCTGAAGTTCAATAAGGTTGGAACTGCTTTCAAACATCTTGAAACAATTAATGGTAATGTTAAAAATTTAAGTAAAAGGTATACTTTTACTTTAAGAATTTAATATTTAATATTACCATTGATTGCCAGCATTGCTAGGTCTGACTTAAGTTTTTGTTTAGTTTTAGGGTTTAGGAGAGGGAGGGTTGGTTTTATAGCCAAGGGAGGCTGTTTTGGGGGGAAACAATCCCTGATTTCCTCCAAAACCACCTCAAAAGCCACCATCATGGGTCTTGGACTCCTGCACGTGTGAGATCTGATTGGTTGGTTCGGTTTGTACTGGCCGTCCGGTCCAGTCAGCTGGCTGGTTCAATACTGTGCCTAGTCCAACTGGTTGGTTTGACTGATTCTGGTTTGGACTAGGCCGGTTTTGAAAACTATGCCTAGGATACCTTAATATATAACCTCACATGGCCTAAAAGTCTTTAACTTGCATCCTTTGGACTTACAATGGTGTTATCAAAGTGAAAAATTGACCATATGTACCCTTGTTGAAATGAGTGGTAACAGTTCCCATGTCTTTAATTCATTGTACGGAGTACCCAAATCTGTATGGCCTAATTGATTTATCTATATGGCATGAATTTGTTACTACTTGTAACATCATAATAAATGAAGACAGATAGACAATGGACTTTGTACACGACACAATGACTATATGTGAGAGCACAAAGAGATACAACTCTACAAATGTTAGGTACAATCTTTGCTCAGAATATGCAGGTTAATGTTACATCATCTTATGATCTCCTTTGGCTACAACATCCAAAGTGAGAACTTTTCTTTAAGATGATCATCATCAACTAGATACTTAATCTATCATGTTGTATTGCCTTTGGTAATTCAGATTCAGGGTGCATGTAAATACATCTATTAATGCTTCGGTTCCTGATTCAATCATCTCAGTTAATTTTTTGAAATTGAGGGAATCATCTATGCTGGTCATGTTAGAGTGTCTCCTGTGTGTTTGTTCTGTTGGAAATGATTTGTGAAGGTTAATATATGCTCTTCTCTTTCAAGTTGTGCTATAATTTTCTCTTGGAAGGTTCACTAATAATTGAAGCAGACAAAAAAAATACACTAGGTGCAGGGTATTGCAGTGTTTGCTTGGTGATACAATATCATTTAGATGACTGATTATGATTGATGCAGTGTGGAAATCTGCTTTTCTTCTAGGTTAACAAGTGTTTCCAATTGCCATCTAGTTTTCATTGTCCATGGGTCACTTGCTGATCTTTGTATTGCTTTGTTGGGGGGTGGGATATGTAAATTATGATAAATGTATAGTTAGGGCATATCTGGGTATAGGGTTCATTTATCTAAACTGATAGTTGCTTGCTGCAGTAATGCTTTTATACTTGAAATAGATACCTTGTACATATAGAGAAACACTGTCTACTTGGGTTAGCGAACAATGATGCACTGTATAGAACGATATTCAAATTGCTGCTGGCATACTCACTAAATAGTAAAATCCCAGAACATACCTGCATCTCTCTTTGAGTGAGTGTAGGGGCTGCGGCTGCCCCACATGTATGACATAGCAGATACTATTAAATATACTGTCAAGCTAAAAGAGCCAAGTTGTCAATAAGAAGATACTGCAGGTGTTTTGTTCAGATTGATTCATTTGGCATAGAAATGTAAGAAACCTAATTTTTCCACTATTGCAAAATGATATATTGTTAGTACAATTTTGGGCCATTTCCTTGCCATTTCACAGTTGGGAATTTTGACTATGTTGATCCATTTGTGTGCTTTGTAATACTGGCAAAAGCTAGTCCAGATGTTGTGAGCGGTCTTGGTTTTGAAAAAATTGAAGAACAATTCATCAAGGAATACAATTCTACTGCCGTTCTGTACAAGCACAAGAAAACAGGTGCAGAAGTGATGTCTGTATCCAACAATGATGAGAATAAAGTTTTCGGGATTGTCTTTCGAACTCCACCGTAAGTTGATTTTTTCTTTTTCTGAGTATAGGGATGTTCGTGTACTTGCACTTAATATAAACTTAATATGTATTTTTTGTAGTATATGCTATTTGTACTGAAAGAGATGCTCTTCTTTTCCATCCATAGTGCTTGTGTTCAGTTTATTTGTAAAATGAGGTAGCTGGGGAAGTGCAGTGTAAGCATGTATCTTGAACCCTTTCATATTGATATTCAATATTGTCATGGTCTCTTGGTAAACATGCAGTTCTGTTCAATGGTGCAACAGGAGATCAATATTGTCATGTCTTTTGTAAATATGCCGTTATGTTCAATGGTGCGACATTTAGATCATACAAAGAAATTATTGCGTTCTAGAAGCTATTCTTACTAGTTGGAAGATCCCCCAGGGATCAGTGATCAATGGCTATATTCAATTATTATAAAGTCGTGTTACGTTTATAGGCCTTTGTGTTGGTGGTTAGCAACATGTGACCATAATAACATTAGATTGTAAGGCCAAATGTCTAGCGTTACTATTTAAGGAGTTATAAATTTGATAATATGATATCATGTACATGAGAGAGGGGTGGCCCACCTCAGGCTAGCCCCTTGTGTAATGTTTGCTGCAACTTCAACGTTTGTCTCTCCAGTTATTTCTTCTTATCAATGTTTGAACATTAATTAAATGTTAACATGGTGTCAGAGTCAATATAGCTTGGATATTATGATCGAAGACATGTTTATGAAACCATGTTTGAAGACCTCAATGAGGATTGAATAAATGATTGGATAGATGGTCAAACAAGTCAATGTTTGCGACAAAAGATGAGCCCATAGAGTTCAAAGGTTTGAACTTTAAGAAGATCTTTTAAAGAGAAAGGGAGTGACAAACTTGAGCTCCCTTATCCCACGACATCAATGACGAGAACTGGAAATACAAATGCTAAAATGAAGATGCCATGAACTTGAAGCTGCAAAAAGAACCAGTTAGTTGAGGATATAATATAGATGTCACACTAAGACTACACAGTTATAGAAATCTACTCTTCTACAAACTTGTAATGAAACCCAATATATAGTCCATGAAGATGAAAACAATCAGAGCATTGACAGAAAAGACTTTGGAAGGCAAAATGAGGGTCATCAGGAAGTGAAGAAATCATGGAAATGACAAGAAAGCCCTTTACATGGAGTTGCACTTCCTACACAAAGTGAATATTTAAAGTCAGTTGAGGTAGTGGAGAAGCCATGAGGGGCACAATTTGAAGTATAACTTGAATACACCTAACACGACAGCAAAAAACAAATGCTTTAGAAATTCCTCAAAAGGGTGAGTAAATTTTGTAGTTTAGAATACATGCATAGTGGAATCGTGAAGTTGAAGAGAATGTAGCAAGCACATGTAAAATTAATATTTCTTTTTAATATTTTAAAATTTCAAGTCTCAATATAAGATAAATTGTGTAATGATCAATTTAGCAGAGGGTATGATAACATAAACATCTTTTGCTTTTTAGAAAAGAGATCAAAACCATAATGTATATTATGGTGATGAAAAGTTCTTGTAAAAGTATGGTTGATTAAGAGCATTTAATAGGGTATCAGGCTTGATGTTTCCTCAAGAGTCTCTATGTTAGAATTGGTAGATTTAACACTAGGCAATGGTTATTGTGCTATTGGGCTTGATGTTGGGTCAAGAGTATTTGTGTTGGAATTGACAAACCAATAACAGGGAAAGATCTTGAAAGCAAGGCTAGACGATACACCCTAAAGACAAAAACCAAAGTGGTTACCCCTTGAGTGCAAAGAATTCCCCAATCTTAAAGATTAGAGAAACAAACAAAGATTTCTGAACCGAATAAATTGACTACACACCATGTATCTATCTTGCTTACCGAAAGAACCAATGAGCATTGCCACTAGTTAATATGGGATGATGTAAAGTTTGGAATTCCACTTTCAACATGAGAGTGAGGACAACCTAATGGAGCACGGTTGGTGAGTTCTGGAGACTAGAGGAAAGAAGGTATTTTTTGTGTTGAAGATGGGGGGAGGATAATAAGCAATATGGTTGTTGAGAGCTTGATTAGTTTATTAGAGCTCCCATTTGAAAGGGATGTTGGAGGAGTGTTACACCTCATATTGTATGAGTTTCCACTTTTTGATTTTCATGACATTGATGTAAAGTTGCTGCTGGTTCCTTGGAGCTATTGGACTGATGTAGGGGGATTCATCTTCATCGAGCCTTTTCTCCCCACGTCCTTGGATCATTTGTTGGAGATCTTTGGTTTGTGTGAGTCCCACTTCTCCTTGGTTGGATGGTTATGCTTGTTGCTTGATGGTCTTTTCACATGTGCTTGCCTTGTTTATCACCCCTTGGTTGCACTTTTGATGGATGTGGAGCATACTATCTCATTATGGTAGTTTTCTATATATGCTCTCATGGATATGGATGATGGTTCTAGCACCCCAAGGGGTTGGATGATGATGTTAGTAGATAGATGTTTCATGTTGTTTTTATTGTTTCCTTGTGACTTGGTGTATCGATGTATATGATGCTTATGTCACTAGGAAGGGGTTTTCTATATGATTCTCATGTGTTGCATGTGTGCTGATGAAGATACTTGATGATTGGATGGGTTAGCACTTCTTTATGTCCTCTTCTCTTATGATGTTGCTATGGTGGGATGATTCATGTTGCCTTTGTGGGATTTTACTAGGTGATTTAATTTTGTGATCTAACACAATGTTGCACTTATTGTGGTAATATTGCCAAAACCAACCTCGGTAATAATATTGACATTATATATCATGATAATTTGCCCTTTTGAAGTTATTGCTCTATCTTAGTCATTATCACCTTATAATTGATTTTTTTGTCATTTAACCCCTTTATTTAAAAATGAGTTAGGGGATTGAGCTCTGAGGACATTGTGGCTATTTTCGATCAATCAAGGGGAAATGATTCATCTCATGAGATACATACCCTAATAGTAAATGGTAACATTAAACTCTTAAAATAAAAGTGACTTTCTTTTTTATCTTTCATGTACTCACATTCTCCTTTATCTTTTATTTATTCAGATTCTCCTTTATCTTTCATTTTCATCATTTTACTTAAAATTTTAACATTATGTTAATTGTTTCAAGATGTTTTAGAGTGGTTCCGATTTCATTGCATTTCATATGTAGAAAGTAGAATTTTAGATCACATTCAAAATTCAATAGACCTAACAGTTTTTCAGGATTACAGGATTGGCAGCATTGTCATGTTTCCACTAGATTCTGTGATGTACAAGGGTATGGAGTTGACATTTAATCAAGAGCACTAAGCCCCCTGTGTACCTTGATGTTGGTGCATTGATTGTTGAACTCCTCTATGAGTTTGTCATGACCCTAGCAAGAATGTACCCTTCAGTTAAGCAAAATCACTGATTAGCCATGCTAAGATTTTTCTATCTAATTTTAATGCTTAGGGGGTGACATTGATGAGGATAATCCTAATATAGACAATGATTTTGATGTTATGTAGCTAGTTGTTGTAGCATGATTTTTTTTGGGACTCTAGATGCCATTCGGAGAGTATTTGTTGATGTATTTTGGTTATATGCACACCCTTGCCATATCCATGAGAAACTTTGCATATTTGTATATAATGGTTTGGATTCATATGAATGCGCATTAGTTATATGCTTTTTTCAAAATTTCATTATTTTATGTAGTTTTTGGTTAACTGATCTTTTGGTCTGGTTTTTTTTTAATCCTAATTTTGATCAAGTTTGTTGGGTCAACTAGTTCGGTTTTGATAACATCACTGAGGATGTTATCTATTGCATTAAGCAAACAAGGGGAAATCTATTGTTTTTTCATTGCCATGATTCATCTCATGAGATACATCTGATTTTGTTTTGATGGGATTTTGTATCATCTTGTTAGAACTTATGACTCAAGGAAAATATCATATTTTCAATGTTGATATCTGATGTACCACTTGACATCTTCTACATCTTATATGTTAATTTTATTTCAATATTTATGTAGCAATGTGTTTGTTTGATGTTGATGTTGCTGTAGAAGTTGAAAAACTTGAAAAAAATTATTATATTTGTATTTTTTCAAGTTTCATGATAATTTTTGCTATTGCTGATAAATTAAATGTTGGACCCTTGACGATATATTGCCGATAATGATAAATGTAACATTGAGCTAACATTTGTTACACATCACCCAAGGGGAAATGTGTTTAATGCTTGGTATTCAAAATCAGCTGGGCCAAATTGCTAATCGGTCAAGCCGGCTGGTTTATTAGGCTCAAGGGTCAACTTGACCAATGAACTTGGTTCGGGCTCTGGCAGACCCCGGTTTGGTACCAAACTGGTCATAAATCGGTCGATTTCATCATAAACCGACCGGGTCATTACCAAAGCGGTTAGATCTCACATTTGTGGTGGAGTCTGGGACCATTGATGGTAGTTTTTCAGGTGGTTTTGGAGGAAACCCGCGGTGGTTTTCCTTTCAAAACAACCCCCCTTGCCCATAAAACCAACCCTACCCCTCCTAAACCCTAAACCTAAACAAAAAACCTAACTCAACCCTAGCAATGCTAGCAATCAATGGTAATGTTAAATTCTTGAAGTAAAAGTGACATTTCCTTTATCTTTCATTTTCATCCTTTTACTTAATTTTTTAACAATACAATGAAATGATTTAGGATAACTGAGAGTGGTTTCAATCTCATTGGACTTCATATGTAGAAACTAGAATTTTAGATCTTATTCAAAATCCAGCAGACTTAATGGTTTTCAGGATTTTAGGATTTGGGGGATTACAATGTTTCCATTTGATTCTGTCACATGTGAGGGTATGAGATTTGCATTTGATCAAGTGCATGAAGCCCTTTAAGTACCTTGACATTGGTGGCATTACTTGTTGAACTTTGTTGATGTTGGTGGTATTGATTGTTGAACTTTTCTACCATGGTCTTAAAAAAATGTACCCTTCACTCAAAGGAAAATAATCAGTTAGGCATGCTAAGTTTTTTCTACCATATTAGAAGGTCGAGGAGATGAACCCTTCACTTAAACCAGAATCATTGGTTAGGCATGTTAAAATTCATTGGTTAGGCATGTTAAAATTTTTCAATTTCTACCATATTATAAGGTTGAACAATCCAAGTCTGAAGACTTTGAGCTAGATGATGTTTATGTAGCTCTTGTTAATGATCCCATTTCTAATAGTGCTGAATTGATGATGAGTTTGAGGAGTGATCATGTTGATCAAATATTTGTAGTTTTGATGTCTAGTTTTGCTGCGACTATTACTACGACTGAGGTTGTAGAGGAGTTTGAGGAGTCCTAAGACTTTGAGAAAGATAATATTTATGTAGCTCCTGTTGATGATCCCATGTCTAGTAGTGGTGATGAGTTTGATCATGTTGATCATTGATGTGTAGACTTGTAGTAGGCCAGTGGCCCCATAGTTTGTAGCATTGTTTTTGGACTCTAGAGGGCATTTAGAGCCTCATTGATTATGTATCTTGTTGCTAATATGTATTGCACTTAGTGCCATTTTGATATATTCACCTTTACATGGTATATAGATGAGGAAACTTTGCATGTTTTGTCTCTATTGGTTTAGCATCATGGTTTTAAGTCTTAAAAATAGTTTTTTCATTAAAAATTAATTATTTAATGTATTTTTATTAATGATTGGTCCATTGAGATTTGACTAATTTGATTGTTTTGGTTCTGTTAGTTTTTGTAGCATTCGATGTGTTCTAGCCTTAAAATTTTGTGGAGAGGCTAGAATACATGAGATCTCCAAAACCCAAAAATCGTTTTTGGAAATTCCACCTAGAAGTGTCTCAATTAGATTATTAACTGTTTTTTAAATATTTCCCAAGTCTAAACTTAGGGAATATGGTTAATTAATCAATGTTAATTGAGATAAGGTGAGAATCATCTAGAAACTCAAACAGATCGATCTAGAGATGATCCTAGCCATTGATTAAGTTTTAATCTTGGCCGTTGGTGCTCCAACAATGGATTATAAGAGGAATTCGATGTGGTGATGGAGAAATCATCTAGTGCATACACTTAGTTGCCCAGGCAGTTCGATTTTCTCAGAAGCAGCAACGCAGCAGAGTAGATAGAGCCAGAGGGTGAGTAACAGGTGGAAGAGGAGGGTAGTAGCGTTATGGGAGGAAGATTTCCAGTTTCCGGAAGAGACAAAGGAAGGAAGGCCGAAATCTCAAGAGGGCCAGCGTAAGATCTATGCAGAGGGTGACGTAGGGAGCTCAGCGCAGAGGCTGGGGAAGTGATTTTGGAGGCAAAAAATAGCTGTGGGGTGAGAGAAAATTCTCATAATATTTTTGCCAGTATTCTCCTCAGATTAGATAGGCAGTTGGGCATCTAAATTATTGTACTTAGAATTTGTGCTGAATATTAATAATAAAACCCTCATCTGTTGCACCGATTTTCCCAAATTGGGTTTTTTGGGGACAATTGTCCAAAAATAATTGTGTCAAAATTATTTTGTGTGCCAGAATTTCTCAATTTTCAGTATTTTATTTTTCGCATTATTTTGATGGTGAAAATTGCAGCTGTGATTTTATGTGTTATATGCTGTAGCAAATAAACTGCATAATTAATTTTTGAGTTAGAAGAATAATTTCCAGTAATTGCAATAGATAAAATTTCACATGGTATTAGAGCTTCATTGATATGGCGGAGAACTCAGAAGAGAAAAGAAGGAATTTCGCTGCTCATTGTAGCAAGCAGGTCAAAATTCTCAAGGAGCAATGCAGTCACTTTGTCAAAAGGCCAAATTACTTGAGGAAGATCGATTTTTTTGAGAAAGAAGCAAAAAAATACAATTTTTCCTGAATGAGTGATTCCAAAGGCAGAGGGAGAAACTCAGATTTTCTTGAGCACGTCTCTAGCTGGACACAGAGGGTTTTTGCAGCAGTTCGCTAGAGTAGAGCCAACGTCAGGGTGGAAAAGAGGAATAACACACTATAGCCATGGATAGAAGAAACATTCATGAGACTTCAGATTTGTCTTCCATATTGGAGGACGAATTTGCTTGCTTAGCAGGATCAACTTCACAAGGGGTTTGGTATATAGACACTGGAGCATCAATGCACATGATAGGGGTTAGAGAATATTTCTCTAGCTATAAAGAGGAGCAGATGGACTTCCAAATTACTATGTGGAACATAATGAAATGTACTCTAGTAGGGAGAGGTACCATAGATTTTCAGGGGGAGTCAAGAGCAACCACCAACACTACAGATGTATTGCATGTCCTAGGGTTGGGTATGAACCTGATTTCAATATCCCAGTTACAGGATAAGGGGTATGATATTCACTTTGTAGGGAAGAAAGTGTATGTCAAAACTCGAGTTGGAAAAAGGTAAGACAAATTGGAGTTCGAAGTAACAGATTGTACTTGTTACAAATCGATTCTCCAATGGCACTAATAGGCAATGAGAGTAGTAGTGGGAAGGAGTTGAATGAGTTGTGGCACAAGAGAATAGGACATCTACACTATGGAGCACTCAGGATTCTCAAAGAAACAATAATAGGGGTTCTAGAACTTGGCACCGAGCACGATGATGTGTGTAGAGGATGTGTGTTTGGGAAGTATGCTAAGGCAACATTTCCAAGAAATGACAACAAAGCTGAAGGCGTGTTAGGACTTATACACTCAGATATTTGCGACCCAATGTCCACTAGAGCTCTCAGCGGTGCCGAATATTTCGTCACCTTTATTGATGATCATTCCAGGAAAACTTGGATCTACTTCTTGAAGACCAAGGATGAGGTCTTCGATTGTTTCAAAGAGTTTAAAGCTCTCGTGGAGAATGCGACAGGGAATATTGATAAAGACTTCACAAATTTCTGTGCGAAGGAAGGCATCAAGAGAGAATGGACAACTCCTTATAATGCTCAGCAGAATGGGATGGCGGAGCGGAAAAATAAAACCTTTGTTGGGGCTGCAAAGGCTATGTTATATGACCAGGACCTACCCAGATTTCTATGGCAGAAGCATGTAACACAACAATGTATATTCATAACGGAACTCCTCATAGAGCATTGGGGAAGAAAATGCCAAAAGGAGTCTTCACAAGGAAGAAGCCAGAAGTTAGCCACTTCAGAATTTTTGGCAGCATTGCTTATTGCCATGTGTCGGATGATAAACAAACCAAACTGGATCAGACTGTATAGAAGGGGTTCTTTGTTGGGTACAGTGAAACCTTAAAGGCATTCAAAATCTACATTCCTAGCAGTAGGAAGATAGTAGTAAGGCGAGATGTGAAGTTCATGGAGGACCGAGCTTTCGAGAGATCTCGTGAGATGCCTGTGGATGATCAGAATCAATCTGCAGAAGCTCCTTTAGTCTAGTAGCAGGGGTAGCCAGTGGGACAGGCAGGAGGACAGTCACAACGGTCAAGTACTGTGACCAACACCAGTATTTCCTTAGGTTCAGGAAATTCGGGGATTTCTCAGCAGATGGAGCAACAGAGACAGGATGAGGAAGAGCTATCAAAATCTCCCACGACTAGTGGTCGACTCAGCAAAGAGGTTCGTCAGGCATTAAGAGATGCAGAGGAGTTTATTGGAACTCCTACAACGAGCAAGAGACATCGCTGACAACTTGACATGTACCAAGCATTGGTGGCTCAGGTTATAGAACCTTCTAGCTTTTAGGAGGCTGCACAACATTAGGTGTGGGTAGATGCCATGGTAGACGAATATAGCTCTATCATAACGAATGATGTTTGGGAGGTAGTGCCAAGGTCGAAAGACAAACCAGTTGTAGGTTCAAGATGGATCTATAAGATCAAATATGTGACAGACGACAGTGTGGAAAAGTACAAGGCTAGGTTCGTGGCAAAGGGGTATGCACAAAAAGAAGGGATAGATTATGAGGAGACCTTCGCCCCAGTTGCCAGATACACTTCTATCTGGTCAGTTATATCTCTAGCAGCTCAGATGGGATGGCAGATTCACCAGATGGACGTCAAGACAACCTTCTTGAACGAGGTGATAGAGGAAGAAGTGTAGATAGAACAGCCAGAGGGCTTTGAGACTCATGAGAGGCACACACATGTGTAAATTGAAGAAAGCTCTATATGGGCTCAAGCATGCTCCCAGGGCATGGTATGGTACAATTGGCAACTACTTGCAGCAGATGGGATTCGTCAAGAGTGATGCAAATCCCAACCTTTACTATTTGATGGTAGAGGGTGAGCTACTTATTCTAGTTTTGTATGTGGATGATCTCTTTTTAATAGGATCGTCAGGACTCATAGAGGATTGCAAGAAGAACTTGGCTGTAGAATTTGACATGAAGTATTTGGGGTTGATGCACTATTTCCTAGGATTGGAAGTGTGATAGAAGGATGGGGAGATCTTCCTTGGGCAAGGAAGATACGCTACAAATATTCTAAAGAGGTTTAGAATGCAGGATTGCAGACCCATGTTCACGCCCATGATCATTAACTGGAAGAAGATAGATGCATCGGATGACAAAGATGTTGACCCCACCTTGTATTAGTATAAACAACTTATTGGATCTCCCATGTATTTGGTCAACGGTAGGCCAGATATCTACTTCGTAGTCAATACCCTTAGTCAATTCATGGTAGAGCCATAGAGGGTACATTGGGCAGTAGCAAGGCATATTTTGAGGTATCTTCGCGACACAATCGGATATGGATTGAGATATACTGGAGGGGATGACATCAGACTTTGTGGGTACACAGATGCAGATTGGGCAGGTAGTTCAGTGGATAGGAAAAGTACCTCTTGTACTGCTTTAGTGTTGGATCATGGATGATCTCTTGGAGTAGCAGGAAGCAGAAGTCAGTAACACTGAGCTCCGTAGAAGCAAAGTATATGGCAGCCAACACAACTACGTGCGAATCTAGATAGCTTCGGAAGCTGCTAGTAACCTTGTTTAGGCAGAGGATGGAGGCAACCGATGTTTATTGTGAGAATCAGAGTTGCATAAAGCTCTCTGAGAATCTAGTGTTTCATGACAAGTCGAAGCACATCGATATTCTGTGTCACTTCATTAGAGATTGTGTACAACGTGGAGCTATCCAACTACAATATGTTCCCACAGAAGAGTAGGTTGCAGATATACTCACTAAAGCTCTAGGGAGAGCTAAGTTCATTTATTTTAGAGAACAGATGGGTATGGTGGAGAACCTGTTTTAGTAACAGGGACAGACTATTTTGGTTGCTCTTCAGTTACAAGTGTTGCAGTTGCAACAATGATAGATGAAGAGGAAGTTGCAGTGCAGATGCATTGGTGGCAACAGTATGTAAGTGTCAGCAGCGACACAGATGCAACGTATATTAGAGTTGCACAGTGGTTGGTGGGCAGTATGGCTAGACATCAACAACGTGACAAGAGATGATGAAGAAATAGGGTGTGCAGTAGCACTAGAACACATTCCTCGCTAAGAGGGAGTGTTAGTTTTTGTAGCATTGAATGTGTTCTAACCTTGAAATTTTGTGGAGAGGCTAGAATACATGAGATCTTTAAAACCCAGAAATCGTTTTTGGAAATTCTGCATAGAAGTGTCTTAATTATATTATTAACTGTTTTTTAAATATTTCTTGTCTAAACTTAGGGAATATGGTTATTAATCAGTATTAATTGAGATAAGGTGAGAATCATCTAGAAACTCACATGGATCGATCCAGAGATGATCCTAGCCATTGATTAAATTTCAATCTTGGCCGATGGTGCTCCAACAATGGATTATAAGAGGAATTCAATGTGGTGATGGAGAAATCATCCAATGTAGATACTCAATTGCCCAGGCAGTTCGATTTTCTTAGAAGCCACAGCTCAGCAGAGATGATAGAGCCAGAGGATGAGTAGTAGGTAGAAGAGGAGGGCAGTAGCATTCCGGGAGGAAGATTTATAGTTCTTGCAAGAGGCAAAGGAAGGAAGGTCGAAATCTCCAGAGGACCAGCGTAAGCTCTGCGTAGAGGGTGACGTAGGGAGCTCAGTGTAGAGGTTGGGGAAGCGATTTTGGAGGCAGAAAATAGCTGTGGGGTGAGAGAAAACTCTCACGATATTTTTGCCAGTACTTTCCTCAGATTAGATAGCTAGTTGGGCATCTAAATTATTGTATTTAGAATTGCTGCTGAACATTAATAATAAAACTCTGATCTGCTGCACCGGTTTTCCAAAGTTGGGTTTTTTCGGGGACAATTGTCCAAAGATAACTGTGTCGAACTTATTGTGTGTGTGCTAGAATTTCTCAGTTTCTAGTATTTTATTTCCCACATTATTTTGATGGTGAAAATTGTAGCTGTGATTTTATTCATCATTTGCCATAGCAAATAAATTGCATAGTAAATTTTTGAGTTAGAAGAATAATTTCCAGCAGCTGCAATAGATAAAATTTCACAGGTTCTAGTTCAAAAAATGGTTTGATAGGTGGACTGGGTCGATCACTGGTTCCAATTTTAAAAACTATGGTTTAATGATGTTATTACCCTCATTGATGTGATATTTGTTGAGATTTGGTAGCTTGGGAGGTACTCCAAGCCCTAGGGTTCGCGGTTTGGAGGTTGGTGTGCCACAAATGGCTTTGTAGGCTTGGAAACCAAGCATGTAGGCTTTGCACCCAAGCTGGTAGGTGTGGAACCACAAGGCAATTCGATGATTTGACACATGGAGGTGTTAGAGGACCTCGAGAAAAGAAGAGGCAACAAAAATCATCAAAATCCGAGTTGTAAAAGTCAAGATATTAATTTTTGAAGTTTATGTGTGTGCATGGTGGCACAAGGTTAAGGTCGACTTTGTGTTTAGAGGCCTTATCACAGGTTGTTAATCACACCAAAGGCATTCATTGAAGCCACATGAGAAAGGTATAACTATAGCTCATGTGTGAGGCTAAAAGGCACATCCAAGTGCATCAAAACATCACCAATACATCTGTGAAATAGACCGAGCTCAAGAGGGGGCTAGACGTGGAAGAGGAGGACCTGTTTTGTGTCTCTTGAGGTATCTTTCAAGGCCGAGAAGCTACAGGTAGGCAACCAATTCTTGAGGGAGTTTTGCATGGTGTCTTGGGTAGATTTTTGGTGGATCTTCCTTCCTACAGCAGGCCACAGCCCTAGCTGTGAGTGTCAGGTAGGCCGTAGGCTTAAATCATCTTGGATAGGGGGCCGAGAGGCTGGTAGAAGCTTGCAGACCTTGCCTTTTGGGTGTAGGTGGGCCGTGAGGCAGGTTTGAGGGTTGGAATTAGCCCCATATTAGCTAAGGAGAGTGGCAAAATTGTTTGAAGGGAGACTGCAACTTTTGGAGGAGATCTTGAGGTAGAAAAAGAGGGCTGTAGCAGCTTGCCAACAACCCTAACCAGGTGAACCAGACCTACAGTAGTACTACACCAACCCTTGAGGAGAAAATAGGTATGTTGTTGATGTATTTATGTTGAATTGATGCTAGTGGATGAGGTCCTAGTTTGGACAGTGGTATTGGGCATTTGAGATTTGTTGGAGGGCAGTGTGAAAGTGCCCAAGTTTGAGCCCTAAGTGCAACACCTTGATGGACAAAAGTGGCTGCTAGGAGTGGTAGTTTGAAGGAGCTCAAGGTTTGACCAGCCAGGAAGATTAGTTGGATAGCCTGTGTTCATTGTTGGAGAAGTGGCATTTGATGATGATAGGTGGCAATCCTCCTGGCCTATGTTAGTCTTCATTGGAGCAACGCATGAAGACTATAGTGGGGAGAATAGTCCCAAAAGACTTGAGGAGCAGCAATGGGAAGAAGTCTCAAAGTGTTGTTGCCTTGAAGGACGAAGGAGCAACTAGTGAGCGTGAAGACCCTATGTGTTGGTTGTAGGATAGCAGAGTTTAGTGGCCTAAAGGAGTTGGTGCATTGATAGAGGCAGGTGTTGCAGAACGAAAGAAAAGGACCAACAATGTACAAGATACGACAAAGTAACTGTGATTGCATGCTACATCGGCTAGACGGTTAGTGTATCTTGTATTCTTATACTAGTGGATATTTGAAGGCCATTATCCCTGTTATGTGACCCCTAGACTATTGTATTATTAGTTTGATTATATAACAAGTTGGGTTGTTGTATAAAATTGTAAAAAGTTGTGTATATTTTGTGCACTAGTAGATTCGCCATTGTATATTGTTCCGTTGTGCAAAGTAGTTTCGTTGTGATACTTGGATTGGTAGTGTCGGTGATTTAAAATTCTATCCTAGACTTAATAATCGTGGAAAAACAACATTATTTCCTGGGTTTCAGTTAGAAAGGAGGGCACTATTACAACAAAATCTAGTAGGTCTAGTGCAAAGCCTCACTAGGCAAAATCCTAGAATATGTGTAATGTTTAGGAAAGCTACCATTGTCACCTTATTAGCTATTCCCTGGGTTTTTAGTAAGGAAATGGTCCTTACATGGGACGCTACTCGGTAAGCACTAGAGATCAAGTAACCCAAGAATAATCCAATCGAAATGCCCTCTAGAAGGCTTACAATGAAATAGCCACTTGGAATAGGCTTAGCAAATGAGGGCTTGAGTGGATATGGATAATAATCCTTAGTTCTTGGTTAGGAATGGTCTTATTAATGTTGTGATAACTTAATTCAACCAGTTCACCACAAGGAATATCCGAAGAGCAAGAAACTATAAAGAACTCTATGGCTGTCATAAACTTGGGTTTTAAACCTAGAAAAATTACAGCAATGCAATTAGCTTATAACAACCCCAAAATCACTCCTGAAGACACTTAGTCCTCAAGGGGTTGATTTAGAAATAAACCTAGGTCAACTCAACAAATTTTTGCAGTTAGAAAGGGCATTATAGCCTCACAAAGGGTGACGTCAAACCTAAAATATGACAGAAAATTTAACATTTTTCAGCCTTATAAATATCAATTGTATGGCTTACAAGGCTATAATAAAATGGTCTTGCTTACTCATCGTTGTGAGTGCAATTGGTTTGTTTTTGAGCGAATACACACGAAGAGGAGAAACTGTTTGGTACAAAAAAGTTTAAATGATCTCGTTTTCATGCAATACCTTTGACTAAGGCGCAACCAATTGATGAACATAAGACCTGATCTAGATCCCATTGTGTTGGATGATATTGATCCAACATCAGAATGGGTGGAGGAGACTCAACCAACTGAGTTTGATGCTGATTTTGATATTATTGCCATGGAGTTAGGGGGGTTCATCCCAATGCTGATCTGTTGGTTTCAATGGAACTAGAGCCAATAACTAAATTAAGCAATGGAAAAGAACCAATGGAAGGCACTGGTTGTGCAACTTGACCAACTCCTGTTTCCATTAGGTCTAGTTTCGCTGCTACTATTATTATTGTTGAGGTTGTAGAGGAGTCTGAGAAGTCCTCAGATTCTAAGGCAGGTGATTTTATGTAGCTCTTGTTGATGAATGCCTAGTAGTGGTGATGAGTTTGATCATGATGAGGAGTGATCATGTTTATCACTAATATGTAGACTTGTAGTAGGCCAGTGGCCCCATAGCTTGTGGCATTGTTTTTGGACTCTAGAGGCCATTTAGAGCATCATTGATTATGTATTTTGTTGCTGATATGTATTGCACTTGGTGCCATTTTGATATATTCACCTTTACATTGTATATAGATGAGAAAACTTTGCATAGTTTGTCTTTATTGGTTTGGAATCATGGTTTTCATTAAAAATAAAATATATCATGTATTTTTTTAATGACTGGTTCATTGAGATCTGACTAGTCCCATTTTTCTGGTTTCAGTTTAAAAACCGGTTTGATAGGTGGAGTTGGTTGGTCACTGGTTCTGGTTTTTAAAACTATGGGTGAGACCTCGAGTTTCTCCTCAACCTCCCCCGTTTGCTGACCACTTGATATTATTGAGATTGGTTTAGAGATGTTGGAATGTACATTAGGCCACATGTCCTCAGAGAATTAGAGAGATTAGCTCGAAATTGATCTGGAGTAGAGCACGCCCTACCCATTAGACTACCCCCTAGATCCATTTGAAGTTTCCTTCTTTCAAGCTTTGATGTTAGAAGTATGCCAATGGGCTCCGCAATGGTTCTGTTGTCGCCTAGAATGTACACCTAAGGCGCAACGCTCAAAGTAGTGTCACTTTGATGTCTACTCACTTCGTTTAAGCCCTCTCCTAGACAAGCTAAGGGGGGTAGCCCTAAGGGTAGAAGAAAGGAAAGCTTGCTGGAAACAACAAGTTCTAGGAGACTAAGGGCAAGGCAATTATTATTAATGTAACTTGATTATGATTAATCAATAAGTGTGGGGATCAATGAGCAATGTAATATAATAGATTCAATTAGATCAATAATAACAAATATAGACTAGTGCCTCAAAACAATACTCAATAAAATATATCACTTGCAAGTAGATAAAATTTAAATATCTCAAGTTACAACAACAACAATGCTGCAAGGCATGAGAGAAAGGCACAATGTTAAAATATGAGCAATAAGATATAACTTGCAAGAGCGAAAGGAATTTTGCACTTGTTTCAAAGAGAAATGCTCAAATAAAAAGATAAGTACAAGAACAATATTATAATTTTGCAAGTGAAATGAGGGTGCTCACAATTTAACAATATGCCCAAGATAGATGAAAGTTAGGTGAATGAAATGCAAAGTTTTGGTTGATTTTAGTTATATGCCTAATCTAGATGAAATCCTTCTCAATTGTTTTGAAACAAGTCTTACACAAGGTTGTAGAAAGAAGTCTAGGGGAAGGAGGAAACTTTCATTAACGATACCTACCCTGGAGTTCTAACGACCCAAGTGCCTCCATTCCTACAAGGAATTTCCCACAAGAGGACTGCAAGGTCACCTGTTTTAACCGTTGAGTAAGGGTCAAGTTCCTCAAATTGAATGGTGGAAAAGGTTTGCCTAAACTTTCTATACAACCAAGCTTATGCTTGGAGGTAAATTTTAGGATGCAAGTCTAATTCTAGAATGTGAAATGAGATGCTTCAATGAGAGATAATGCTTCAGTAAAAAGATGCCAATGCACAAGCCATTAATGATTACTTAGAGCAATGATTAGCTTGTACAAATGAAACAGTAATAAGTCAATCAAACAAAAGTAATCTTAGCCAGAATGTTAGAACAAGATCCCAATATGCCTGTTACAATGGTGTTCTTAAGAGTGTCCTTTACTTATTTAGACAGTTGAACAAGTCAAGAATTATATAGTGAATTATACTTATTAGATGGCAAATGAGATTGCTAACAGTGATTAGAAAGACTACTGAAGATCTTTAATTGCAAATGAAACATGACATTAAGTTTTTTCGAGTGCAGTTAAGCCAAATAGTAGATTAGATATGCAAGTTGGGAGATGTAATTAGGAAATCAGATCTAGGATGCAACGATGATGCAACTAGTAAATGCAAAAAATGAATTAGTGATGCAAGTTAGATCTAAAATAACAAAAGAACCAGAAAAAGCCTCCCTCTAAATGGAGAGGTGGGATACCATGGGGGTGGATGCCCCAAGCTCCTGCAGGAAACAATGTTAGCTTTTAGTATGTGATGTTACAAGAGGAAGAGGCCCTTCAAGACAAGGAGGAAGAGGCTTTCTTTTCCAGATTAAGGAGATTACAATAATGACAACAGTTTTACAAGATCAGTAAATCTCCTCAAGAACCAAGAATGATCCACTTAAGATGGCCCATAATATTTTTAAGGACTAGAATTCAAACACTTTCAGTTCTTCAACTAATGACTGCAGTGAAGAGGCTCCTAGCCTAGGAGGCTGAAAATTCCAAGATGCCTTCAATGCAAAAGCTCACAAATTATGATTAAACTCTGCTACAGGGAAAAATCACTTCCTTGGTGATAGACCCGCCTGCAAAACCAGAGGTTAGACTTGGAAATACCCCTGTACAACTGACCCTGGTAACACCTTCTATCAGTGTTCAAAATTGCTCTAAAACCCTTAATGCCGGCTGCCAAAAATGATAAAAAATTTAATTTAATTTTATTTAAATGCTAAGGGAACATAGATTAGGGTTTGAAGCTTTTCAATTAGTTGCAAACAATCAGACCACTTCCAAACCTTGAAAGAGGGCTTCTAGGCCTCATGGCTGGCCCAGAATTGAACACTAAATTTTATCGCAAGGTTTTATTAAGTCAATATGGTGAAGACTCCTTTAGAATAGGCTCAGAATTCTTGAAATTTTTTCAGTTAGGGCTTCTAAAAAAATCAGTCCCTTGTGCAGCGAAGGGAAAAGTCTTCTTGAAGGTCGCTTTCTTCATAAAATTATTGAGACTGCGCTAGACCTTAAATGCATAACAGTTGCCACAAAATTGGAAAGAATTGACCCTCCAGATTTCAATTTTTTTTACCGCAGGAGAGGATTAGGTCTCTAATTGAAACTTTCTCGGCCCCTGCAAATAAAAAACAAAGATAGATCAGCAGACCCTCAAAAGTTTTGAAATGAAATCACCGCAAATTATATAAACGTTGGCTGACAACTTATATAAGATAAAGCCAACTTTCCAAGTCTGCGGCCTTGATAAAAAAGCCTCAAAAAATCCCTTGCGGCTATGGCAAAAATTCCACAATTAGATCAAGGGAACCAATGGCATTTTTCATAGAAGTTTAACGTTGAAAACCTTCCCAAAATGCCTGGGATATCTCTGCACAACAAAGGTTAGTGATATAAGTGAAATCACACCCTAAAACCCTTGTGACCTATGAAAAATGAATGCAGCCTGTTCAAAACCCTTGAGAAAATTTTTGTGTTAAGAAATCAAAGGTTTGGAAACCTCAGAAGGCTTGCGGCCTTCCTAAATTTGTTTCCTCCAAGGTCTGCAAAATGTGAGACAGATCAGAAAGCACCCAGCTCTAAGCGCTTGCGGCCTTCATTATTAGGATCTCAAAAATAGATTAAAAAGCCAAAAGTGATACCAGATCCGAGTGGATGCCTCAAGAAAGCTTCCAAGGCTAGTGGATAGCCTAGAAGAGTGAGATCTGAAGCTCAAACCTTCAGAAAAAAAAAAAATTTAATGGAGCCAGACCCTTGAGAAACCCTGCAAAAAATAAATAATTTTATTAGCCTCTGCAAACGAATGTGGGTTAGATCAGTGGAAAACAAAGCCTATTAGGCCTGTGGCTGCTCTAAATAATTTTTCAAATACCTGCAAAACAAGACGAATTAGTGAAAACCCTCAAAAAATCCTTTGATGCTTCAAGTCTTCGGAAAATATTTGTTTTAAAAAGGAAGGATAGCCTTGTAGGCTTGCAGCTAGGGTAAAGGCTCCAATTTTTTATTTTTATTTTTTAAACCCCAGATCTGAAGTATGCAGCCTGTGGCCCTAAGGAAAGAGGGTTTACAAATTTTTTATCCTCCAAAATAAGCTTGAAAAAGCACTCTTGGCCTGCCAATAGTGGACGGCTCACAAAAAAATTCGTTCTATTCTCAAACCCTAGCCGCTTATGGAAGAGGAAGATCTGATTTAAAGAAATTTCAATTTTCTCCTTGAAAAATTAATTAGATCAACCTGCAAGCAATTAGATCAAGTGATACCAATCGAAACCCTTGCCTTCCTGCAAGAAAAACCCAAGAAAATACAACAAATATGTACAAGGCTAGATCTACACACAATATTTACAGTGTACAAAATATTTACAATTAATTTACAAGTCTAATCTATGGGTATGAGGACACCTCCGCCCATAGATCAGATAATATAGCTCTAGAAATAGCAGATAGATTATAAAAAGTACTTTTAAAATAGGTGAGATATTTAATTTGTAAGCAGATGGTCTTGGCAGAATAAAAGGCAAGAAACTCCCTTCAAAGCATCTTAATGATAAGTCTTTAGGAAGTCCCACTATGGGTTCTTAGCCTTCATGCTTCAACTAGTTGGTTGGTTCAGCTATAACTTCCCCAAGTACTTGAGATTTGATTCACAAAAAATATTTCTACAAAACACTCTAAAGATTTGTTAGATCCAGATGGGATCAATTCACATAGGGAAAGAGAAGTCTAGGGATTTAGCTAAAATCCACTAAATCTGCCCAATCAACAATGCTTACTCAACCCAAATAATAGTGCAAGGTAACTGTACACTAATAAATCCCAAAGGCATGCAGAAATAACAACATTAAATATTCAGTAGAACATTAAGCTCAAAACGAGAATAAATTTACCATGACAGGCTGAAGACATACACTCATAGCTTTGCCCCCAAAGACTTTGATTTTATTGATAAAAAAAAATATTACAAAGCTTCCGTAGCCAATTACACTATCCAAAGATGTCTCAATGAGGAGCCTTAGGCTTCCTTATATGGAAAATAGAGAGATCTAGATCCCCCTCCAAGTGGAAAACGGCTAGGTCCAAAGATGTGCACAAATTTGACTTGATCCCGAAGAATAACGGCTAGTTGAAGCTTGATCCATGCCAAAATTAAATCCTGACCCTTGATCTGGAAGATGAAATTCGAACTTGTTGAAGAAGGATTTGATGCCGATCCAAAAAATATTTTTTCAAACCTTTTTCCTTGAAAATTGCTCCTTGACTTAACCACCATGGTCCAAAGGTTTGATTTTTCTTAAAAAATCAATTCTTTCCTTTCATAGAGGGCCTCAAAAATATTTTCTAATTTCTTTCCTTGAAATTCCCTGATTTAATTTAACCACTTGGACCAAAAAAATTGATTTTCTTTGAGAAATTATTTTTTCTGGTCCAAGGAACTTTTTGTGGGATTTTTCTGCCTTGGAAATGAGTTCGTCAAATGTAATGTTTCTCGGGAATGTCCATCTTATCCAAAAAATGGTTTTTCCACTTGGTGAGAATTTTTATTTTCTCTCTTTTTTCATTTTTTGCCATAAAAATAAATTAAATGACTCTAGAGGGGATTAAACACATTTACACTCTGAAAGCGGGTCTAAAAAATATTTAGGCAATGATGTCTAATTATGATTAGTCATCCACCTAAAATATTCCTAGACAAAACCTTTTTGCATCAAGTATTACATAGACATCCTATACAGAAGGGGAATTTTAATAATTAAAACATGACTTCTAAACACTACCAAATTCTGTGACACATGACAAATGATCTAGTATGAGAATTTACATAGACTTGATAACATTAGGACTAAACCTAAGACCTTACTAACGAGCCCCACTCTAGCTTTGGGGTATGTGTGGGAGAAATTTTTTGCCAATTATTTGGGTTATAAAACGTGAATAATTGGCGGAGGCTAAAAAACTCCCTCGAGTGAAACTCTTTGCCAAGAATCAAAGGCTTCCTTAGATGTTTTTACATGGCCTTATATTCATACTAGAACCATTTTACAATAGTCACCTAAGTCACAGGACACGTCCTCCAAGGTCCCATGTCCCGTATTTTACGTGTCGGACACGAAAACGGCCCTAAAATGTGTCGAAAACGTTTTTCATCGTGTCCTGTATAATGTAAAACGTAAAACATATTCGCTGGTTTTCGTCGTGTCCTGCATCTGGAAAACGCGTATTCCGTTGATAGAAAACGTTGCCTGCATAAGCTGCAATTTTTTTTGAAAGAAACAAATAATTTTTGAGTGGGGCAACTTAATGATCAAGTCTAGGCCCTAGTATTGATATGCTATTCATGGTAATGTTAAATTCTTAAAGTAAAATGAAATGACTCAGGATGTTTGAGAGTGGTTCCGGCCTCATTAGATTTCATATGGAGAAAGTAGAATTTTATATTTCATTCAAAATGCAGCAGACTTATCAGTTTTTCAGGATTTCAGGATTGGGAGATTGTAATGTTTCCAGGTGACACCACCTGCCCGGGCTACCCCTGCCACCAGCAGAGGATGTGGTCTACCTCCTATAGCTCCTACTTCTAGTTCTTCAGCTTCTAGAGCATAGCAAACTCCACTGCCAACTCCACCAGCATCAGCATCTACATCTAGAGGGAAAGGGAAAGCTGTGGCATTTTCTCGCGAGAGGGGCAGAGGAAATCAATAGGATTAGACTTTAGTTATTTTCTTATGTGCTTGTAAGTTGTACATGAACAATGAACATTGAATATTCAAGAATAAAGACCAAGCATATCACATTCTAATTTCTAAATAGTAAATTTTGATTCTATTTATTTTTTTAAAGTGAACTATGAACTTTGAGAAGTAATTATATTTTAATTTGATTAGATAAGCTGCAACCTGCAATTTAATATGGATAAAAAACTATATTTCGGTATATATATATATATATATATATTTTTTTTTTTTTTATTTTTTTATTTTTTTATTTTATATTTTATATTTTTTATTAAATATATATAAAATGTGTCCCCCGTGTCTTGTTTCCAGGTCGCTGCGTTTCGTATTGATGACTCGTATTTACGTGTCCTCCGTGTCTCGTGTCCTCGTGTCATGTGACTTAGATAGTTACGCAAGGCTGTAGAATTCGGATTACAATTTTTTGACAAAAATGCTGAAAGATGATGATGTTATCTAGATGCTTGACTGCTCGAACATGATGGAATGCTTTGAAAAAATGTATGCTGCTATAAGGTAGTTGACACAGAGTGGTCAACAGGTTCCAAAAGACTTCGATAGCCAGCCAGTGTCCAGTTCGTCCCCCTCCCCCTCAGCCATCAAACTTAGGAGACCTTGACATCATCGGTCCCATCTTCCGATATCCTTCTTCCTCTCTCTTGACAGGTTCTTGTGTTGGGTTGTCCACCTTTGCACTCTTGGGCAAACTCACTTAGTATTTTATATCATTGTACCTTCATCATGGTTTTACGCATATATGTAGGTTTCTTTCTTTATTTTATTTTTGTCATTATCTAAGAGTTGCGCTAGCACTCTCACATTGTATTAATACTGGTTGTACTTTCCAATCCCATTGACCTAATTTTGTGGTCATTTGTCAGACATTAATAAAATTATCTTATCTTATCTTAAAAGGTCTAATCTGGACTTAAAAAAGAGGAATCCAGAAGATATCACAACATTAGGTAGAAACTGCACATGTAAGAACAGATAATCTGAGTCAAGAAATGCATGAGAGGCTTGGGTTCCTGAATGTCAATTGAAATGCCATATCAGTTGTGAGCTTTAAGGAGGATATAATCACTTTAGTCCTCCCATTCTTTATCGTCACCTATTGCTGTGTTGAATACTTCAATATTCAATTTGATGCAAATTCATGGGAAGTATTCTTTTTATGAATAAACCAAGCTTTTGATTGAAATTTATTCCTTTAGAGAACAAACCTTAAAAACAGATTCCTTATCCAGTTCTCGTATGTTTCCTTCTTGTTAGAAGCACATTGTAATTTACAGTTAACTTTTGCAGGAAAGATTCTACTGGGATACCGCACATACTGGAGCACAGTGTGCTGTGTGGATCAAGAAAGTACCCACTCAAGGAGCCTTTTGTGGAATTATTGAAGGGTAGCTTGCATACTTTCTTGAATGCGTTCACCTATCCTGACAGGACTTGCTATCCTGTTGCTTCAACTAATGCGAAGGTGAGGCCAGATTGTTAATCCATACTTAAAGTTATATCTATTACCTCCAAATATTGTCTTTAAAACAGAGAATATAAAAGTTATGAAAGGATTCCAAATTGGTCTATTGCTGAGTGTAAGTTCTTCTGTTGACCAGGATTTCTACAATTTGGTTGATGTATACCTGGATGCAGTCTTCTTTCCAAAATGTGTAAATGAGCTTCAAACATTTCAGCAGGAGGGTTGGCACTATGAGTTGAATGATCCTGCCGAGGATATTTCTCTTAAAGGTAGTTTTCAAGTGACAATTTTTAATATTTAAATTGAGAAAATCAGGAAATGACAATATGATTATTGTGATGTTTACTTTGGTTTGGCTTTCCATCATTTTTATCAGGTGTTGTGTTCAATGAGATGAAAGGCGTCTACTCACAGCCTGACAATGTTTTGGGCAGAATTTCTCAACAGGTTTGTAAACGCCCATTTGCTCGTTTTTTTAATTTTCCATTGTTTTAATGTTGAGGTTTTGCTTTATATTAATGTAGGCATTGCACAACGCGAGTCAAATTTCACATTCAAAACTCTGATTGGTATGCGTTAAGTAACAGCCTTAACCTAATCTAAAATCAATTTCATGGGAATATGTCAGGCCTTTTATTCCTTGTCCCTGCAGTATGAGATAGCTAGATGAACGTAAAAATGCTTCAGAACCAACATAATTTATCGCAATAACTGAGTCGCAGGAAGTGTCCAAGCTTGGAAAAAGGTTTTTGACATTCATTATCTATTATCAAGTTGGCCAATTGATATTTAATCTAACAATAATGTGGAAATATATCTTCTATATTGGAGGAAAGCCATTTCGTAATCATCCACATCAATTGCTGATGATAATTGCTAGGATTAGACTCTAGAATTGCCTCATCTTTTTCTTTCCCTATTTTTTTGTTGACAATGCATTGTAAATTTGTATCTTACATTAGAAATCAATGTTTATGCACATTAAGAATAACAAATGCAAAGGCCATAGAGCAGTCACACCAAATACCCCAATCTACAAACACAAGGAGTGCTAGCACATCTGCTTTGGCTCAGGAAGAGTATCTATATCTTCTTAAAAACTGGTTATTTTCGCTGAAGTCTTGTCAACCATATCTGATCTGGCTGTAGAAACTTGACACTTTGGGTAGATCGAATGATGTACTCACCTATTGAAAAGTTGCATTGACAATGGCGATTCCATGAGAAGGAGATGCTGAGTAATTTGATCATATCCTAAATATTCCTATGTAATGAGACAGGAAAATTTTTGCCCTAGTTTTCTGTCTTTTTCTTCTTCCAAGGAGTTGGGTTTCAGAGAACTTCCAGGAATTGAACACAGCTTGGAATATTTATAATGAACAGACAATGATATAATGACAATTCTCCACAATGCAAGTTTAATAACCCTTTTTCCAACAATATCCAGACTTGCATGTAGAAATAATGATTTCCAATCCAGTTCAATATGCAATACTAATCCAACAGATCCTTAGTACTTTATTTTGACAGCGGATAGTTCAAGAGGAAATTAACGTACATACTAGAGTTAATATTGCTAGTCGGTCATGAACTCCTACAGTAGTTCGACTGTCTATTTAAGAACTAACAAATAAAGGAAGTTCTTGAATTCAGCCTGAAATACACAGATGAACTCACAGCTGCAGACCCGAGACTTGATCTGGAGAAAGTTAGAAACCCTGTCAGCAGCTTGGTGTTATATGTAGATCCGAGGCTCTCAACTACCTGCTATTCTTCCAGGATATGGCTGCTTAACTCCTGAACTTTCTCAACTGACAGAGGTGAAGAATTCACTGTAATTTTTCTGATGCAAAGTAGGGTTTCTAGGGTTTGAGTTTGATTAACCTGTAATGTGTTCTGCTTAGCCCCTGATCTTACTATCACCCTCTTCGCAGCCTGCTGTAAATTCGGATGCCCTTCTTGCCTGGGCTACGCTGCTTCCTGAGATGGTGATTGAAGAATGAAACCTTCGCTGACTGTTTCAGGTCCTCTCTGCCCTTGCCAGAGTCAACTATGACAAGGAGAATCTCGCTGTCAATCCAGAAACCAAAGAGTTAATCCAAAATTTAGTAGAACTGCTACCCAGGAAACTCGCTATCACAGGGATGAAATCAGAGTGAACTCATTGCGTCAGGAGATGGGCTCGCTGTCTCAGAGGGAGGCTCAAGTAAACTCGCTTCCTCAGGAGATGAACTCGCTGCCACTGAATGAGGTCCAATTGACTTGCTGTCACAGAAACAATGCCCAGAATGGCTTGCTAACTCAAGAAACCATGCCCAGAAACCTTGCTGCCATAGAAAATCATGCCCAGAACAATCCGTCTTCTCTTCAAAGGAATCCTGTGCCAGAGCAAAGTGGAAAGAGCCAAGTAGGGTGGAATCTTTCACCACCGAAATTGACAAGAGAAGGGGGTCTTAAAACCCTCAAAGCCAAAGCTCATAAATAGATGAAATGATCCACACTTGATGCTCCAATTGAGTATAATCCTCTTTTATTTATATACTTCCTTAGGGGGTTTCACTTTCTTAATTGGTTGAGTGTGTCTTACTCAAAGCCCCAGATTTGGGTTTTTTTCGCCCAGCTTACCCAAAACTTGCCTAACAATGGGTGTTTTTGGTTTTATCCCTTTTCTTGAAGGACTATAGCCTACGGGGACGAATAGGCTACTAAGTCCCTTGGTCCTCAATTTGTTGAGGACATCATAGTCCCTCCTACCCAAAATTGCTTGCCCTCAAGCAATTGCAAATTCGGGTGCTGTAGAATTCGTTCTCCTTCCCATGTTGCATCCTCCTCTAATAAATTCTTCCATTTGATGAGGTATTCCAGAATTACTCTTCCCCTTAACATCTTTTCCCGTGTTGAAGGAAATGTAACTAGGTTCGGTCTTCATAAATGTACTTTTGATGCTTGTATTTGTTCAAGAAAAGAAATATTATTTTTATAACATATGTCAATGAGTTTCTTGCTCATTGAAATAGGTCTAGCACTATTTAAAGTGCTAAAGGTGAGTCAAATAGTCAAAAGAAAAGGTTGAAGACCTTAAGGGCATGTTACACCTTGTATAAATATGTATTAAAGTCAAGAGAATACCTCCAAGCAAAGTCAAGTCTCCTCCTATGCTAAGGCACCATCAAGAAGCTCCTTCAAGCATGCAATACCACCAAAGAAACCATCCGAAGTCTACTCTACAAGTCGGCCTGCAAACAGTTGACAAGTCGGCCTACAAACAGTTGACAAGTCGGCCTAAATGGAGGGACAGTCCTCTATATATAGAGGCTGTCCACTCCTCTATAACGCACTCAATGAGCTCTGAAATCTGCGAAGGTGAAAGGCAAGAAAGAAGGAAGGAAAAGGGTCTCCAAGGGCAGCGAAGAGGAAGGGTATACCACCGAAGTCAAGAGGTCTGTTCTAGGGCTGCTGCAGTCACACGTGCGAGGAAAACAGAGGGCTGTCCCTGCGGCTAGGATAGCGGCAATCCATAGACACTCATCTATCTTCGTTTGGGGCTAAATCTAGGCCTACAAGGCCTCCTACTCTAGCGTAGAAGAAAGACACTCAAGCGAAGGAGAGAAGGGCATATAACACCTAGTAATCCTCCCACACGTGTGAGAAACTAGGGCAACAAAACAACAGTACAGTCATACACTCATATCTCAAGAAGGATCTCGGTTGGTCAAAGAAGAAGTCTACTTGAGCAAGGGATAGAAGAGGAACACCTCATCTAGAAGGCTCACTCAAGGAAGGTCTATCTCTAGACAAGAATCAAAGGAGGAGGACGAAGTGCCGAGGAATGAAGTGCCAGAAGGAGGAAGCCTATGTGCCGGGGAACAAAGTGCAGAAAGGAGGAGAGGACTTGACTTGTGCTTGGAGGATATTCTAGTCAAGGGTCTAGGGTTTGGCATTGATCAATAGAAGCTTCAATAAGAGAAATTCACTCAAGGGTTTTCCTCTCAAGAGAAGAGAGGTTTTGGCCCTGGCAGAGAGCCAACATCTTGTGTTCTTGTTCTTATGTTTTGGTAGCAGTTTGATGAAGCACACACACATGCATTACTAATAAGAAGAAGAAAGATTAACTAACAAGAAAAGTAAAAAGACTTCACAAATTGTTATCAAGTAACGAAGAATCACACTACACCTAATTTGCCCTAGATTCTTCAACATCCCGAACTTCCATGATCACTTCCGGAATCAATTCTTATTGTCCTTCTTCATATAGAGGGGGCAACTCAACAAAGGTGGTGACCTACTGGCCTATAGCCTTCTTGAGGCTTGATACATGGAATACATTGTGGATTCTACTATCATTTGGTAACTCCAACTCATATGCCACTTCACCCACTCTTCGAAGAATTTTGTAAGGTCCATAAAACCCTGGCTTCAATTTTTTTGCCTCGCTCTTCTTGAGTGTAGATTGTCTATAAAGATGCAATCGCAAGAAAACAAGATCCCCTATTTCAAAACTATGTTTTGCCCGATGCTGGTTTGCATACATCTTCTGCCGATTCTGAGGAACCTGAACATTCTCCTTGAGTACCCGGAGAATGTCCTGACTCCCCTATATCCAGTCCTTGGCAAGGGGTGCACTGCTGTCACCAAAGATTCTGTCGATGAATGAGGGTGCATCGTATCCATATAGAGCCTTGAAGGGTACCATTCTAATGGATAGGTGGTAGGTAGTGTTGTAGCAATGCTCCCCAATGTACAACCGCTTGATCCATGCCTTCTCCTGACCTGTCACATAGTTGTGCAAATATCCTTCAATCCACTTATTCATGATTTCTGTTTGGCTGTCATATTGAGGGTGATAGCTAGTGCTAGGGGTCAATTCAGTTCCCACTACTATCATGATCGTTGACTATATTCTTTGATAGCCCATGTAGTTTGAAGACTTATTTGAAGAAGAGTTTTGCCACTTGTTTGGCCGATTAATCCATTAAGATAGCAAATAAATTCTGAATTTAGTCAATATGTCCACTACTGTGTATGTGCAGTCCTTTCCTTGCCCTTTGGGTAATCCTGTGATGAAAGCCATCGTTATGCTCTCCCATTTCTGTTATGGGATGGGTAGAGGTTGGAGAAGACCTGCAAGAGGTGTATGCTCAACCTTATTTTGTTGACAAGTCATGCATTCCTTGACGTACTTCATCTTATCTTCCTTGAGCCTTTTCGACAAGAATTGTTCTTGGAATTGACGATATGCCTTGAGGAATCCCTGATGTCCGGTTGAAGGAATATCATGTGTAACCTTCATAATTTTCTCCGTAAGTGTAGATTTAGGAACCAAATATGTCCTATCTTTATAGTAAATGACTTCATCAATTATCTTGTACCTGTCATCCTGGATAATCTTGTCAAATAGCGTGCAAGCAAATTGGTCCTTGGCATACTCAGCGGACAGATGCACCTTTCAATCTTCCATGATCTCCATGAGGGTGCAAGTCGTTGGTTTCCTGGAGAGTGCATCGACCACCACATTTTTCTTTCCCTTCACATATTCAATGTCAAAATTGTAAGCTTGAATTTTGCTTACCCATTTCTGCTATCGTTCATTCAGGTCCCTTTGTCCCAATAAATGTCGCATGTTGTTGTGGTCTGTCCTGACTACGAACCTATTGCCAACTTGATACTTTTTGAACTTCGCCAATGCATGCATGATGGCTAACATCTCTTTGTTATATACGGAGTAAATAGGGTACCTCATCAAGCATTGGAAAAGACTCCCAAAGAAGTATTCATAGGTGTCAAGCCCGATGTTAGTCATCTCTGTATATTTGGATGCCCTGTATATTTTCATGTGCCGAAGAACACAAGGAATAAGCTGGAAGCAACAAGAAGAAAATGTACGTTTGTTGGATATTGTGAAGATTCTAAAGCATTTAGAATATATATTCCTGGTCAAAGGAAGGTTGAAATTAGCAGGGATGTAACATTCAATGAAGATGCTGCCATCGTGAAAGCAAGGGGCCTTCCTCTACCTCCTTCGCTTGAGAAGAAGAATGATGATATGGATATTTTAGATGGTCTTTCTGTGCCTGAATCCAAGAGAGACATTGTTGATGATCCATGGAGCCCATGGACCCCTTAGATCCTCCTCTATGTGATCCTCCTGCCAGGAAGAGGCCATTGTGGCTTTGTGATACATTACAGGATGCCAAGAGACACATTCCTACCAGAAGATCATTTAGAGAAAGCAAGAAGTTATGCATGTATCAGGGATATGAGCAATATGATTCAAGTTGAGCCTCACACCTTTGGAGAAGCCGTGAAAGAACAAGTTTGGAAGGATGCTATGGCCGAAGAATACGAATCAATTATGAAGAATTATGTATGGGATGTTGTGCTGAAACCAAAGGGGAAATCTATCGTGACTTCAAAATGGCTATTTAAGATCAAACATGGAGTTGATGGAAGTATTGAGAAATATAAGGCAAGGTTCGTGGCCCGAGGTTTCTCCCAAAAAGAGGGAGAATATGACGATATGTTTGCACCTGTGGCTCTATATACAACCATTCATTCAATAGTTTCCCTCGCTGCAAGTCAAGGATGGACCCTTCATCAGATGGATGTGAAGACAACATTCCTTCATGGCATGTTACAAGAAGAAGTCTATGTTGAGCAGCCACATGGATTTGAAGTAGAGGATCGAAAGGCACATGTTTGCAGGTTGAAGAAGGCATTGTATGGTTTGAAGCAAGCCCCCAGAGCATTATACGCCCACATAGATGGTTACTTGATGAAGCTTGGATTCACAAAAAGCAATGTTGATCCCAACCTCTACTTTAAGCTAGTCCAAGGTACGCCATTGATTTTGGTTTTATATGTTGATGATGTATTTATGACAGGTAGTGAGCCCCTGATGATCTAGTGTAAGAGGGAGCTAGCCTCTGAATTCGAGATGAAGGACCTTGGGCTCGTACCACTGCTTAGGCCTTGAGGTGTGGCAAAGGCCCGGTGAGATCTTCCTTTCCAAGGAAAATATGTCGTGAAGATGTTGGAGAGATTTGGAATGACGAAATGCAAGTCAATTCATGACCAAGCCTCACCATGCACATTGGGTTGTTGCCAAACACATTTTGAGATACTTGCTTGGGTCGATCACCCTTGGTTTGAGATATTCTGTTGAAGATGTTCGACTTCATGGATATACCGATGCTGATTGGGGAGGAAATGTTGTTGACAGAAAGAGCACATATGGATGTTGTTTGAGCCTTGAATCTGCCATGATATCTTGGATGACCTGGAAACAAAAGTTTGTAGCATTTAGTACCGCATAAGTAGAGTATATTGTCGCTAGCATGGCTAGTTGTGAAGTAGTTTGGTTGTGAAAGCTCTTTGGAGAGCTGTTTGAGCAGGTCCTAGATACTCTAGTGATATATTGTGACAACAAAAGTGGGATCCGTTTGGTAGAGAATCTCGTGTTTCATGACAAGTCCAAGCACATAGAGATCTGATATCACTACAATCGAGACATGGTGCAAAGGGGAGCTGTTAGACTCCATCACATATCTATAGATGAGTAGATTGAAAATATTCTCACCAAGGCTTTGTAGAAAGGGAGGTTCTTGGTCTTCAAAGAGCAGTTTGGACTAATGGATGTGACCCCTTATGATAAGGGGCATCACTGATCGAGGACACTGAGCCAACTCTCCCCCCTTGTCTGAGCTCCCAGGGTGAGGAATTGAGATGAAGGGCTCCTGGGGTTGAGGGATCTCTGGACAATAGGGTATCATCCCTATCTGTCACCCATAGGGTGGAAGATGTTGCTCCCCTATCTTGGTCTAGCAAAGTATACCCCAATTTGCATCATACCCACAAGCTGGGTTTGTTGGGATTATAGCTCCCCGTCTGGCCAATGGGTTGAGAGGGCTTGGGGTGTGTGATCCTTACCTTTGGTAAGTTAGGTATCTCACCCAAGCTTATGATGCAAGGTGTTCTACCACATGACTCTTGAGGGTCATTGTTGGGAAGATCAAGAAGCAATAGGATGGATGAGATATTGTATCACGCCTATTGCTCGACATAGGGTGGAAGACGTATGCTCCCCTATGAGATGACATGAGGTGAGAGTTGTTAGTTTTGTAATATTGGATGTGTTCTAGCCACAAAATTTGGTGCAGAGGCTAGAATACATGAGATCTCCAAAACCCAAAATCGTTTATGGAAATTTCGCCTAGAAGTGTCTCAATTAGATTATTAACCATTTTTAAAATATTTCCTAAAGTCTAAACTTAGGGAATATGGTTAATTAATCAATATTAATTGAGATAAGGTGAGAAGCATCTAGAAACTCACACAGATCGATCCAGAGATGATCCTAGCCATTGATTAAGTTTTAATCTTGGCCATTGGTGCTCCAACTGTGGATTAGAAGAGGAGATCGATGTGGTGATGGAGAACACACCAGTGCAGATACTCAGTGGCCCAGGCAGTTCGATTTTCTCAGTAGTAGTAACTCAACCAAGAAGATAGAGCAAGAGGGTTAGTAGCAGGTGGAAGAGGAGGGTAGCAACATTCCAGAAGGAAGGTTTCCAGTTCTCGGAAGAGGCAAAGCGAGGAAGGCTGAAATTCTCAGAGTCAGCGTAAGCTCTGCGCAGAGAGTGATGCAGAAGGTTCAACACAGAAGCTAGGGAGGCAATTTCAGAGGCAGAAATTAGCTGTGGGGTGAGAGAAAATTCTTACAATAATTTTGCCAGTATTTTCCTTAGATTAGATTGCCAGTTGGGCATCTAAATTATTGTACTTAGAATTGTTGTTGAAGAATAATAATAATAAAACCCTCATCTGTTGCACCAGTTTTCCCACATTCGGTTTTTCCAAGGACAATTGTCCAAAAATAACTGTCAAAATTCTTGCGTGTGCTAGAATTTCTTAGTTTTCAGTATTTTATTTTTTGAAGTATTTTTTATGGTGAAAATTACAATTGTGATTTTATTCGTTGTTTGCTGTAGCAAATAAACTGCATTATTAAATTTTCAGTTAGAAGAATAATTTCCAGTTGTTGCAATAGATAAAAATTTCACATGGTATCAAAGCGCAGTTGATTAGCGGGAGAGCTTAGAAGCGAAAAGAAGGAATTTTCGCTGCTCAGTAAGGGTAGTAGGCTGAAATTCCCAAGGGTAGTGCAGTCTTTTTGCCAGAAGGTTGAATTGCTTGAGGAAATTCGATTTTTTTGAGAGGGGCAAAAAAATTCGATCCTTCTAGATCGAGTGATTCCAGAGGTAGAGGGAGCAACTCATTTCCGTTGGGCAGATCTCTAGCTGGAAGCAGAGGGCTTTGCAGCAGTTCGCTAGTGCAGAATCAATGTCGGGTGAAAGAGGAATAACACACTATAAATTCTTTAGCATAACCATGGATAGAAGTAACATTCATGAGACTTTAGATTTGTCTTCCAGATTGGAGGATGAATTTGCTTGCTTATCAGGATCAACTTGACAGGGTGTCTAGTATATAGACAGTGGAGCATCAACTCATATGACGGGTGTTAGAGAATATTTTTCTAGCTATAAGGAGGAGCAGATGGACTTCCAGATTAAGATGGGAAATGAGACGAAATGTACTCCAGTAGGGAGAGGTACCATAGATTTTCAAAGGGAGTCAGGAGAAAGCACCAACGCTGCAGATGTATTGCATGTGCCAAGATTGGGTATGAACCTAATTTCAATATCCCAGTTACAGGATAAGGGGTATGATATTCACTTCGTAGAGAAGAAAGTATATGTCAAACAACCAAATTTCAAATTTGAGACAGAGTGTCCCTACCTCCACACTGCTAGGTGAAGTGAAGGAGAAATCTGAAATGGTGGAATCAAGATTCAACGCAAGAGAAACTAAAATCTGAAATTGTTGAAGGGGAAATTGGTCCACTCCTTTAGCAAGCTAATTGATGCACTCCCTCTTCTAGGCCACTAAGACAAGTATTAGATTTGTCCAGCCCTCCAAGCTAAGTTGCACTGAAATGGATATGGGAACGGATACGGATATGGGGTTTGAAACGAATATGGCAAATTTTCAAAAAATCTGGATACAATACGACAGGGAATGACACATAATAAATAATATATATAATTTAAAAAATAAAAATTTCATATTAACATTCATATTTTAGAATCTAGATTAGATATAAAGACTAAATAGTAAAAATACATAATCAATTATCATCTATGATCTATCATGATTCATCATCATCAATTCAGCATATGCCATAAACATTGTCATCATCATTAACGGTTATTATAACATTCATGATTCAAGTTTCAACATATCATCAAGTTTTTGTTTCAAATTTCAAACATCAAGTTATCAACATGACAAGTTACATGGACACCATCATTACCAAAATTAATAATGCATACTAATTACTACATAGTACAAAGTACAAAATGAACTATGATTGGCAGTCTGCTATCATTATTCATAATTCATATGGTTGTTCAAAAGTTTAAAAGTTAAAACACCATCATAAATTACATTTACATATCATCAAATATGTCTTCATTCATGCCATTATAAGGTTCCACCATCATAAATTACATTTACATATCATCAAATATGTCTTCATTCATGCCATTATAAGGTTCCACATCCTCTCTAGAAGTGGGGCTGCGAACATTGCTGCCATGTCCACTTGAAGATCCACCTATTGGTGACTCCGAATCAAACAAATTCATATGAGACATGGCATTCAATGTCATATCCAAGTCAGACAACTCTGGTTCCACGTCCCATAATTTGGTGGGCCCAAATTTGTATTCATCTCTCGTGTGACAGAAGGCGAAGGTTTGAATGAACATACACTAGTTCCTCAGCCTTTTTAGAGGCCAATTTGTTTTGCCTCACTGAATGGATGAAGCCGTATGTACTCCAGTTCCTTTCTGCTGAAGAGGAACTAACAACCTATGACAAGATCTTGATGGCCAATTTTTGGATATGTTGAAGTGACCCACTATAGAAGTTCCACCACTCATTTGGACTTAATTTGGTCTTGTCCCGCATATACTCAATATCACAACCCCAACCCTCTGATCCCACAAAATGAGAAAACTGTGCATGAAGCTAAAGCCCAATTTCGGGATCTACAAAAAGCTTTCTACAGGCATTTTTAAATCCTTCTGTGACTTTTGGGTCTTTGTTTGGTGCGCTTCTTTCTGGATCATGTAGCAACTTTGCAACATAATATTTTGGATTCACTGCATAGGCTAAAAGGTGCAATGGGGTGGTCATCTTGTTCCACTTTTTGGTCATTATATCTTTTACTTCTCTGTAAAACAATTCATCTGGGTCATTCTCCTTGGCATTTATAACCAACCTTATCTTCTCTATCATGGAATCAATGCCCTCATACACCTCTCCCAAATTAGGCATATCTGTGTCAAACATACAGAGCAAATCCACAATTGGCTTAATAAATGCGAAGAGGTACTCCACCCTATCCCACCATTCATCATCAACAACCAACCGTTTCATTTCTTGTGCTCTATCAGATTGGGATTGCCTCCATTGATTCCAAAGAGAACTGCATACCATTGATTGTAATGCATCTTTCACCTGCATAAGCCTTGTTAAGACTATGATGTGAGAAGCAAATCGAGTCTCGACAACTTGCAGGTGCCAAATTGCCAATGTTTCAAATTTCAACAAATTAAAAATCATAATTTGATTGAATAACTATTATGATTCACGAATCATGACATTTGAAAATCCAATTTAGATATTTGAATTTAGAGTTAGAAATTAGAATTTATGAAACATTTAATAAACTTTAAAGTATAGGTACATTAAGGAGCTCCAACTTAGCAAATTCCCTGTAGATGCCTTGGGACATGTGGTGGTTTGTGATAAAGGCTTGAATTTCTTTTGCCTCTTTAGAAATAACTCGTATCCACTCAATTTGCTTCCCCATCTTGCTCAACATGAGGTTAAATGAATGTAGAACACAAGGGGTCGAAAAGATGTGCTGATATTTGCCTTCAATAATTAGGCATGCTGCACTACACACCGTTGCATTGTCAATTATTACATGGACAACATTTTCAGGCCCACCAATTCAATCGCTTCAATCAAGATGCTAGCAATGAATTGAGAATCTTTCATCTGCCCCTCACAATTGACTGCCTTCAAAAACATTCCACCTATGGGATTTGAGTAATTACATTGATCAAAAGCCTATTTCTTTGATCTTTCCATCCATAAAAAATGATGGGCACCCCTGAAATGAGCCATGAATCACGAATGGGGCTTAATTTAGCCTTCAAATCTAACTTTTCAGCACTCAACAATGTGGTGCGTACCTTCTCATATCCAGGGCTCTTGTACCCTCTTGGGGCTTCATTCACTGTTTTTACCATCTTTGCCCAGTAAGGAGATCGCACAAGGTTAAAGGGAAGACCATTTGCATAAATGCATTGGGCTATAACTGCATCTGCTATCTCTCGAGCGTCATTATTAAAACTCTTTTCAAGCGGTCCCAAATTTGACCGCTTTGAACAAACAATTCCATGAGAATGAAGTGGAGGCTTTGATGAAGATGCTCCCAACCTTGTTGGGTGTTTTAAATGGGAGGCAGGATTTGCCTCATTTGCTTTAGCATCTGCCTCGCCTTGTTCTCTCTGATATTTTGCAAGTTTTGCCTTGCTTAAACCATTTCCATCTGTCCCATTCTCTTTAGGTGGGCCACTGCATATTCGAACCCCATTGCCTTTTAACCCAAGCAAATGTGCTTTAACCCGTGTGTATGATCCCTTATACTCCTTTTTACACTCACTGCAAACCCATGCCAATGATCCACCTCCTTGGATCTTCCCAAGAATAGTTACATATTTCCAAAGTGGCGACTTTAGATCAACTTTAGGGGTTGATTCAATTTCATGTGCCACTTCCTCTGCCTTATGAATGGATGAACTTGAAGTTGCCATGAATGATGATGATGATGATGTAAATGAAACTGAAAAAGAAAATTGACAAATATCATTGTATCATATATTTATTTCAAAAGTTCAAAACAAGTTACAATTTAGTAATTTACAACTTTTCTTATGGGTACTGTCCTAAGTTGTACAAAACGAGGAAACGGGTACGAGTTTTCGAAACGGGCACGAGTATGAAACACGACCTCCCTATTGGAAATAATACTGAGAGAGGGGGTGAATCAGTATTATCAAGTCAAATATTCCTTTTTCAAATCCAGATGATATATGCTACTTCAGTTAATTAAAACCGCGTATATACGCAACTATGTAGAAGGAAACCCGCGTATATAATGCAAACTTATAATTTACTTTATCTTTCAGATGTTGATTATTAATCTGTGTATCAGAATCAGTAACCAGAAACAGTAAAACAGAGCAGAGGACAATCACACACAAGAACACAAGATATAAGGTGGAAACCCAATGTGGGTGAAAACCACCTGCTGCAATTCGTCTCTATCTTTTGTTAATTAGAAACTTCCTTTTACAATGTACTGGTGCAGTCCTTTACCAGTACGCAGGCTGCAACCTGCAGAGAGCTACAACCCTCTCTCGTTCTCCAGCTTCTCCTGGAAGGGAGCTACAACCCCCTTAGCTCTTGTACTAGCCAAGATACTAGTACGTAGGTGCTGGCCTACTGAAGGCTACAACCTTCTCTTTCTTCCAGGGACCACGTTTCATAAATTTTCAGACTGGATCCATGAACATCAATCAATCATCAAGTATTTCTGCATCAAACAATCTCCTTTTCACCAATTAGCACTGAATCAAGTAAACACTTCTCTGACAGTTGTACCCAGAACACAGTAACAGTAACCAAACACCAAATTCTGAACCCAGAACACTGCAGCAATAAATAGAGGCAGCTAGATCACAATTAAAAGATATACGCTACTTCAACAACCTGAAACCTGCGTGCAGATCTATAAAAGATAATTCACTCTTTCAAATATTCAGACACTGATTAACCCAGATTATCAGATTTATAGATCAAGCATGCGCCACATATAACAGATCAAAATCATGCAAAGATATTATCATTCAAGCCAAAAGATTATGACCCATCAATAGAACTTATCCTTCTTTGCGCTAAGGTTCCTCCTTTATTCAGATCCAGATTTGCACCATAACCCCAATCACAAATATTTCAGATCTAGCACTTATTAGATATTCAATTCATTCAGATTAATTGCCTTGCCAAATGATCTCCTTCCTCTTTTATAGTCTTAGGCCTTTCACAATACCACGGTCCAAAACCATAATAACACAATACCATGAACCCAATACTTGGGGTCAACACTTTTGGATGCAATACCACGGACCAAAACCATAGGATCAAAAACTGTCGGACTAATACCATGAGCCAACCATGAAAGTGCGTGAACTTTTCTCTTCATGAAAGGAACTTTTCTCTGCATGAAAGTGCGTGAACTTTTCTCTATATGAAAGAAACTTTTCTCTGCATGAAAGTGCATGAACTTTTCTCTACATGAAATAAACTTTTCTCTGCATGAAAGTGCGTGAACTTTTCTTTACATGAAAGAACCTTTTATCTTCATGAAAGTGCGTGAACTTTTCTCTACATGAAAGAAACTTTTATCTTCATGAAAGTGCGTGAACTTTTCTCTACATGAAAGAAACTTTTATCTTCATGAAAGTGCGTGAACTTTGCTGCACTATAATTTATCATCTGAGATGAGTGGGTTGCCATCAAGTACAACATATGTATCATAATGCCAACATTCCCCAAATTTTGGAAACGGATAAACGCGAATATATATATATATATATATGTGTGTGTGTGTGTGAAATCATAAAGCATACATGATACATTATAATTTATTACATTTAAACATTATGATTAAATTTACATCACATTTACTCATGAATGATCACATAATGAAAATAAAAATATCGGAATATCCAAATCTCAAAATTAGCCTTTATTATATATATAGATATTTTTAATCTAGGATAATCAGTAATTGCAAGTACAATAAAGACTATAAGGCTGCAAGAAGTTAGAACTATAGAAACAAAAGACTAATCCTCATCATCATAATCCTCATAAAAAATAGAAGCAGAACAATGCTCAACAGTGGATGGTGGTGCTGAAGAAGATGATGGGCCAATTCCACTTCCAGGTTGGACCTCAATATTCAGGGCAGCAAGAGAGATCCAAATTAGGACTTTCTGCATCCACATCCCATTCTTTAGAAGGACCACTGTTGTATTCTGGACCCCTACGAGATGCAAGGCGAAGGTTGGGGTGCACATAAACAAGATCCTCTGCCTTCTGTGAGCCCAACTTATTGCGCTTCACAGAATGAATAAAACCATAAGTGCTCCAATTCCTTTCTGTTGATGAAGAGCTTGCCACTTGTGAAAGAATACGAATGGCAAGGTTTTGTAAATGTACACCATTTGCTCCATGACAAATCCACCACCTAACTGGATTCATGGTGCTTCTCTCCTCCAAAGTTGATATATCTGCATAATCATCTATTCTTGTAGCAAAACTGGCAAATTCTTCCTTTACCTCCTTGTGTAGATGAGAAGGAAACATTCTCATAAGGGATTTTTTCACCCCATTAGCCACCTCTCTATCCTTATGGGGTACCTTTCTCTTCCCATTGCTTTGAGCAATAAGCTCCTCATCATAAAATTTGGGGTTCAAGGCATGTGCTAAAGTGTGCAATGGAGTGTTGAAATTGTTCCACCTATCAACAGTGATTTTCTTGACTAAACCAGCAAAATGACCATCAACAAACAAAAGTTGTGGAGACTCTTGCGAAATGATTTCCATAGTTTTCTCAACCATGGAATCCATGCCATCATATACCTCTCCTAAGAAAGGTTGGTCAGTGTCAGCACTTCGAAGAAGCTCAAATGCAAGAGTTGTGAACTTTACCAAGAAATCTGCCTTGCTCCACTATTCCTCATCAAGGCACAATCTACACACCATATCTCCCCGCTCTGAATCTACTTGTCTCCACTCAATCCAAAGTTGACTCACCATCATAGAAACTAATGCATGCTTAACCTCAACAGGGCGGTGCAACATCATGAAGTTTGAGGCATATCTTGTTTCAACAACTTTTAACAACTCCAATTTGGAGTACTCTTGAAATATGGCTTGAGATTGGTGGTGGTTGGTGATGAATTTGACAATCTCCCTTGCTTCCCCTGTGATTTCGTTTATCCAGGAAACTTTGTTGTCGATCTCCTCTAAGATCAGATTCAGACTATGGGCAATGCATGGTGTCCAAAAGATGTGGTCATACCTCCCCTCAATAATTAAACCTGCAACTTTGTAAACTGGTGCATTATTCGTGATAGCTTGCACCACCTTGTTAGGCCCTATTTGTTCAATAGCTTTTATAATAACATCAACAATGAACTGTGCATCTTTTACCTCTCCTGAGCAGTCTTCCGCCTTGATAAACATTGCTCCTTTGGGGGAAGTGGCAATGATATTTATCAATGGTCTGCGCCTTGTATTTGTCCATCCATCTGAGACTATGGTAACCCCAAAGCTACTCCAGGAAGAACGAATTGGTGATAAAATATCCTCCACAAGCTCCTCCTCATTTTTGAGACGTTGAGTTCTGAATTTCTCATAGTTGGGCCCCTTGTACCCTTGAGGAGCTTTGTTAATTGCCCTTATCATATCTTGCCAGTAAGGAGAGCGAACAACATTGAATGGGATACCACATGCATAAATGCACCTAGCCACTCTGGAATCAGTTTCTTCTCTCGCTTGCACATTCACCAATTTAGCAATTCTGCTATCCTAAACTGAAGGGAATACCCCTCTAGTATTTTTCGGTGCTGGTTGTTCATGTTGTTGAGTGGTACCGACTCTCCTCTTTCTTGCTTCAACTACAATCCTTGGCTCAATGTTAGATGGAGCTTGAGGAGTAGCTTGAGTAAGCTCACCATGCCTTCTCTTAATAACATCTGCCTCATCTTGCTCTCTTTGATATGTCCTCTTTGCCAATGGATTTGCTGTTTTTGTGCAACCCACAACCCCGTGTCCTCCTTTATGAAAAAGATGTGCCTTCACTCTTGGGTAGGAGCCCTTGTACGAATTATTGCAAAGATTACATCGCCATTCCCATGAGCCACCACCTCCACATTTTTGAAGCTTCTGAACATGCCTCCAAAGAGGATAATATTCAACCCTTGGGTTTGAACTTGCAGCTGCATTTTGGTTGGAAGCCATTACTGCAAAAATAAATTAAAAAAACAAATTTGTAAATAAAAAACGTTTTTCATATTTTTGGCAGCATAAACCCTCGAAAAATTGAAGAAATAGTAGGAAAAAACTAAGAAAATGAATGTTGCTTACCCAAATTTAGTTGAAGCTACCCCAAAATGCCAGAAAAGACGAGAAATATGGTTGTAGATGAGCCAAAAAACCAAGAATGCCGTAGCCGGAAACTCTGCACTCCAAATCTGCTGTTGAAATCTCTTTCTCTTGCTGTTAAAATCTCTTGCTCTTGCTGTTGAAATCTCCTTTGCTCACTATTGAAAACACCCTAGCTGAAACCACTGCTCTCTTCCTCTCTTCTCCTTTGCTAAAATCGCCAGTCTCCAAGAGAAACGACTTGCTCAATTGTGTGATGAGAGAATGAGGCAAAGGTCACTTTTATAACTTGAGAGAGGCATCTAGAAGCAACTAGAAGCCACTTTAGTCACCCAATTAAAAAATAGAAAACAAAATAATAATAAAAAATAAGAAAAAATCAATCTGTGTGGGGAAACTCCGCTGTACGGCTCGAAAACTTGTTTTCGGCCATATTGGCCATGTTTCCTCCTCGAGAAACGAGCCAGTACGACCGGAATTTTCCGGGCTGTACCGTACGGGTTTCCCCGTTTCCGTTTTGTTTTCGTACGGAAACAGACCCTCTACCCACGTTTCCTGCAACTTAGGTACTGTCCATATGATGAGGTGGCCTTATGACTAGTGATGGAAAGGCAATCAGGTAGAAGCTATTTAGTATTAAGTTTTAACACATTTTAAAACAATAAACTTAAAATAGTCAGTTCACTGTGACAGAACCTAACCAGTTTGTCGTTGGGTTGACTGATGGAGGTATTCAAGTGATTGAGCCTCTAGAATCATGATGCAAATGCGGTATAAGACCTCTGGATAATGGAACTGTCAATTCAAATCTAGCTACAAGCAGTTAAGGGTCAGAATTACATTCAAGGTAACGCTTGAAAGTCGAAGAGCAGAGTTGAAAGAAAAAAAAGAATGAAGAAAAATCAGAGTCATTTGTGCTACCTTGTGCCTTACAATTATGATTTATCTGTTCTTAATACGTATATCTACCATCAAGATTCAATAGTGGTGCCAGAATACGAGGATCGTTTCTCTTTATACTAAATTGTTGGCAGAGGTTTTGATATTTTGTTTTGAGATGGTGTGGTATGGAAGGCATATTGGCAAGATTGTAATTTCTTACTGGAACTAGTTCAAGAAAATTTCCATGGAGCAAACTTGCAAAGACTCTGCATGTAATGTCAATGATTTCAAGCATAATGCTACATGTTGTAGCTTTGGCATCTTTGGCTGTGTAAAGTTTTCGACTATTTTGTTGTTTGGAGGTAATTAGCTCGCTTCTCTGCAAGGGTGTTCCTCAATAATAGATAATAGATAATAGAACTAAGAAAAGTGACTGACCTCTTGGCATTGGGCGATGAACAACAGTTGAACAACTATAAAACAATCCCAAATCCAAACCACCTGTCTCGACTCTCGGCGGCTTCCACGATAATTCTTCACTGTAATGGCAACAACAGGCAACAAGTTGCAACTCTTTGCGGCCAGCCACAAGTCTCGACTCTCAACTCGCAAATGCAACTGTCCACTCGATGGCAAATGCAATGGTATTAGCTCTTCCTCTTAGCGGCAAATGGCAACTCTCGACGGCTTCCAATTTGCAAATGAAATGATAAACGATAATGCTATTAAGTTTTAGGTTTAGTAATGCTGTTAAGTTTTAGGTTGCGTAGTTTTAAGCTGAAACAAAAAACCGATTCAACTGTTCCCAGTGGGCAGATGCGGCCATTCTGCCGAAAACGTTTTTTTCAGCAAAAACGTTTCACGATTTTCTAAATACGTTTTAATTTTTTTTAGATACGCTTCAAAATGCCCTAAAATGTTTCCATTTTTTTTAAACGACAAGTTTTTTCTACAAAAACGCCTTGAAAATGGATGTGAAAAAAACTTGCCGTTTCCAAAAAAAAAACGGCAAAAAAACGTTTTCCCGGCATTTCTTTCGCGGATCGGATCTGAAACGGAAAAAACGTCGTTTTGGGGTTGGAGGTAGCCATTTCCAGCAACTTAGCCTCCAAGCTCTAGCAAAATCACTCCTCCAAAATCGCCCAATTGCTCAAGGAAGTTGCGGGTAGCTAATGGTGACTCATTGAATGTGGAAATGAGTAAGTGAAATGTGAAATTGAAGTAGGTTAAGTGTTTAATAGGCTTTATGTTTTTCTTGTTTTTATTTTAATTGGTAATGTTTATTGACAAAAAGTTGGGTGGGGGATGCCTGGGTGTCCTACTTTTCGAGGGGCGATGCATACCATTTTCCTCACACATTTCCATAAAGTGGGTCGCAGGAATTTTTTCCCAAGGTGCCCCCAAGCCCCTAGAGCATGGAAAGTGAGCAGGGCACACCCCCAACCCTAGGGGATGCATCCCTGTGGAACACTGATATTTAGTGCTCGTTGTTGAATGTGATGATTTTCTTGAGAGGAGAAAGATATCAAGATAGCACGAGCGCAAAATAATGAAGCAAAAAGGTAGAATAATATTGACTCGTTGTAAACTTATCCAGAGAAAAGATGGGAAGGTTACTAAGAGAAAAAGATGAGATGACCACTAGAGGTATAGGTAGACCCTCCCCTTTTAGACAAAGCTATCTGAATTCATTTCCATTGATCAAATCTTATACTGTTCAAATAATTGCAGTTTTCAAATCGAAAGGGGAGAGAGAAAATGTGTAAACAACAAAAATTTACCCTTCTAGGCAACCTATAGCTTGTAAATTACAATTTTTAGTTCTAATGTCTATTTTGAGAATGTTTAATTTGGGATCAAATCATCTCTTATTTACATCAATTATGAGTCTCTATGGCAGTCTCATCAATGATCCAGCAAGATGTGTTCAATTTTTTTTGAAAGGTTAACCTTGAAAAATAAGAAATTTAGCTCGTGATGATAAGCCTTATGTTGCTCTCTATTTCATCATTCCGGAGAATGTCTTTAAGAATAACTACTGAGCGTATAAAATCTGTAGAAAGCAGCCATACATGCTTAAGTTTATTTTTATAAATCTGATGTCTGTAGCCATTTTTTGTTTATTAGTTTGTAATTTTTAAAAACGTGTGAGTGGCAGCTATTTTGGTTGGTATTAATTGATAGCAAACGTAAACATGCTATACAGTCAAGTGGATGAATAACAGTGCAATTTATATTTGTTTATCTATGCAATCACATGTGTCTTAGTTATTAAATCCCTGTTTTCTGATGATGACATTTATATCAATTGGGGATGGTGCAGGAATTGTTCCCTGATAACACCTATGGTGTTGACAGTGGAGGAGATCCACAAGTAATTCCTAAACTTACATTCCAGGAATTTCAGGTTTGTACCCTTGAACAAAATTAGAAAACAAAAGTGATGTAATTTTTATTCAACTGCGAAAGGCTTCATAAATGCGTTTGTTTGTCATAGACCTTAATTATCGAGATTGTTGTGTATTTGTTTATTTTATGCTCTGTTGTTGTTGTTGTTGTGGTAAGTCCTTGAAAACATTAAAGAACTATTGAATATCTACCAGATGCATTATTTTTTGCTTGAAAAATGCTGTATGGAGCATGTTGACAATCAATCCTTGAATGGATGCAATATGCTTTCTCATTGCGACATATTTCATTGATGAGTGCCTAGTATTTATTTGTTAGTAACCATCTTAAGTGTTATGTTTTTTTATTTTGTCTCAAGTTCAGACATGTGCACATTACATCACCATTATAATTAGGGAGGAATACAGTAGGTGGCAAATTCCATGATGTGACTGACTTCATTCAAGATTATTATACATTAAAAGAAGCTACACGAAACTACTTGTTTCTATTCAAGTGAGTTTTCTCCCATGTACAATAATCTGGAGTTGAGAATACAGTATTATTCTCAGAGCATTATTTCGAAACTCCCTTGTGACTTAGAGGATTTTTTATAGGCTCTCCTTATCTTGCCTCAATTCTTGCTCATAGCAATTGGTATTGAAGTCTTGCAGTTAGAGGCCATATCTAGTAGTTGTGACAGCTTTAATGCCTTTGCTTGAACTCAATGTCAATGCTTTGTCTCAAGCATGTTAGAATAGGTTTCTTTAATTGATAAATGAAAAATATGACTATGATTAATTCCACAATCGGGTATTGCTTTTTTGAAATTTTGACCACAATTACTTTTTGCAAGAAAAGCGAAGGCTGCTTCATTCTTTTTGTTGTCTTATAAGTTTGGTCTTATATATTGTTGTGTTGTATCAGTTGCACTCTGTGGATTCTCCTCTAGTTCAAATTTGTGAGTCAGTGCCTAACATCACTTTGTAAGATAGGCCTCAAAGGAGAGATCAAAGATGCTGCTGGTAGACGGTATTGAGATAGCTTCATAAGTTGCTGTCTATCTTCAACGTCATTGCTGATTTCTTTGTGATTGTGGGATCGCTGTGGATGTTGTTCTTGCTGCCTTGCAAAGCAACTTTATGCTTCTTTCATTTTGTATTATGACTCATGAGATATAAGTTAGAGCTGCCATCGATAAATTCTATATCAGAATTTCGAATGCATAAAAATATCTTAGATCAAAAGTCAATTGTAATAGTTGATTTGACACTGTAGATCATGTCACTATTGAGTTGATCGTTTTCTGCTCCTTGTAGTCGCTATTGACATTTATTTAGAAAGCACATCCGACATCTACATCTTGTTCCATAAGTACTATCAAGGCTCCACCCCATTACGAGAGTCATGGTCAATTTTGCATTAGTTGTAATTATTTCCAAGGGTATTTACCATTTTATGCGTGAAACAAAAAAATATTGTACTAATATTGTAAAAAAGAAAAGTTACTCCATTTTGTAAACAGCCTTTTGGTTTAATTCTTGTAAAACAACTTATAAATGGAAGACCCAAAGTTGCTGGCACACCCCTTAATAATCATCATGTCCTTATTTTTTAAAATGATTTATTTTTGGTCTTGCAGGCCTGAACCCATCGATGAATGTTGATGATAGTAGCATCCGACAGGTACTTCTGCATAGGTGAACTGTCTCGATGTGTGGAGGTCATGCAAATGACCTTTAACCTTAGCAAATTAGTTTAGTTAAAGGAATTATTAAAGTAATTTCATTTTATAAAAGAGTTAAACTAATGAAATGCAAAGGTTATTTGCATTAGTGAATAGGATGAATCTCAACCATTGACCACAAATGAAGTTGAAATCTAATCTCAACCATCAATCACTTTGGAGATTAGGGCATGTATTCAGTCAATAACTCAAACTTATAAAAGGAAGGCTAGGCTAAGGGAAAAGACACATCAAGTGAGCACAAGACACAGAAATAGTGAGATCTTAGTGATTGGCTGGAGAAAGACATTCATGCAAGTGTGCAGATTCAAGAGGAAGAGAGAAAAGGGCAGCGAAAGAGAAAGTTCCATCATTCAACAACATCAGAGAATGAATCTTGAAATGTTTTGCAGCAAAATACATTGTACAACGCAGGCAAGAGACTATATAGTGTGGGTAGAGATGAGAAACAGTGTGGGTAGGACAACAGAGAGGTCGGATAGGCGTGTAGAATGATGGGCATAATTATCTATACCACATGTGTGCAGGTAGGATACGATACAGGCCGTGTACTAGTGCATGTGTGGGTTGAAGCCATACTAGTTGTAGAACGATCACATGTGTGCAAGTAGGCTCCAAAAGTGTGTGGGTAGGAAAATTCTCTTTTGCCCAGAGCATACTAGCCCAAACAAAGGAGTGGTTGTCGGGGTTAGAGAAGGAAACTTGTATAGATTGAAGGGAAAACTGTTCAAGCCTTGGTACATGACAATGGAAATTTGTGCAAGTTGTGGTACAGGAGGATGTGACACTTGTGCTATAGGGCATTTCTGATCTTGACAAAGATTTTCATTGGTCTCCGTGAGTTCAATATTGAGTAACAGGGCATGTGCGAAGGGTGTGGAATTAGTAAGAATGCCAAAGCTTATTTTCCAATTTGCGAGAATAGGTTCAAGGGGATCTTAGATCTCATTCATTCAGATGCGTGTGGATCAATGTTAGTGGAATTAGTGCAGGAAGCACTATACTATGTCACGTTTATTGATGACTATTCTAGGAAAACCTGGATCTTCATCTTAAAGACCAAGGATGAGGTCTTTAGTTGGGTCCAGGAGTTTAAGGCCCAGGTGGATAACCAAGCAAGCAAGAAGTGTTGAGAAATGTAACTATGCTCGGTCTTCATAATTATTATTGTACTCATATCATTATATATTTATTGTAAAAGAAAAAAGAGAAAGAAAAATATAATTTTGAAAGCATGGGTTTCATGCTCTATTTCATTTTGTCAATTAGGTCGAGCATGTTCTTAATGCTCTAGGGTTTATTGAGTCAATATAGCCCTTAACATATGTAGAAGACCCTTATGGGCAAACTGTATCAAGAAAGAAATATTGAATTTGACTTGAAAATGTCTCCTTTGGACTCCCAACACCAAGTCAGCCGTGCCAAGTAAAGTCAGCCTAGAAAAGGCCTATTCAACCTCACCAAATGAGTATATATTGGAGGTGTATTTGACCTAAAGTATCATCCATCCAATCAAGTTCAATTTGCACCCAAAAACCAAAACTAATCAAGTGCGAAGTCAAGGGAAAAAGGAAGAATCCAAAGTGAAGAAGAACAAGTCTGAATTCTGAACTAAGCTTGCTCACACGTGTGAGATTTCTGGGGATTCATGCAAGTTGCAAGGCCGAAGATTGCATGTCGAGTTGCATACCTGAAGTAAGGGATCGAAACCTTGTCTGTTGCGGATTGGAAGGACCTTGATTCTCGTTGACTTTGACTCTTTGAAGAAGATACTTTGAAGGAAGGCTATGACTGTTTGAAGAAGAACAATTTGGTGGGATGACTTCGTGTTCGGTGGAAGTCCTAGTCTTGTATTGGTTGTCTCATTTTGATTTGGTTCTATAAGAAGGAGAGGTTGATTGGGTTTTCCCTTGGGAGAGGGGTTTTGCCCTGGCTGAGAGCCTACATATTGTGTTCAATTATTCTTGTGATCTTCATGTTCTTTTGATTTGATAGTTGCTTGATGAAGAGAAGATAAAAGAAGATAATATTCACAAGCTATTATCGATGTAAGAAAATATTTTCTGCGTTTTGATTTTCTAACATGGTATCGGAGCTAAGGTAAGCAAGGAAAAAGGCAGGTTGAAAATCATTTGTCATAAGGATACAAGGTAGAGTACAAGAAAGAATACAAGGAAAGGCATAAGGAGAAAGCTCATCATTCATTTTGAAGGAGGAAGAAGACATTTGAAGTTATCTTGGAAGAAAGGAGGAAAACATCATTAATCAGAAAGAAGGAAGAAGTATCAAGGACCTTTGGAGTATCATTTAAGTTGGAGTAACCAACACTTTGAAACTATAATCAAAAGAAAGCTAGGAAGGAGACCTATTCAAGAATGACATTAACAAGTGTATCTATGGCATCATCAATGAAATTAGAAAACAAGCTTCAAGGAGCTTCGAATTTTAGAGCTTGGAAGGCAAGGATGGATCTCATCCTTACTAGGAACAAAGTCTTGGATACTGTGCTAGGTAAAGTAAAATAACCTACAAATGATGCTGGAAAAGAAAAATTCAAGGAGAATGACATAATAGCCATGAGTCTCATTGTTGATTCAGTCAAGGACAATTTGATTCCCTACATATCCACTCAAGACACCTTAAAGAAACTGTATGAAGCTCTCTCCAAACCATTTAGAATAAAAAATATTGGCCAAGGAGCAAGCTTAAAGTATGAGCTTCGAATTATCAAGATGACAAAAGATGATACTATATTTTCATATTTTGTAACAATCCCTCGTTTAAGAAATGAACTCCAAGCAATTGATGAAATTATTCCCAATAAGGAACTTGTAATATCAACCATTCTAGGATTACCCAAATCTTGGAATGCATTTGCTGCTAGTATTAATAGTTGGAAAGAGGCTCCATCTTTTGAAGAATTATGGTTTGCTTCTACTCAAGGAGAAGCTCGACTTGCTCTAATAAAGGGAAATCAAGAAGAAGAAGAAAATGCTATCTCTAGTGCTTACTCAGCTCGTTTCAAGAATAAAGGAGGGCAAAAGGGGTGGTGGCTAGGCCAAAAGGGCAGATGGCTAGGTTTGGAAGGCCTCAAAAAATTTTGGAAACCCTGCAACATGAAAAATTTGCCAGAAAATCACTGCAAAATGTTGAATGTTGACCGTGCAATTGAATGGAGGCTAGATCCTGCCTTCCTTGGCCTAGATCTGCCTCAAAACCCTAGCACAAATCTCCTTGATCAATCTGAAGCTCACCTACACAAATAAATCAAACAATTCCAAAACCCCAAATATATACAAAATATAAAACCACAAAAATAAAACCCCAAAGTGCTGCAAAACAAATGAGTTAGAAATAATTTACAAATAATTTACAAATCTACAATGTTTGCAAATTAAAAATTTTAGAGAAATAATTTTTTTGAGTAATAGCAGTGGATGAATATATTTTTTGAAAAATTTGAATATTGGCCAAAACCCTCCTGCAAAATTAAAATACCATATGTAGCATCGGATGTGCTCTAGCCACGAAAATTGGTGGAGAGGCTGTAACATGAGATCTCCAAGACCCAGAAATGGTTTGGGCAGAATCTAACCAGTTTGGGAGATATTAAAATAATTAATATTTTTAATGGAGTTCCTAAGTCTAAACTTAGGAAAAATAAAATATTAATGTGAATTAATATAAAACTGAGTTAGAATGGTCCAAAAGTCATGGATCAAGCCAAATCTAATCTTAGCCGTTGATTAGAGATTTAATCTTGGCCGTTGATGAACCAACGAGAAAAGTATAAGAGGAGGCTTGAGGGTCAGTTGGAGAAGACACCAAGAGAGATCAAGAACTCGATTTTCTGGGGCAGGTTTTGCTGAGGAAATTGATTTGAGTTGTAGCTGAGGGGCAGTGAATACATAGCAGAGAGGCAGAGTGAGTACTGGGAGTATCACCACAGAAGCTGGGAGAGGGTTGACGCAGAGCCAGCTAGAGGCCACGTAGAGGCAGCCAGAGGCCATGCAAAGGTAGCCAGGAGCTGCGTAGAGCCTGAGGAGGGCCAACGTGTGAGATGCAGAGGCTGACGTAGAGCCCTGAGAGGCTGACGCTGGGCCATATAGGTTGATGCTGGGCTGAAACTGGGCCAAAGAGGCTGACGCAGACCCTAGAGGCAGTGATGGGAGATTTCGTGGGACAGATTAGAGCTGGAGAGCTGGATAGGGTGACGCAGAGCAGCAAAAAGCTGTACTGTTGTTGTGGGATTGTTCATCCGGTTATTTATTGGTATCTCTATCTCCAACTGAGAGGTACTACTGTCGAGGGCATTCTCTGTTGGGTGAGTCATTTCTGGCACCTAGGTTGTATTCTGAAACTGCATAATAATAAAACCCTTTGAATAGCTGCACCGGTTTTTCCGCATTGGGTTTTTCCGAGGACATTAGTCCAAAAACAACGGTGATTTAGCCCGTTTATCTGTCTCCGAATGAGAGGTACTACTGCCGAGGGCATTCTTTGTTGGGTGAGCCATTTCTAGCACCTAGGTTGTATTTTGAAACTGCATAATAATAAAGCCCTCTGAATAGCTGCATCGGTTTTTCTGGGGACATTAGTCCAAAAACAACGGTGTCGCTTGTGTGCTTGTTTACTTTCAATTGATGATCTGTATGTGTTGATACTATACATGTATTTATTTTCAGTATTTACATGGTAAATAACTTGTTAAGTAATTGAACAAGTAGGAAGAAATAAATCAGATAGTACAGGAAGAATTTCTAACGGGTATACTTAGAAATTCCAACACAAACATAGTTGGCTCTTACCCACAATCTGTGAACTTGGAGCCCAAGGGCCAATGTACCTCCAAATCTCTACAATTTTTCTCAAGTATGTTGAATTTCCACAACCCTGATGCTAGGATAGAATCTTAAAATCTCTGATGCTACCAAACCAAGAATCTCAACAAAGCTAGTTTGCACAGTGGAATATAAACAACAGTAAATCACAGATACACAAATATAGACAACTTTTTACAAATTTTCAACCTTACTTCGTTATATTAATCAACATATACTACAACTATCTAGGGCTCCCGTACAAGGGATAATGCTCCTCAAATATCCACAAGTACAAGAATATAAGATACAATGACAATCTCGCTACAATCTCAGCATCTATGTCGTATCTTGTCCCGCCGATCATTCGCTTCCGTTATGCTCTCTAGCTGCCCCTTAGTCCATCAAGTAAAAACACATAGAGACTCCAGGAGGGCTGCCACCAATCATTGCTGCAAGTCACTGCTGCTACAATGAACACGAGCTAATCCAATCTGCTCTTCTAGGCTGGCCAACACCTGAGCTCCAATATGCCAATCTAGTAGCTTCTTTCGTCCATCAAACAGTGACACATTAGGCTCCACTCTTCACCCAATCATGCAATAGTCAATGTCCTTCTTGTCACGCTGATCTAGGGCTACTTTGGACACCAACACGTTTCCCTCCAACAATCCAATGTTGCCCAATACAACTGTCACAACTTCACTGTGAAATATGCTCCTAGGAAAGGCTTCCAACCACCAAGTCAAGCCTTCCAATTGGCTCCCACAGGCTACACAAACTGTCCAAACACTAGGAAAGCCTTCCAGCTAGCATCAAATCAACACGAATATATCAACATTTACATACCTCTGCAATTCCTGAAAGCTGATGTCTTTTCTGCAAACTGATCATTGGTTAGGACTTGCTCAAAATGCTGCTACAACCCTCTATTTATGCTTATTTGACCTTTGTTTGGCTGCGGCCTCCCTCCAAGACTTCTTTACTGCAAATATGGGCTAATAAAACGCCTCTACACAACTCCTAAGTTATTGTTCTGGTCTACGGCCCCACCTGTAGCCTCTACCAGCCTTACGCCCTCCTTTCCAAGTGAGAATAGGCCTGCGACTTCTCTGAAAGTTACAGTTAGGGTTGCGACCTCCTTCTAGGAGAGACACCCACCCAAAACAAACCCTAAAACATCATCAAACATGCCTTCAAGCTTGCGGCCTCCTCCTATAGAATCTCGACCCTGTAAGAGACAAATAAAACCACACAACTAGCCTCAAACAAGCTCAATCTGCCTTCTTTCTAACTCAACTACCTTAGAGATATATTCTCTATGATTTGATGCTCTTGGATGATTCAAATGATCCCCAATTACCTTATATTTATACTAATACAAGTGCTCCACAAATTCCTTGAAGAGACATATCTTTTGGCACATTTCATCTCAAGCATACATGACTTATGTGCAAAAAACCCATCCTTAACCTTCAAAAATTGATATCTCATCGTAGACAACTTGAAATTCGATGATTCTTGTTGCGTTGGATTCTCCTCAATGCCCTCTATCATCTCCATCCTATTGAAGAATCTCGAGCAATTCTATGTAGTGTGATTCTTCTTGACTTGATAACAATTTGTGGAGTCTTTTTACTTTTCTTGTTAGCTTAATCTTCTTCTTCTTATTAATGCATGTGTGTGTACTTCATCAAACTGCTACCAAAAACATAAGAACAAGAACACACGATGTTGGCTCTCTGCCAGTGCCAAAACCCCTCTTCTCTTGAGAGGAAAGTCCTTCGGTAAGTTTTCTCTTATTGAAGCTTCTTTCCTGATCAATGCCAAACCCTAGACCCTTGACTAGAAGATCCTCCAAGCACAAGTCAAGTCCTTCCTTCCTTTGCACTTCGTTTCCTAGCACTTCGTTCTTCTTTTGGCACTTTGTTCTTCCTTGGTATGACAACACTGCAACCCTAATTCTCACATGTGTGAGAGGTACCCTAGAGAATTAGGGTCCTTTTCCTTCGCTAAAGAGATAGGATTTTTCGCTTGACTTGGGAGGCCTTGTAGGCCCATTTTCAAACCCAATCAACACTAGTTGGTGGACTGTTTGTCCCTGCTGTCATACCCGCAAACTTGACCACCCTTTCTTCGCATGTGTGACTGCTTCTAGCCCTAGAAACAATCCTCTTCACTTCGGCTTTACTCCTCTTTCCTTCGCTGCACTAGGAGACCTCTTCTTCGTCCTTCGTTACCCTTTCTCCAGCCTCTTCTCTTTGCAAATTTCAGAGCTGCTTGGTTGACGTTGTAATGGAGTGGACAACCTCTATTTATAGAGGACTGTCCCTCCTTTTACGCCGACTAGAAGGCCGACTTGTAGACTATTTGGAGGACGACTTGTTATACTTACTTCAGATGGTTTCTTTGCTGGCATCACATGCTTGAAGGAGACTCTTTGATGGTGCCTTTGCATAGGAGGGGACTTGACTTTGCTTAGAGGAGTATTCTTTGACTTCTATACATGGTGCAACATGCCCTTAAGGTCTTCAACATTTTCTTTTGTCTATTTGACTCACCTATAGCACTTTAACTTGTGCTAGACCTATTTCAATTAGTAAGAAACTCATTGACATATACTATAAAAATAATATTTCTTTTCTTGAATAAATACAAGTAGCGAAAGTACATTTATGAAGACCGAACCTAGTTACATTTCCTTCAACACTCCCTCTTAACTAGGGAGGTATTCATACAAGATTATAAGGTGTTTGGCTATGTTTCAATTTCTAAAGAATTCACATAAGAGAAACCGGATTTGCAATCCATCTGTTATAGCATCATAATAACCAACATTGTTTCCATAGCAAGGCCTTGATTGACAACTTTATCTCTCAATAGATCAGAGCACAATGCTGGCGAGACCAATGACTTATAGACACCTTAGTCATTGTCTCTCAAGGTACATACCTACCCGGGTGTTCACTGCAATGTTACTTGGGAGCGGGAGCGGAAGCGGGAGCGGGAGCGACCATTTTCAGAAGCTCCCGGTTTGGGAGCGAATCCCGGAGCGATTTTTAAAAAATATATATATTTTTTATATTTTTTAATTTTTGATACATATATGTCAACAAAAACATGTAGAATGATGAAATAGACATAAAAAACATAAAAAAACATAAATTGATCATTGAACCATATCACATCAATCATCTAGAAATTATAATCGTCATCAACCTTAGTAAAATTAAAATACATATTACAACTGCAACATATTGAGTCTTATAAATCATGATTCATCAAATTCAATATTAAAGTTTCAACTTCAAGCTTTCAGAATTGAAAATTCAATAACATTTATCATCATTGATCACCAAAGTAACAAGTTGTACTTGTAAGCCAAGTTTAACCATTACAAGAAGTAATATCGAAGATATTTCTAAGTCCTGACTCCTAACTTCTAACTGTTAACATGATATGAAATGTTAAAAATTTATAAAATGAAACATGAATAATGAGATGAAATGAAACAACTTTAGTGACTAGTCTTTCACAAAGCATCATATTCATAATTCACAATCATTACCAATGAGTTATAATTGCCAAGGCCCAACTTCAAACTTCAAATTTTCATTGTCACAGTGATATAATGTTTACAAAAAATATCATAATGTCATAATGATATGAAAGAGTCAAGAGTCAAGAGTCAAGGACTCAAAACTCAACACTGAACAGTTATGAAAACTAAAGTGACAAGTCTAATAGAAACTAAAAAAGACAAGTAAACTGTAAATCTACAAGTGGCCCTTGCCACGAGAGTCTCCAGGAGTATAAGTAGGTCGTGGTGGTCTTCTAGGAGTCTCCCGCCCAGACCGACGACCAGAACTAGAGCCTCCACGCGAGGGTGCCGATGGAGGTGGCGACAACAATGGAACAAGACTCGGGCCCCGAGAACTGCTACTGGATGGTGGAGGTGGAGGTGCCATGGCTGCTGCAGCTGCTTCAGCTTCATCCCGTACAAGCTCCTCTTCTAGTTCTTCCATATGTACAATGCCATCCTCCAAATTGTCGTCCTCAGGGTGATTGTCCCAAATTTTATATGTGGGATCTTCATTAGCCCGATCACAGTAATGGCTCAACAACCTCAAGTTGTAGTGCACATAAACCAAGCTTTCTGCTCGGTTTTCGTTGAGCCTGTTTCTTTTCACATTATGTATATAACTGTAGGTGCTCCAACACCTCTCTGCAGAAGAAGAATTTACAACCTGTGAAAGAATTTTTATTGCCAATTTTCTCAAAAGTCCGTGGCCGCCATATGTTTCCCACCATGTGAGAGAATCAAATTTATCTTTGTCATCCATTGCATGGAAGTTACCATACAAACCACTGCTAGTGAAGTATCTGCCTATTTCAAGGCGCACAGCTGCACATTCCTCCCTGTCAGGCACCAACTTTTCTAATGCTTCCAGATATCCTCTAGTTACCTCTCGATCTAAATGGGGTTTGGTCCTAACACCACCCCCTGCTGCAGGTTTGCCCAACCAAGAATCTGAGTAGTATTTTGGCGTAAGGATATACGCCAAGCAATGTAGTGGAAGGTTAAGCCTATTCCACCGTTCACACACACAATCGTGAATCAGTTTGTACAAGTCGGGATCTTTGTTATGAACAATGTCTTTTATTTCCCCCAACATGGTATCCATTTGCTCATACACCTCGCCAATCACTGGTTTGTCTGTATCTGCAAACCGAATCATGTTATAAATTGGCTTGGTGAAATCCAATACTTGTCTCACAGTTGTCCAAAACTGCCCATCAAGAGCGGCCTCCTCCACCGTTTCAAAACCTGCAATGTCAGCTACATTTGTAGCCCTTTCCTTTAACACCTGCCAATGTGGACTTGATACCATGCTAGCTAATGCCTCTCTTACCTTCAAAAGGCGCCTGAAGGTGAGGTAATAGCTACCAAATCTAGTCCTCGCAATCTTCAGCAACTCCAATCTCGAGTGACTGCGGAAAAGGCCATGGGTATTGCTATGATTTGTAATAAATTTTATCATTTTTTTTCCTTTCTTGTACAAATCACCAATCCATTGGTATTGTTCATTTTTGTTTTTGACAATATCATGCAACAGAAGGTTCAATGTGTGAACCAAACATCCAGACCAAAATATGTTCGGGTATTTATCCTCAATAATTGCTCCCGCTGCCTTACAATTAGGAGCATTATCAGTGATGACTTGGATGACATTGTATGGGCCAATACGCTCAATTGTTTCAAGCAATGCTTCTGCAATGTTGATAGCGGTCTTGAACTTGTCTGAGTAATCATGTGCAGCTAGAAAGATGGGACCACTAACAGACACAGCAAGAACACTTATCAATGGCTTGCCTTTTACATTTGTCCATCCATCAGATATAATGGACACCCCATTGTCAGTCCAAGAACTTGTCATTTTATTCAAAGAATGTGATATTTTTGCTTTTTCATGATCAAGGCCAACAGTTCTTGCCTTGTCATACCCAGGGCTCTTGTATCCTTTAGGGGCATCATTTATGGCAGAAACCATTTCGTGCCAATAAGGTGAGCGTAGAACATTGAATGGTATCCCACATAAATAGAGGAACCTGTAAACTTTTGAATCCACATCATTCCTACACCCCTCATCAAGGAAATCTGATATGGTTCTACGGCGTAAAGATGATGACCCTGTGCCTCCATGTCCATATCCACTGCCTTGGGAGGATGCTGAAGGAGTTCTTTGTGAGCTTGGTTCAAAGAAACCCCTTGATCTTTTTGCTCTGTATTGGGCGTCCTCCTCTTCCTTTATGTATTTGGCTCTATCTGCTGTTGACACCTTGTCACAAGTTTTGATTCCTATTTGTTTCTCTCCATCCCATGGCCTTTTCCCGCAGAGGTGTCTTCTAGCACGGGTGTATGAGCCTGTGTAGTCAGTGTTGCAATGGGGGCAATGAAATTTAGTGGTTCCACCCCCTCTCCCTGTTTCAGCCCTGTGAACATATTTCCACAATGGAGTTTGGTCTTGTTTAGTTTTTTGACCCTCATGTTCACCCTCCTCCACATCCTCCTCACTGGGGTTTTCACCCATTTGACTTCCTCCGGCTTCTTCATCCACCTCTTCAGTTTCAGCCCCCCTCTGTTTCCTACTCTCCACCACCATAATAACCAGAAAGGGGACCAGGAAGAGGAAAATGCCAATAAAAATCCTCAGGTCCATCGTGTTTGATGTTTGTAGGGTTTGAGTCTTGAATCTGCAAATTAATTTAGTTTATTGGGATTAATTCATTTAATTTATTAATTTAATTTAAATTAATGATCTTTAAACTCAAACAGGTAAATGAAACTAACCAAATTAACTACCTAACCAGCTAAACTAACTAAATGATTAAGTTACTTACCTCTGCAAGCTTCCTCCTCGCTCCTTGGCACTTGCTCCTCGCTCCTCAGCTCTGGCTCCTTGCTCCTCAGCTCTTGCTCCTTGCTCCTTTGCTCTTGCTCAGCTCTCAATCTCAAGCTCAATGAAGTTGAAATGAGTTTTTTTTGGCCCATTGGGCTTATAAACAAAAAAAAATTAGTTAATTTTTTTTGATTTTTCGGGTCCGGCGGAATTTTTTTCCGCTGAACCGCTCCCGGCCGGTTAAAAATCGCTCCCGGAGCGTTTTTTAATGCCCGGGAGCGATCAGGGAGCGATCGCTCCCCGATCGCTCCCGGGCATTAAAAAGCGCTCCGGGAGCTCGGGAGCGATCGCTCCCTGAAACGCTCCCTATCAGAGCAGGGAGCGTAAATTTTTTTAAGGGAGCACGCTCCCGAAAATCGCTCCCGTCCGGGAGCGATTTTGGGAGCGCGCTCCCGACCCGCTCCGGCCCGGAGCGCGCTTCGGGAGCGGGTTCGAGGGGGGGGGGGGGGGGGGGGCGCTCCCCCGCAACACTGGTTCACTGAGTATGACCTTCTAGGTCTATTCTTGTCTTGGGTTCCCAACCCTCAAATAATATCGGTCCTCTTGCCTACTCTTCTCTTGGATGCCCTACACATCCTCAAAGTAGATGCTAGATGATTACCAAATCCTCCCATTCTTTCTTCCCAGGTGAAGGCAAGAATGTTGTATCTATCTTGTGTCTACATTTCCATTCATGGCCTTCATCTAGACTTACGGCTGTTAGTCTTGGTCTATTGCATGATAATGAAATGAAAAAACACAATTGTCACTCCTTTGTAATTAGGGGTGATCCAAAACTCCCTCTTGATCAGGGACCTGTCAGAGCTCCCTCTTAACTAGGGACTCTTTCATTCATCAACAACTTCTTCTTCGTGGGTCCTTCAGCTACTTGATCTCCTTCCTTTCTTTGATGTCATGAAGTCTTTGTTTGAACTTCTTATAGGTAGACCGTAGGGCATCATCCTTCAATCACTTTCCTTCCTGGTTTGTCATGTCATTGCTTCCTTCGTGGAAAGTGGCTTTCTTGTCATACATCAAGTTTTCTTGTCATATGGCTACTCCTTTGTCATTTGTCCATGCTTCAGAATACTCTTCTCATGGATGCTTTGTCGTACTTGCTTGTTTACATGCTTCGACCTAGTAGCCCATCATGACTTCATCCTGATATTGCTTCAACATTGCTTTTGCTTTTGCTGGATGGCTTCTTCATCACAACATCTTTTGTAGAGTAGAATCAATTATCTGTACCTTTCATATCTCCAAGGCCTTCATAGGTGTCAAGGGTCCTTCCTTCCTTTGTTAGAGTTGTCCTGCCTTCTTTCGGGAGATATCTTCAAAGTATCTTGTCAGATAGTGATTCTTGGTGATCATGGTGTTCTTCACATGCTTGATCTCTTTCTTCATTTGCTTCTCTTTGGATAAATTGGTCAACCACCTTATGCTCCTTGTGAGAGCACTTCTTCATTGCTTGCTTCTTGGACTAGTCAACATTTCTTCTTGCTTCTTAGTCAACAATATTATACTCCTTATGTGAGCATATCCTTTTGTTGACCTTTATTGCATTGTAGTACATGCCTTCGAGCATGTCATTGGTGAAAGAGATTCTTTCCTACTTGATCATGTTATAGAACTATTCCCATGACTCAATAATATACAAATGATAACATGACTAAAATTTGATGCATACATACCTCATCTTGATTCTCCTTTGATCATCTTAGCTTTATTTGGTTGTCCTTGGTGTGGCCCTTCTTGCTTCATCTTAGCTTGCCTGCATATCATCCTTTTCTTGAATCCCATGAATGGGATTCCCAATGAGACATTTGCTTTGGTTCATGAACCTTCTTTTGAAGATTCCATCATAGGATCTTAAAGACCCTTGCCTTGCAAATGTTTCTTTTCTTTTGATGATGGAGGTCTTCTAAGATTCTTATTCATGATCAATTTTCTTTCATCGTGGATGAGGTCCTATACAAGGTATGCTCCTTCTACATGAATATCTTGACCTATGTCTACCATGCTCCTATATTTTAGAAGATATTTCTAACCATGCATTTTTTTCTCATTATAAATGATACTTTGTCATGAGTATCTAGAACTCTATTTACTTCATGCTTCCAGATTCTAGAAGATGTTTCTAGCCATGCAATTTTTATTTTATTCATACATGCTTCTATCCTACTCAAAACCTTGAAAGAAGACTTGAAGTAAAGAGTTTGACTTAGTCATAGTAGAGATCCGTAGGATCTTCCTTCTTTTGCTTCTTTTCTTCTTCTTTCACCTCTTGAGTCACGTGAGCTTCTTCCCTCTTTCTTTTGTTGTTGTTGTCCTTCTTAAGCTTAGGACAATTCCTTTTGTAGTGTCCATATTCTTAGCATCCATAGCATTGGATTTTGGACATGTCTTTGTTGTTTGTTCTTAGTGGACTAAATTTGCCAAATTTTCCGTTTTTCTTGGCCATGGTAGCAAATGCTTGCTCCTTTGATCCCACATCTTCCTTTGCTTTAAGTCTAGTTTCCTCTGTCTTGCATAGAGACCACATTTCAATGAGTGTGGTTGCTTCCTTCTTGGCATATATGCTTGATGTGAAGTTGCCCCAATCCATAGGTAGAGCATTGAGTACTACAGTTGTCATTTCTCTGTCAAACATGACTTCTCCAAGCTCTTGAAGTTGATCCCTCATCTCAGAGATCTTCATGAAGTAGGGAGCTATTCCTTCCTTTGATAACTTCATCTTGTACAATTCATTCCTTAGAGATATCACTTTTCCGGCTGTGGATACCGAGAATAGCTCTACTAGCTTATCATAAATTTCTTTTGATGTTTCATATTTGGAGACATAAGGAATGAGAGAGTCTTTGACGGATTCTATTAGAATCCTTTGAGCTCTTGTCTCATCCTTATTATACTTGGCTAAGGCTTGAGTTTGTTCCTTAGCAGGGATAGTGATATTCCCTTCGATATGTTCTAGAAGTACATTCTCCTTGAGAAGTAGATCAGTCCTCTTCTTCCGTGCAAGAAAGTTATTGGTACCTACCAATTTGTTGCTTTTCTTGCAAAAAGACATTAATGTATATTCAAAAGGGGACATGTACTTACTTGATAGATTTTGAAATGTAGTTGACTTCTTTTCTCCTTGAGGTCTTGATGGCTTCCTTTCCTTGAATCTTGATGTTCCTGAAGATGTCTTCTCCAAGTGGACTTGCTTGCTTGATGATTTGTGACTTGATGTAGGTCCCTCTTTGATATTCTCTTCTTTGTAGGTGCCTTTATATAAGGCTCTTCTTCTAGCTTTGTAGTCTCCCTTGATGAATGATTGATGATAGGCCTTCTTGTCCTTGATGTGATAGAGACTTCTTGGCTTGATGCTTCAACTTTTGTATATGTTTTTCCTTGATGAGTGTTCTTGAGATGCCCTTTCCTTGATGTGTCACCTTAGCTCCGGTACCATGTTGAAGAATCTCGGGCAATTCTATGTAGTGTGATTCTTCTTGACTTGATAACAATTTGTGGAGTCTTTTTACTTTTCTTGTTAGCTTAATCTTCTTCTTATTATTAATGCATGTGTGTGTACTTCATCAAACTGCTACCAAAAAAATAAGAACAAGAACACAAGATGTTGTCTCTCTGCCAGGGCCAAACCTCTCTTCTCTTGAGAGGAAAACCCTTCGGTAAGTTCTCTCTTATTGAAGCTTTTTTCTTGATCAATGCCAAACCCTAGACCCTTGACTAGAAGATCCTCCAAGCACAAGTCAAGTCCTTCCACTGCACTATGTTACCCCGACACTTTGTTCACCTCCTTCCAACACTTCATTTCCTGGCACTTTGTCCTTCCTCCAACACTTCATTCTTTCTTAGTGTGACAACACTACAACCCTAATTCTCACACGTGTGAGAGGTACCCTAGAGAATTGGGACCCTTTTCCTTCGCTAGAGAGATAGGCTTCTTCTCTTGACTTGGGAGGCCTTGTAGGCCTAGTTTCAAACCCAATCAACACTAATTTATGGACTGTTTGTCCCTGCTGTCATACCCACAAACTTAACCACCCTTTCTTCGCACGTGTGACTGTTTCTAGCCCTAGAAACAATCCTCTTCAGTTCTGCTTTACTCCTACTTCCTTCATTGCACTAGGATACCTCTTCTTCATCCTTCGTTACCCTTTCTCTAGCCTCTTCTCTTCGCAGATTTCAGAGCTGCTTGGTTGATGTTGTAATGGAGTGGACAACCTCTATTTATAGAGGACTGTCCCTCCTTTTAGGCCGACTAGAAGGCTGACTTGTAGACTGTTTGCAGGCCGACTTGTTATGCTTACTTCGGATGGTTTCTTTGGTGGTGTCACATGCTTGAAGGAGACTTTTTGATGGTGCCTTTGCATAGGAGGGGACTTGATTTTGGTTGGAGGAGTATTCTTTGACTTCTATACATGGTGCAACATGCCCTTAAGGTCTTCAACATTTTCTTTTGTCTATTTGACTCACCTATAGCACTTTAACTTGTGCTAGACCTATATCAATGAGCAAGTAACTCATTGACATACATTATAAAAATAATATTTCTTTTCTTGAATAAATACAAATATCAAAAGTACATTTATGAAGACCGAACCTAGTTACATTTCCTTCAACACATCCATTGCATGTCCAAAATACTCCATGGTTTTGGCCCAAACATCAATGGGTGGAAAACCCCAACCTTGGGTTCCAAGCCCACAATGACCTATTGTGGTGCTCCAACCTCCAAACCCCGAACCCTAGGGCTTGGAGTACTTCCCAAGCTATAAAAAATCAACACTCCCTCTTAGCGAGGGAGGTACTTCCAAGACTAGGATGGAAAACCTTGCTTCAATAAGGTAGATTTGCTTGTAGGAATTTAGTAGTTCATTTCATAGATGGCCTAGAATGTTATATATGAATCATCATTGCCATATCTATATCAGGAACCTTTCAAAAAGCATTAGTTTCACACTTCCAATGGAAGCATCAAAACACTTGAACTTTCAAACCTTCAATAAAGAGAGAAAAACTCAAAACAAAAACAAGGAACAAGCCCACCCTCCAATGGAGGCTTCCAATGAGATAAATTCCTATGTGAAGATGTGGGGTTCCTCACATAAATGATAGTTGTCCTAAGGATGAGTAAACAACAAAGAATTGTCGAGAACCTAGAAGGTATATCAAATCTTCCCTTTTTGGTTCCCAGGTTGTTTTGGTTGTGGAAAAACCATGTATTTCCAGGTAAAAAGTTTACCTAGGTATCTAGATAATTTCTGTTGATTTGGGGTAGCATCGGATGTGCTCTAGCCACGAAAATTGGTGGAGAGGCTAAGGCACATGAGATCTTCACCTAGAAAGGGTTTGGGCAGATTCTAAACAGTGTGGGAGATATTAAAATAATTAATATTTTTAATGGAGTCCCTAAGTCTAAACTTAAGGAAAATAAAATATTAATATGAATTAATATAAAACTGTGTTAGAAATTAGAATGGTCCAAAAGTCATGGATCAAGCCAGATCTAGTCTTAGCCGTTGATTAGGAACTTAATCTCGGCCGTTGATTTGTCAATGAGAAAAGTATAAGAGGAGGCTTGAGGGTCACTTGGAGAACACACCAAGAGATCAAGATTTTGACTTTCTGGGGTTGGGTTTGCTAAGAAAGTTGAGAGAGTTATCAGAGTTGCATTTGAGGGGCAGTGAATATAGAAGCAGAGAGGCAGAGATAGAACTGGGAGGATCAATGTAGTAGCCAGAGAGAGGGATGCAAAAGCAGCCAAGGGTTCACGCAGAGGCAGCCGGGAGCCGCGCAGTGCCTCAGAGGGCCAGCGTGGGTAGCAGAGGGCCAGAGTGCTGACGTAGGCCAAGCCAGAGTGACACTGGGCTAAAGCTGGGCCAAAGAGAGGCTGGCGCCGTCCCTAGAGGCTGACGCTGGGCTTTCACGAGGCAGATTGGAGCTGTGGAGTTGCTAGAGTGTTTATCTGGGGTTTCAGCTGAAATATCTGTTTCCGAAGTAGAGAGGTGCTACTGCCGAGATTTTTCTTTGTTGGGTGAGCTGGATTTGACACCCAGATTGTATTTTGAAACTGCTTAATAAATCAAACCCTCATATAGCTGCACCGGTTTTCCCGCATTGGTTTTTCCCGAGGACATTAGTTCAAAAACAACTATCACTTGTGTGCTTGTTTCTATTTCCTTCAGTTTGTGTTGAGCATGTACTTGTATTTGTTTCTAGTATGTACATGGTAAATAACTTGTTAATTAATAGAACAAGTAGGTAGGAATAAATCAGTAAAGTACATGAAGGGTTTCTAACGTGTCAGACTTAGAAATTCCAACAATTTCTGGGTTGATGATATCACACATTTGACAATGCTGCAGTCAGGAAATGAACAACGGTGAGCAATTATTTGAAAGCATCTATCATGCTCCTTTGAAAATTTAAATGATATTTTCACCAAAATTGAACTTCAGTAACTACGATGAAAGTTGAAACACATTAGAAGGAAATGGTATCTTGAAAAGTTAGATAGTACTTGTTACAGTTATCTCATTTATCAACTTTGCAGATTGTTTGTTACTTTTTCAAAATATAAGGCGGGCTATCACTATGACCAACAATGTCAGGATTTCTAAATTACACTCCTATCAAATATTTCCTCTTTAAATAAATTGTTTATTGCCATTGACAGTTTCTTGTGCTCGAAGATTGGATTCTTTGTCAAATCTTTCACATGGATATAACTTTTCTGCAACATAAGCTGTTATTCTTCCCGCACAAATTCGATAGGTTTCTCTCTATTTGAGCAATCGTTTGAGTATCCTATTTCCATAAACCTGAGCCTATTCAATTGCTATTTTCTGTTCTGCTTTCTTGCCGTTGGTGGTTTGGAATTACTTGGGATTTTTCTTAGCCATTACTTGTTTATATCAATTGCAAGTTTTTCTGTTTTTTGAACTTTGCTCTTGATAACTATGTTTTCAAAATATTTCTTTTATGTTGTATAGTTTTTCTCTGTATGAACCCAAGTTTATACATTTCTCCCAAAACATGCTTTTTTTTTTCTTCAAATATGTCTACTATGCAATGGAATCACTTATTTATATTTAAAGAGATGCATTTATTTTGCATGCATTCGTCCAGTATTTTAAAGATTGTCATTTCCCCTCATTTCTTCATCTGCCAAATCTTGTAAACTTAGAGAAAACACAAATCTGAAAGAGCAAAAGTGATTGTCTTTTGTTGAATGGGTAACAAACATCTGTGTTGAAAGTGGTGTAAAGAAAATATGTTATGCAAATAATAAACAATATTTTGGTAAGGTGTGAAATAATCAAGATGGTATATGTAGTTATTTGAGTGCTTCTGGTCAGTGGTGGGAATTTCACCCATGGGCTTGTGAAGGCAATTTTTGGCTAAGCAGCTATGAGTGGGGGGAGCCTATTCTGTCAAAGTTGCCTACGAATCACAGCTGTCTCCATCTACATGAAATGGCTCCTTGCAGAGACAATTCAGTTCATGAGGGGAAAACATGTGACAAGCATGAAGCGGCCCTGATTAGGGAGGACGACAACGTCTTTTATTAACTATGACATGATGGTGTATATAGGTGGAGTCTTGAATGCTCCCTTTTAGAAGTGATGAGGAAGTCATCAAGTTGTTCTTTTAATGAAAACGTTGAGACATTCCAGAAAAATCTTTAATTTTTAATATCTATATTTCGTAGCTAGAGTTTTAGAAGTTATCAATTCTGTTTTCATCTATTTTAGTTTTCAGGTATAGGGTTATGCATGATGACATTCTAAAGAATTAGGTCATGGAGATATCAATATATTTGGGTGGTCATGCATTTTGATGTAGTCTATGCTTTGGCTTCTGTAGATACAATTATTAGTGCATCACTCTCTAGACTAATGATAGCCAATTTTGCAGGAATTCCATCGTAGGTTCTATCATCCTAGCAATGCAAGGATATGGTTTTATGGAGATGATGATCCAAACACACGTTTAAATATCATAAGTGGTAAAGAGTAACCTTACAATTTCATTAGAATAATTTATATTTCTTTTAGGTTTGTAATCAGGTGTAAATGTCACTACATCTTTGTTAGTATAAGACAAGTAAAGAAAGGTATGGTTCCTTTATTGAAGATTTCCATGAAATCTAAGTTCTTATTTTAAAGAAAATTGAAATATATTTGTGCCTGTTTAGTTATGAGTAGCTTAAGGGTGATGACTATAAGTTGGAAAAATGGTTTTCATCATCCCTCATGTAGAATATCCTAGTAGTATGTCCTTTATTTGTGTAGGTCATCCTTGTAACCTTGTAAGACTTCCTCTGCTTCTTCTGTCAACACATTATAAGTTGCTTTTGATCACAATTTTGTTTAATACCTTCATTATTATTGCCATTTATGTGAGTTTTTCTGTTTCTCCAAGTCTGTTCTCTATTAACCATCAATTTTTGTAATTTCCTAATTTTTGAATTTCTATATATATACCACAATGAATTATGTGCATTCAAGTAATGAGTTGAGTGCTTGACATGTCACGTGTTTGCTAAGAGTGTGCTTAGCATGTGGGCATGACATGGAGTAGTATGCTTGACATGTGTTGGCTTCTATTTACATATTCTTGGCACATGTGGGGTGCATTATTTGAGGAGTTACATAGAGGAGTGTGCCTCGAGTGTGGCCTATTACTGACTGATTTAGCAGTCCTGACAAGGTCATCCGAGGCACTAAGGTGCTACCACACAGGACAAGTGTCCACTATCTCATCAGAACAGGTCCCAACTCTTTGAGCCAAACTGCTACTAAAAGGCTATGGGAGTCTTCTCTAACATACACAAGTAACTTCACCCAAATTTATAAGACCAATGCCTAACATTGATGCCTAAGGTGAAGATAGGAGTTAATTATTTAAGCTTTTTGCTAATCTGGAAATGAAATTTATTTCGAAAATAACGCAGATAAGCAAGAGAGATATCACACAAAACACTAAATATCATCAAGAAGAAGAGTGATGAATACCCTTATCAACTATGAGATGATTGACTTGAGTTACCCCTTTGATAAATGGCTATAGGTAGGCAGATATCTTGTTCTGCTTTACTTTTCGACCTGCAAAACTATCAAAAAATGTATGAAAAAACAAGCAAATATACCATTTAAGGCCACTCACGAGTGTGAAATCACACAAGATCAAAGATTTATGGGTGGGGCAACTTGGACAACAAGTTAAAACTTAATAACAATAATAATAGCCCAAAACTTCAATTCTATAAGTAAAATTAGGGTTTTCAGCAATCCGGAAACCACTTAAAAAAACATGGGTCAAATCCCCCCAAGGTCAAAACCCAAAAAATATTCCAGCAAGATAATTAACCTTATAATGGCTGGAATATGTTTATTTTTACTGTAGCAAAAATATTGATAAGCAATATAATTAAATTAATAAAACAAGTTACAAAACGTTTCTTGGTCAAAACCACTTACTTGGACAAGCCCTTTGAATGGATTTTTACCAGATCTGTTGAAAGTATGGCTGTAACAGATTGTAGACCTGCAAATTATTGCAATACCTTTGTGAAATATATAAAATTTAAGTGCAGAAAAACTAAAGAGTGAAATATCTTGGTGTATAGAATTGATCTAATGTGAAAATCCCAAAGATATACTAGTCAGTAAGATACAACTTAAGCACAAGCTAGGAAAAAGAAAAAGAAAATATTTTTGTGTATTTTTTTGTTTGTGTTTTTTTTTTTTTTTGGTTCTATCAAAACAGAAAGTAAAAGAAGTTTAATTGAATTTTATGAGTGGTTTCTGTAGTGAGGCATACCTTGATCTTTCCTTTACCTTTCAAAGCATTGGATTGCGGTCACAACCCTCTCTTTGTCAGTTATGCATTTTGGACCATCAGAAAGATCTCCCTTTGGGAGAAGTCTCCGACCCTTGGTTCAACTATGGCATCAAATAGAATTTTACCCTTGCTGGAGGAATCCCCAATAAGGGTTTGTCCAACACTTGGATTCAATTATCACCTAATTCAAACAAGGGTGAGATGAGGTATAATGCCTTGATCTCCTCCTCCCCATGACTCATTTCCCTCAATGGATCAACCCAACAGTCTTGCAGTAATCCGAAAGGACTTGTGTCTATTCTATGAAAAACCAATTACAACATGCTAAAAAGAAAGAACTGAGTAATCAATCCACAAAGACAATTCAATTTTATTGAATGGCAGGAATCATCTCACAATTTAACAAGAACCTCTAATGAGAGGAGGATCTAGCCTTATTTAATTTTCTTTGTAATAATTAGATAATGGCTAGTTTGACTCTCTCCCAAAATAACACTTATTGACTTGTCATTTACAAGGGCAAATATTAAGTCACTACATGAAAATAATTTTCTGCATTGAAATAATTAATTACCCCACAAAGGGGCTTGATTTGGCTTGGAGAGGCAACATTGGTGCCTTGGATTCCCATGTGTGGCTTGATTTTATCTAATCAAGCTAAATGAGAGGAATAGTAGCATAGCGACTAGATTAGGTGGCTCCAATAGCTAGTTTGACCTTTCTTTGACTCTCACGTGTGAGATTGCATGCATTTTAACTAGTCTCACAAATCACCTTGTGGAGAAAACAACCTACAAAATTAGCCAATGTTTTGCATGGAGGTGAGCCATGTCATAAGGATTCCAATGAGCTATCACTTGCCCAGTGTGGACATAGGGTGCTACCTTTGGGCCCACTTGAATCTTATGACATGTGAGCTAGAAATGAGGTCAATTTTTGCTTGCCTGGGTGTTGGAATTCCAAAATTTTGCAACCTTTGGGCTCTAGGAGGTTGGCATGTGTTGAAAAATGTAACTAGGTTCGGTCTTCATAATTATCTTTGTACTTGTATTAATATGTATTTCATGTAAAAGCAAAAAGAAGAAAAATAAGTTTATTATATTATTATTATTTCATTAGTCAAGCATGTTCTTCATGCTTCTAGGGTATATTGAGTCAAAAGAAATTTGTCATGTGTCAATCTATTGTACTCGAGTCAAGTCCCATTTGGATTTTTGTAAGAAAGAGAAAAATAATTTTATTTGAGTCAAAAGAGTCATTTTGTCACCCACAAGACCAAGTTGGCCTTGCCTAGACAAGTCGGCCCATAAAGGCACCAATTCAACCTCCTATATGTGTATATATGGAGAGAAGTTTGACCTCATTGTAGCACCAATTCACCACTTCAATTTCTGTGCAAGAAAAGAGAAGAAAAACAAGCGAAAGTCAAAAGAGAGAGCGAAGGTCAAAGTGTTGATTTGGGGTAGCATCGGATGTAGCACATGAGATCTCCAAGACCCTGGACAGATTGTACCGGTTTGGGAAATATTAAAATAATTAATATTTTTAATGGAGTTCCTAAGTCTAAACTTAGGAAAAATAAAATATTAATGGGTATTAATATAAAACTGGGTTAGAAGGGTCCAAAAGTCATGGATCAATCCAAATCTAATCTTAGCTTTTGATTGGAGATTTAATCTCGGCCGTTGATGGACCAACGAGAAAAGTACAAGAAGAGACTTGAGGGTTGGTTGGAGAATACACCAGAGTGATCAGTCATTCATTTTGCTAGAGCGGGGTTGCTAAGCAAAGTTGAATCGGTGATCAGCAGTGAGGGGCAATGAGTACGAGGCAGAGAGGCAGAGACAATATTGAGAGACTAGCGCAGAAGCAGAGAGAGCGAGAGGAACAACCAGTCTAGGCTACGCAGAGCCCAACAAAGACAACGCAGAGGTTATAGCGACTGCGTCATCCACGCAGAGGCTACTGGAGTGACACAGAGGGTCCTAGAGGCTGCGCAGTGCCTCAGAGGGTTGACGCAGAGAGTCCTGGGATTGACGCAGGTCAGCAGGAGGCTGACACAGAGGCCAAAAGGGCCAACGCTGAGCTTCAGTTGTACTGGAGAGGGTTTCGTGGGATAGGTTTTCTGAATACTTGTTTCCGGATATAGAGGTATTGCTGCCGTGTATTTTTTTTAGTCGGGTGGGCCAGTTAGTCACCCAGTTGTACTCAGAAAGATTGCATAATAATATAACCCTCTGAATAGCTGCACCGGTTTTCCTGCATTGGGTTTTTCTGGGGACATTTGTCCAAAAATAACGGTGTCACTTGTGTGGTTGTTTTCTTTTAGTTGATGATCTGTAGATGTTGTTATTGTATTGTGTTTATTTCAGTATTTAAATGTTTTAAATAACTTTTTCGAATTTAAACAAGTAGAAGAAATAAACCAACAGAATACAGATTAATTTTCTAACAGATAGACTTAGAAAATTGTAACGAATAAAATATATATAAATAATGTAAAATAATGTAAATGATAATAAGCATAAATAATTATTAGTTAATTAGTAATTAGGTTGAAGAGGCATGTCTAATAGGACATGACTCTTCATGAAGAGACACTTGCCTAATATAAAAGCAAGCCTCTCGTTCTCATTGTAAATCATTATCATTCTTATTCACATATTTAATATATAATATTTGTATCCTCATGGATATCTTGATATTCCAAGTCTTTTGGAGTAATTAATTTGTAGAAGGAACTTTGTTCGCTTCATTTGGTATCAGAGCAGTTCGGTCCTCTAGGTTGCTTAATTGGTGCACAGAGCTCGTTCTTCAATCCAGGTCCTTGGCTATCAAAATTCGTCAACCTTGTTGCCATACAATTGAAGCATTTTGCTCAGAATTTGGGAGTTTCTCCTTTTCTCCATTTTTCTAGGCCTTTGGCCATAAAAAAATAAAATTAACCAAAAAAAATTATAAGTAAATAAATTAAAAAAGGAAGAAGAAAAAAAAGTAAAAGAAAAAACAAAACGGCTACAAAATTTCATACCAAGTATATTTAAAACTTTTTACGTGGAGAAGCCCGTGGTTTTAAAAACAACCCATGGTAATTGCCCATGGTATTTTAAAAAGTTAAGAAAAAAAAACAACGGAGGTTTTAAAAACAACCCATGGTAATTGCCCATGGTATTTTAAAAAGTAAAAAAAAAAAACAATTTACTTTTTACGTGGAGAACATTTTAACGGAGGTTTTAAAAACAACTGACATGACCTTTATATTTATTAAGTGGGGTGACATTAAAAATTTATCAAGGAAGTAATTAAGTATATAAAAAAGGGACCAATTTATTATTTAAAAAAAGAAGTGAAACTATTATTATTATAAGATAATAAAGTTATTTTGAAAAAGGGTCTTAATATAAAAAAATACATACATATATAGAAGGCAACATTATAAAGGAGAATTTTTTTTTAAAGGGTATTCAAGTTTTTAACAATCCACATTAAGGGAGAATATTTGAAATATATATATATAAATAAATAAAATTCATACAAAGTTAAAAGAAGTGAAGAAAAAGAAAAAATATGGAATCTTTGAGTAATGAACAAAAACAATCAATCACAAGAGATATAGAACAATTAATGACAATAATTAAGCGACAGGGTGAGGAGAGAAAGAGAATGGAATCCTTCTTCCATTCTCTACATCCATCATCACTTCCACAGAATGATGTTATCCAGTGTACCGAGAAAGTGCAGCTAAAAGATCAAGAGAATGACAAAATAGCCAAAAGTCAACAAAACAAGAAAGTGTTAGAACACAAACATAAAGATCTTGTGGATATGCATTACAAAGAAATAATGGAAAAGGACGAAGAAATTTCTCATCTCAAGGACCATGTCGAAAAATTGTTGGCGCAAGTGAAGAAGACTAAGGTCACAAAGAAAGAGCTCAAGAAGCACTTATCAGAACAAGAAGAGGAAACCTTGCGTTTAAAGAACCTTAATAAAAATTTATTAGAACAAATCAAAGATCTAAAAGATGAAAATCTTAAAATTCAAAACACTGAAAAAAAGTTTGATAAATCAGAAACCGAATAAATTTTACGACTAAAAAACCATAATCAAAGTCTACTCACTCAAATTAAGAAGCTTAAGGATGATAAGAAAGCATTAAAAGATAAGTTGGAGCAATCCACTCAAGTAGAAGTATCAGAATCTCCAGTCGCAACCGTTCAAGTTGAAAAAAAGGGAACGAATACCGATCCAGTTAATATGACAACTCAAGAAGACAAGTCAGTTGAAGAAACGACACACTTAGATGTTGCAGTTCAGACAATGGACGTCCCAAGTGAATGTTCCATAACCAATTCAATAACATCCTCACCAGAAGAAAATCTAAAAACTTTATATCGGCATCCGAATCACAAGATTAGACAACTCAACCAAGCTACATATCGGGACCATTCAGAACCAAATCAACAAACTGATGTTCCAGATAATAGTGATGTAATCTCAATCCAGTCGTATGCTAACAAGTCGTTACAAAATTCCAGTGTTCAGAATATTCCATAGAAAATTAATCTAGGATGGTCTGATCCCTTCTCAGTGCGACAATTCTATTTGTCACTAAGAAGATCATATCAACTTGTATCGACGAGGATGACTATCCCGAGAGAGAAAGACGTTCGAAGCCAAAAAAGAGATCAAGCCTTTTTCATCGACAAGCTTTGAGGACAAAGCTTTTTGAGGAAGGAGGCAATGTAACGAATAAAATATATATAAATAATGTAAAATAATGTAAATGATAATAAGCATAAATAATTATTAGTTAATTAGTAATTAGGTTGAAGAGGCATGTCGAATAGGACATGACTCTTCATGAAGAGACATTTGCCTGATATAAAAGCAAGCCTCTCGTTCTCATTGTAAATCATTATCATTCTTATTCACATATTTAATATATAATATTTGTATCCTCATGGATATCCTGATATTCCAAGTCTTCTGGAGTAATTAATTTGTAGAAGGAACTTTGTTCGCTTCAAAAATTCAACACAAAGGAGATAGAATCTTGTGATTTCTGCCATAGAATCTACCACACATGCGAAATTTCAGAGTATTGTAGGGGCTGAAAATTTTAGATTTGTTGTAGAGGCTGAAAATTTAGAGTTTGATCAGATTTGAAGGACGTTGACCATCTTTGACTATGTTGAATTTGACTTGCTTAAAGAAGGATTAAAGGAGGGTTGACTTAGGTCTTGTGGGAGGTCTTGGTCTTGGTTTTAGGGCCTTGGATTTCTCACTTTGATCTAATCATATAAGAAAAGAAGTTGTTTGGGTTCTCCCCTGGCTTTTGTTTGATGAAGAGAACATAATAAAAGAAATAAAAACCCAACAGATATTCACAAACAATTATGAAGTAAAAGAAATCAATCCTAATTTACTAGCCTATTGGTTTCTCAACATGGTATTAGAGCCAAGGTGAAAGAAAGGCAATCTGAAGATCACATTTTGTTGGTATTTTTAGATATCTCTACAACAATTGTATCTGAAGCTATTCTATCAAAGGAAAGAAGGAGAAAATCCCAAGATCTTCTAGCAATCGTCACTCACTCTTGAAGCTGTCACCTTTGAAAGCATTAATGTAACAAGAAGACTCTTGGAAGCAGTATAAAAGACACTCTAGACAAGTTAGTATTCTCTCCATATCAACCTAAGTCACCTGACACGGGAATCGAGATTCGTAGGATTCAGGATTCGTAGTGTCGGATTCAGACACATCGACCCCCCGGAACAGGACACGTAGGATTCGTTATATATTATTTTATTATATATATATATATATATATATATATATATATATATATATTAAAAATTAGATATTTCTTACACAAATTTTAATTAATGATACAAATTTATTGATTTCAAACATAGATCTTCATCTATAGCATGTATAGTACAGACAAAATTCAAATACATATGAGTGGTCACATAAATGATAAATCATGATTCATAATTCATAACTGAAAACAACTTACAACTACAAGATAGTAAGATAAACACACTGACAAATTTTTAACCTATAAAAAAATAACCATCATGAATTATCAAAAACTTTAAAATGCAAACCTCAAAGTTTTTACACCATCAAAGACTACTTGAACATTATTCAACCCCATTTCATATATAATCTTATCATTATTTTTTAAAATTTATATATCTCAATAAAATAATAATAATAAAGAAGATATTATATGTATGATCTGAAATTTTACAGACACCAAGACAACCCTACATCTCCCCCTCGCAGTAAACATTGAACTAAAATCTTATTCTTGAATTCCCGTGAAGGTTGTCGACGAGATGATCAGATTCATGTTTTGCATTCATGTACTGTTCAGCTTTATCTTTGCTTTTGTCAACATCATCTCCTTTAACAGTTCAAATCCCATCCCAGTGGTTATTCAAAACATTATCCTGAATAATCTTCCAGTCAAAAATCAAACTACACTTTTTTTAACTGAACTAGTTTAACTCCTTATCTGGCACAATAGATAACTTGTAAGAAATTGCTGCTGTAGTAGAAATAATTGGTAAACAGAAGCCATGAACGACATATGAAAGAATCAAGGGTCCTTTGGTTTTGCAGATTTGAGCAATCAAAACTGTCACTCAAAACTGCGAAAAAAGCGAGTTCTTGGAGTTTCCAGGCAATAATGGTTTTGGTATTTCAAGCACATGTTTTGTTAGGGCACAACATACAACAACATCTCTTGAGAAACGCAGAATACTCAAATGCGATTGCCATCCATTGCTGTTAACTTAGCCATACATCAAACATTAATAAAACAATGCTTGCCAAATGATGAAAAGCGTGACTGTAATGAGCAATTGAGGCCTTTTTCTAACCCGCAGAAGTCACTTTGCCACTAAACGAGTCCTGGAAAGCAGGACACGCAGCCCAAAATCGTGAAACGATGGCGATTTTCGGGACACGCACAGGATTCGACATGTCATGTTTTTTGGACACATTTTTTGGGTGAATCGTGTCCGACACGCCGGATTCGGACACGTGCCCCCTCCCTAACGAATCCGGTTACTTAGATATCAACCTAATGACATCCATTTGTAGGCCTCTAATTGAACTAGTCCTCAAAGAAAGATGAAGTTTTGTTGAAAGAAGAGTTCCAAGATAAGACATAGTTCTCATATGAGTCATCATCAGTGTGGAAAATTAAAATTATATCTCTGTGGCATACTAAATTGAAGTCCTGTAGCTCTCATGAATGAAGTCCGAGTTCCCTTAATATGGATCTGATGGAGCCCGAAGTTTCCTCTCTGAAACTTATATATGATTCGTAATACTTCTCAGTGATTTTGCCGAGTTCTACAAAGGTCTACGGTTCCTATTCCATGGTTCATCGAAGATCCATATCTTTGTGGTCTGATTTATTATGGTCAGAAGTTGGGAGGCTTACAATCAACTACGATACAAATAATGAGTCATGTGGAGAATATTGTAACTCTAGTCCGAGTGTAATATCTTTGAGAAGACAATAGAAGTAGTCTGAACTGAAGCATAGATCCATCAATCCCTCATCCGTGATCATGGTCTACAAGTGTATGCGAAAGGCTCTTCAAGGGCATATTTATATTCTTATGCAATAAGCCGAGCTCATATTTTATTTTGTATGAAAGATTCGAAACTTTCCCACAAAGTTGAAGCAATCCAGGACCAAGAAATAAAATATACATGCACTCGCTCAAGCTAAGGAAGATAAATTTTTTGTAGGCAAAGCATCCTTGAAGATCCAAACTTGTGGTAGCGTTTGCAACCTGTGATGACACTTTGAAGATCAGAACTATATAACAAAGATTCAAACTGTGTGGAGACCCAATTTGGCTACCCAAGCTATTTGTTCTTATCTAATCCTATGAAATTTGTGGAGATAAATGAAGAATATGCAGTAAAGGATGAAGGTCAAGTTTATAAGAGGACCATCTACTGCAATGACATTCTTGAAAGTAAAAGCATCCAAAATTTTGAAAGGATAAGACAGTCCGAAAAAAGATCCACAGCCCTAAAAATATGAGAAGCAACACTTATCTCAAAGTCAATTCCAGGCTGATTGTAATCCCAAGCTACAATAATCAGTAAAATGACAGTAGTCCGAAATTTGAATATGACAGTTATTCGAAGATATATTGGTTAATGAGGTTCAAAGAAGTTGAGGTAATTGAAGAAGTTCCATTAAGACCAAGATTCCATCTGCTATTACTAGTCTGAGAAGACAACCTGTCTACAAAGCTTGAAGAAGCCAAGACAAAGATATTTCTGTTATTGAGGTATCAAAGTATCTTTTTTTGAAAGCTGGTACATGACAACTGAAGAAATATTAAAGGGCTAAATCTTTGCAATAAGGGACAATGTAAGGTCAAAAAGAGGTATGTATATTTCTTGATTGTCTTGCAAAATGTATTGTATAGAATGCTAAGCTTTCTAAGAAACAAGCTAATGATCTTTGTGCTGTGAGAAGATCTGTGTTAGAAATCATTGATATAACATCTGAATGCGAAGTCTAGGTTTAGAATGCTTGTCAACAATATCTCTAGGGTTTTGCAACTAACCATCTAGTCTGCATATAGAATTTGCAATTTTTCAATGGCATATCTTGAAGGCTTTGATTTCTAGGGTTTGCATTAGTATAGAATTTGCAGTTCCTCAATGACAGATGAAGAATCTAGGGTTTGTAAACCCTAGCAAAGACTTGAGTTGGAAAACCTTGAGAACAACATCCTATCTGATTATTTCTGCTGTAAAAGGTATACCTAACCCTTTTTAATAATGACATCATGCTAATGCAAGAACAAGGTTGATGAATAGGTCTGAGGTTAAGAGGAAGCTAACCCTTCAAAAGGATAAGTACTCTACATCTCCTTGATTACTACTAATACTACTGTTTTTGTACTTTGTCTCTTTGTTCTTTCGTAAGTCTCCTAAGCAAGATTGCAGGTCAATAGAAGAACTATCTAAGATTGACTAACAGTTAGAAGAATTGGAAGAACGTGGCAAAACATGAAGATTAAGAAGAAGAAAGAAGTTGATTAAAAGTTTACCTACCTTAGCTAGAAAGAGGAAGCTCTAATTGATTTGATACATGATGGGTTGATGGAATTGATGCTTGATAATGTGAAGGAAGAAGAATATATAGTAGAAGTGTGTAGTATCTACACAATAAAGGTAGGAAAGGCAACAAATTGATACAAGAAGTCATGAGATAGTTTGTTGATCACTTGATAATATGATGGAAGAAGTGCAAACTCCTCCGTTGTAAAGAGGAAGCTATAATTGGCTCTACATTGATTGGTTTGACAGGTACTACTGCTGATAGAGATACTACTAATTGTTGGAAATAGGAGAAGGGGGTGAATCAATATTTCCCTTCTTTTACGTGATTGGTTAGATTATTCTTAAATATTTAAAGCATAAAGACATATCATAAAACATCACATGAACAATATATATAAATTTCGTCTCAACCAAGTGCTTTGTTATGTAAGGTTTACAGACAAATTTACGAGATGAATCTGGAAGTACAAGACTCCCTAAAGGTTTTACCAACAGAGCTGGAAGGAAGCAAATGCTGCTTGAAAGGGTTTGGGCTCCCGTACCAGGGACAATGACCCAATTACAACTGTCCACTCTCACTTCCACTACTACTCCAACTATCCATTGCTGCCACTGCTCCAACTGTTTGTTGTCATTGCTGCTACTACTGCTCCAACTGTCCACTTCTGCCACTGCTCCAACTGTTTGCTGTCACTGATGCTACTACTGCTCCAACTGCCCATTGCTGCCACTGCTTCAACTATCTGCTGTCACTGCCTACTGGTGCTACTACTGCTCAATCACTTGACCTGACAATGTTCTACTCAGGGAAAGCATAGGTAACACATACAACCATGTAAGAAGTCCACTCCCCTAGCATGTCATCACTGCCATATGTCAAGGTTACTGTCAAATATCTAGGTTATGGATCACTGTCACTGTCATCACTATCAAATAAGTATTGACAAAATCGTCATCATAAAGTCAAGCTGTACATTAGAGCGTATCTGTCATATACCAAAGATCACTATCATGTAGATCTCAGTCATATGTCATATGAGTCACTGTCTCATATCACTGTTATCACCACGAAAGTTACTGCCATCCAATATTATCACTTTTGTCCACTGTCAAAGATCATTGTAGGTTACTGCTGTCATCAACGTTACTTGAGGATAACATCACTGCACAGATCTTTATGTCTTTCATCACTGCTCCAGGTTTAGCCTCCATTCATGCTACAGATCTTTGAGAAATTTTAACACCATTCCAACCACAGAATCCATGAACTAGGTCAAGGTTACTGTCAAGACATTTATTAGAGATACTGCCATACACAGTTACTATCACTGCCTCAATGCCATTAAAATTTATATCAAAAAGGGGTACTGTAATACTTCTCTACAACGCAACATCACGATCACTTCAGGTTGGTGAATTTATGTGTATGGTTCTGTAAAAGGCACTGTTCAAGGTTACGACTTGCAACAAGGTCAAACTCTAATCACAATAGCTCAAACCTCACAGCCAAATGCAAATGTTGCTCAGTTGCTCCACTATGTCTGCTTCCGATTCATCTACACACTATCATAGAGATACTGTAACATTAAATACTGCCTTAACATCAATGTTGCAACCATATGAGGTCACGACCACATTACTGCTATACAAGAATTCTGCGACATCAAGGGTTGTTGTCATGTCAATATACCAAGAGCGCTATCATAAGGATTAAAGGCACTTTCATGTAGGTCAAGGGTTTCGCCATTTTGTCATGCAATATCACTGTCATATTATACATGCTGTCATTACTATCTCACTGTTGTATGCTCAGGTCAATCATCATTCGACTTTGGATAGATCCAGACTTCATGGGCTCAAATTATTATAAAATTTTTGTTCCAGATCTAGACAAAATTAGGGCTTCACAATTGTGAGTTCTGTAGAGCGATGTTACTGTGAATGAGAGCAATGCCACTGTGCGTGTGGGAATGATGCCTCTGTAGTGTGATGTCACATTGATGCCCCAAAGTCAAGCTACTGTAATAAGAAAGCAGACCCCTGTTGCTCTAAGTACGGCTAAAGTTGAATACATAGCTGCTAGTTCAGCTTGTTGTGAGGCTATATGGTTTGGAAAGTTTTTTGCTGGTTTGTTTGATCAAGTGTTGGAGCCGACCATCATATATTGTGACAATCAAAGCTATGTAAAGCTTTATGAGAACTCAGTGTTCCATGACAGATCAAAGCACATTGAGATCAAATATTGCTACATCCGGAATATTGTTCAGAGAGGAGTTGTGAGGCTCGAATATGCCCCTACTGATGAATAGGTTGTTAATGTGTTGACAAAGTTGTTGTCCTAGATGAAGTTTGGTTATTTCAGAGGACAACTTGGAGTTGTTGAGAACTCCTCTTTGAGAGAGAGGGAGCACTGATTACATAACATCATATTATGTACCATCTCCCGTAGGCTGTGTGCTGTGAGACCTTGTGGTCTATGAGATGTGTTGGTGATTCTTCCCATAGGTTGTGTGCTATGAGATCCTGTGGTTTGGGAGATGTATTGGTGATTCAGCTTGTAGGCTGTGCGCTGTGAGACCTTGTGGTTCGAAAGATGTATTGATGATTCCTCCTATAGGCTATGTGCTATGAGACCTTGTGGTCCGGGAGATGTATTGTATTGATGATTCCTCCTTTAGGTTGTGTGCTGTGAGACCTTGTGGTCCAGGAGATGTTTTGATTTGGTGATTCCTCCCTTAGGCTGTGTGCTACGAGACCTTATGGTCGGTGAGATGCTTTGAGATGAAATGGATGCTATGTATCTTTCCTTATGATGAGATTGATGATCTCCCCCTTATGCTGTGTGCTGTGAGACCTATGGTTTGTTGGGGGAGATTGATCCTGAGAGAGAGAGAGAGAGAGAGAGAGAGAGAGAGTTGGATTGTGGTCTCTTCCTTTGGCTGTAAACTGTGAGAACTATGAGTTGGATGGGAAGATTGATTTTGAGAGAGAATGAAAAAATACCTCCCTAACTAAGAGGGAGTGTTGAAAAATTAAGTAGCTGCGGTCAGTATTTTTCATTGAAAAGACATGGAGAAAATTCAAAATTATTGTTTGAATAAGTCAGCCTCATGCCCTACAAGTTTGGCCCACATGGGTTAATTAGCCCTCCTCACACACATTGTCATGTCCCTTCTCAAATACATTGGTAACAGGGTGCTGCTACACAATTTTGCACAATTTTGGCTAAGGGAGAGAACCCATCATTTTTGACTTAGGGCTTAGGAGGCAATTCAACTTTATTTGGTTGCTAGTGGAATGTGGGGGCCACCCACATGGGAGTTTGAATTGGCTTGTTCAAATAGCTTGGAGGGAAAGTCGAATAGGTGGATGGGGGGCCCACATGAGGCTAGGGAGGCCCAAGGACTTATAAGGAAGGAGAAGCTCTCATTTTGGGGTCATTCTTACACCTTACAATCAAAATTACTTGACTGTTCGCTCTGCTATTTAACTTAGTCAACCGACTGTTTAGCCACAAGTCTCTCAAGCGGGAGATTCAACCTCTACTTTGGGGGACCATCCGTGCCTGCCCTAGAGAGTTAGTTCCATAAGTATTTCAGGAGTTCCAGAAGTGTGTTACAACACTACCATTCAGACGCAACTGGGAGTGCTTATTTCTGGCTAGCTAGAGAATACACAGGGGGAGTTTGGTGCTATCAGTGATCAAGTATTTGCTGGGAGAGTTAGAGGATTGGGAGAGCAGCAAAGGGCCAACCTTTCTTGTGAGTTTCGGAGCTAGTAGAGCCAACATCCCAGCGGTTCGAATTACTGGGCTTGGGGACAACGCAGAGGGCCAGTCCAACAATTTCGTGGAGCTAAGGAGCAGGTGCCATAGGTCGGAAGCCCATCCGGGAAGTCAGGGGATTGATAGCAGAGGTCAGCCCAACACTTTGGGTCCATTTCTGGGAGGATTTACAGGCAGATTCCAGCAGGCCGAGTTTTGCAGTTGCAGCTGAAGCTGGGCTCCAAGGGGGTCAAATTTCAGAAGTCTAAACCAACCAAATTCCTTTCTGGGTTTTTCTGGGTTTTGGGCAAGGATCACACTCCTAATTTTATAGAATTTTCTGGGCAGATCTAAGGGGTCAAACAGGGGTCCCAACTGAGCCAACACGAGAGGAGCTAAGGGGAATGTGGACCAAAATTCGGAGGTCAACATTTGGCCAATTCCTTCGTGGGTTTTTCTGGGTTTAGGCCAAGGAGCAAGGAGCTGAAATCATAATTTTCTGAGTAGGAGAAGCAGTGATTCCAGCCCTTCAAAGTTAGAAGACAGAACAGTTTTCTGGGGCAGCGCAGTTCAGTTTGGTGCAGCAGTTGTAGCTGCCTTCAATTCAGCATTTTCTCACCTGAGTTTTGTCATGCTTGTCCGTTGAGACAAGCACAGGTGCACCATTCTATTTTACTATTGTATTTGCTCTTGAAAAAGTAATAAAATGGCTCAACAGTTCTCTATTTCCATGTTTCCATGGGTGCTTAATATATATTTCGTTTTACTGATTGTTGGATTGTTTGCATGCTTTGTATATCACTTATATTCTTGTTTAGGAACATTACACACATATAAATAGGGCATCAATCGGACTCATTTGGATCATCAGCACATCACAAGTTCGACCTGCAATTTCAGAGAGAAACAACACACGTGCGAAGGACAGAGAAAGGCTTCTTTTGATCTGTGTTGACTTTCTTCTTAGGAGCTGCATTGACCTTGTTTGACTTGGGCATCTTGCCATCTGTTTGACTTCTGTTCTAATCACCTTGGAAGGCCGAAGACTTCAGAAGTACTTTGACTCTTGTTGACTGTGATTTCATCCCTGTATTGGCTCGTTAACCAGCATTGACTGCATCCTTTGGCTGGTGATTTGACTGGGGTTTGTTGACTGGTACATTGACTATTTCTATGGTTACCTCAGGACTGAATTTCGGCCTGTCTGTTCAGCCACCTCAGGGCCGAAATTCAGGCTCTCTGTGCAGACTTATATTGTTGATCAGAGTTGACTTTTTTTTCTCGTGTTGACTGATTTTGACTGGTACATTATTGAGGTCAGATTTGGATTTTATTGATGGACATAATTTTTCTCTCATATGGAAAGATTTTGGTTGGGTTTTCCCCTTGTGGGTTTTACCCTGGCTGTGAGCCTGATTCTTGGTGTCTCTTGTCTGTTCCTTACTGTTTACTGTGATTTCTATATTGCTCTATTGATGAAGTGAATGGTTGAAGTTTTTCATTTATAGCTACTTGATGATTAAATTATATAAAAAGGACTGAATATATCATTAGAAGTAGTTGTCAATTGTGAAAAGCTACTCTAGTCTTGGCTGTACCAGAAAATCAACATTTGGTCCTTTTTGGACCGTAATAGAACTATATCATCATATCCATCTGGTCTTTGTCATAACCTTAAGCACCTTTTGAGGACCAAGTTTAGCCAAATAAATATAGCCAAATAAGAAAGATAAGCTCATTGATCACATCAAACCACACATTGAAATCAGTTAGAAGAAAAACTGAGCTAGAACCCATTTAATATATAGTGAGAAAAAAATGCTTTAATTGAGAAGAGAATTCCTTCTTCCAAAGAAGGCAATGCCATAATTGAGAGATAAGAGAAGATAATATTGTTTTTATTAATGTCCAATAAATGACCACAAAAGTAGGTCAATGGGACGGAAGAGTATGACTAATATGAATACAATGTGGGAGTGCCTGCACAACGAGAAGAAGCCAAAAATAATACAAAGAAAGAAACCTACATAAGTATACCATCAGACCATATGTATTAATTGGTTGTGGCGTGAGTATGTTTGCTTGCTTGGTCTTCCCTTCCTTTTTGGGAGATGCTGTGTGGTTGCATGTGTGAAACAATTGTTGGATAGACCTATCTGTGGCATCTTGGAGTAGCTTATACAGCTACAAAATCTCCTCCAAAAATACTGGATTATCCTAGGGGCATATGTGCACCTGCACTGAAATTGGATTGGAACCACAGAATCACCAATCAGGATTGGATTCAATAGATATCACCGATTTTTAAGCAGATCTGTTACTGAGTTTATGATCCATTTCCACTTTTCATCAGTGCAATTCTGGTTATAGGATTTGCCTAGGGTCCAACAGGAATCAGATCTTGTGGACTGAAACAATAGTCGCTGGTTAGTTTGTTCATGGCAAGAAGTGGTGTTTAGAAAAGGTGGTATGTAGAGATTCCAGATTTAGAGACTAGCAAAGCAAACTGTCATAGGTCACTGATTGAAACCAAACTGGATTCTGTTTCTTAAATTATGTTTTAGTGTTCAAATTTGCTTTATGGTAAAAAACCCTGTTTCAACAACAAAAATGATAGGATTCTTCCTTTCTAATGGACAACACCAGTTTCTTTCTATGTACCAAACATTATTGGTTATTGCTGTAAATTTCTTCTTCCAAATTGGTACAATTGCTACAAGTTGATTTTGTGTCAGTACACCTCATGTGTCAGGGGGTTTTCATAACCAGGAGTTATTAAATTGTTACCCTTTTTGAAGTGAACAAAAATGTAATTGATATTGCATGAAGATAGATTTTGCAGACTTTTATCCCATATGTATGTTTGGGTTTAATCTGAAGTAACATTTACAGCATTATGGTAAAGTTGTGCTTCAAATATATTTTATATTGTGCGTGCTCTTGCTTTATTCTTGGATCATATTGTCCGAGGAGCAAGTAGGATGGCATTTAGATCTTGACTGATGCTTCACTGATGACTTTTGGTGTCTGTCTGCTGCTCTCTGGGAGGTTCCTGTACCCTGTTAGGTGAATCAAGTGAAGCAGTTGAGAAGTAGCGAGGAACTGCTTGTTGTCAATGGACTTAGTAACATTTAATATTTACTGTTGATGAATCTAATTTTGGATTATGAATATGAAATGTAAACAGTTGCTATGATTTAATACAGATTTCATTTTATTTTTTTTTCAATATAAAATATAAATTTTAATAATAGTTATAAAACAATTTGGGTTAGGATTCCAATTTTCCAATTCCTAATTTCAAGACTGGTGCCACACAGACACCTGAATCTTATTCCGATGTCGACTGCATCAATGATTCATTAACTTTGAGCTTCTTTCCTTCTGCTCCTCTTAAAGTTATTTTCCTTATGGCCTTGCCATCTTTTCCAAAGCTTTCCACCACACTGGTCACTATGAATCTTTTACCTGGCTTGTAACTTCTAGGGGGATGGATTCTAGATGTGAGTCATGAGTGAAAGAGCAAGTGCACACTTAAAATTGTATTCTGAAGATCTGTAACCAGATTAACAGTAACGAAAAGCGGTTATCTGGCATTGAGTAACCATTACAAAGGTGACTGCTCTGTTGTACTTGTTAGAGTTGTGTGTATAAACACAGCCACACACGGCCAGAGATATGCATGTAGACTAGGGTTCCAAGCAAAGTAATCTACGTTGTTAATGATTTATTTTGGCAATTCTAGTAGGAATTATATTTATATACACAGATACAGACATCCATGCATGTATGTCAACTCTGCATCATTTATTATGTATAAACACCAGTAGTAAAGAGATAGATGTTAGAGAGAAAGATGTAAATAATTAGATGATGTAAGTTTATCAATGTTCAGCAAATGAACAAACTTAGTTCAACTGGACTGCACAGTACGTAAGTGTCAATACAATGATTGAGGACATAAAAGACATCGATTTTCTGGAATCATAATTAGTTCTCATTGATGGCTTATTTGGATTTTGGTTTGATGCTCAGTTTTTCCTCCCTTGAGAGTTCTAGGATTTTATGTTCCACCTTTTTTCTCATTCTTTTGCTGGACATTGAATTGTAACCTCCACAGCTTACCTGGATCAGTTTGAGGCCAGTAATGCTTCCAAGGAGTCAGAAATTAAAGCTCAGAAGCTATTTTCTGAGCCAAAGAGGATTGCAGAGAAGTATCCTGTTGGTGATGCTAGTGATATTAAGAAGAGACATATGGTTTGTCTTAACTGGTTGCTCTCTGACCAGCCACTTGATCTGGAGACTGAGTTGGCACTTGGCTTTTTAGATCATCTCATGTTGGGAACCCCTGCTGCACCACTTAGAAGAACTCTTCTGGAGAGTGGCTTGGGGGATGCCATTGTGGGAGGTGGAATTGAGGATGAGCTTTTTCAGCCACAGTTCAGTATTGGTCTGAAAAATGTTTCTGACAATGATGTGCAACGAGTAGAAGAGCTTATTTTGTCCACACTAAAGAAGTTGGCTGATGAAGGCTTCACTTCTGAGGCTGTTGAAGCATCAATGAATACTATTGAATTTTCACTAAGGGAAAATAACACTGGTTCATTCCCTCGAGGCTTGTCTCTGATGCTTCGATCTATGGTAAGAGTTGACTTATACTATTTTATTTCAAGATTGAGTTACTGATTAAAAAGTATCTACTCTGCAATTGTAGGATTTAGTTCTAGAATGGCGATGAATATCTGTAGATATGACTAATTCAGTGATGTTTTTTCTTACGCTTACTGTCATGGTTGTACCATTTGTGTCTATTTCTGATAGGGAAAATGGCTGTATGGTAAAGATCCATTTGAACCTTTGAAATTTGAGAAGCCCTTGGAGGCCCTCAAGGCACGCATTGCTCGAGATGGTCCAAAAGCCATATTTTCTCCTTTGATTGAAAAGTTCATTTTGGATAATCCTCATCGAGTGACAGTTGAGCTACAGGTAAATGCTTTCTTGCATTAAAAGACCAACTCTTTTATAATAATTCAACAGGCAACTATGCTGGGTTTTAAGAAAATTTATGTAACTGTATAATTCTGAAAATTTTCATTGTTGTGCAGCCTGATCCAGAAAAGGCTTCCCAGGATGAAGCTGCTGAGCAAGAAAATTTAAAGAAATTGAAATCAAATATGACTGAGGAGGATCTTGCAGAACTAGCAAGGGCAACAAAGGAACTCCGTTTGAAGCAGGAGACACCGGATCCCCCAGAAGCTCTTAAAACTGTGCCAAGTCTTTCTTTACATGATATTCCAAAGAAACCCATACATATTCCTATTGATGTAAGGTTCTAAGTTCTAACATCCTCAATTATTTATCTTCTTGTTACTTTTAAGTATTTTATCAATTTTATTTTTGAGAAATGATAATATCATGATAGTAGTATAAATTGAATGTATTTGGCTTTCAAAGCATGTCTTTCAGACTATTTTTATTGGTTCAGTTATAATCCCTTGTGCATGTAGAGGATTTGTTTCTTATGTTGTGAACTAACTGTTTTATAGATTCAGGCAAGTAGCATACAAATATGCCTTGTGACAACAAAATTCTTGATACATCTATGTCTAAAGAACCTAGCAAATTAGCAGGGAGTATGAAATAAAAGAATTAAAACAATGTGGAAATGTTTGTCAAGATGCTTCTGTTGAATTAATTATGTTATCGGATGTAATCGAAATTATTTTTGAACCTAATATGTTGTACTACTGGCAGGTTGGTGAAATTGAAGGAGTTAAAGTCCTTCGACATGATTTATTTACAAATGATGTTCTCTATGCAGAGGTTGTCTTTGATATGCGTCCTTTAAAGCCAAGTCTTCTTCCATTGGTGCCATTGTTTTGGTAGGCAACCAACTTTTATTATTATGTAATAAATGAATGGCTTTGTCAGTGACTTTGTTTTTAAATTTTTGAAATTGTTAGATGCGTGTGTAGGAAAAATATGATATTGTGGGGAGTGCATTTTATTTGTTCTTAGATATGCACATGCTATGTGAGATGTATGCAATATGAATCATTTGTTCATTGGAAACTTCATTACTTGATTTGGGTCACACTAATGTTGGTTTATTAACTTTTAGTCCTAAGTTATCATTGGAGAGTTAATACTATGCAGAGGTTGTCTTTGATATGCGTCCTTTAAAGCCAAGTCTTCTTCCATTGGTGCGATTGTTTTGGTAGGCAACCGACTTTTATCATTATGTAATAAATGAATGGCTTTCCAGTGTGTTTGCTTTTAAAATTTTGAAATTGTTAGATACATGTGTAGGAAAAATATGATATTGTGAAGAGTCCATTTTATTTATTCTCAGCCATGCACATGCCATGTGAGATGTATGAGATATGAATCATTTGTTTATTGGAGACGTCATTACTTGATTTGAGTCACACTAATGTTGGTTTATTAACTTTTACTCCTAAATTATCATAGGAGTGTTAATACTATCATAGGAGAGTTAATATTGCTTCATATTATTTACACTAATGTGAATTTTTAATCTTGATTCCTAATATATTATCATTGGAGAGTTCATACTCCCAGGGAGAAATCAATGGCAGCTACATTAGGGTGCTTTCTCTTACTTTGATAACTGCTTGTGATGTTCTTTTACTTAACTTGATGTACTTGTAGTTAACTTCTCCTTTAGTTGATTATTATAGTATTCTTATCATTAAACAGCTACCAAACTATGAAGATTAATAGAACAAGAGGACACAAGATATAGGCTGCTAGCCAGGGCCAAAACCTCTCCCTTCGAGAGGAAAACCCACAAGAATTCTTCTCTTCTTATAGAATATTCAAATGACGAATTCCAAGACCTAAGACCCAAGACAAAGACCCCTCCAAGACCAAGTCAACCTCTCCTTTGATGAGCTTCTTTTCCACAAGGTCAACGCAAGTCAAAGCTGCTTCAACAATTGAGATTTTCGGCCTGACTTCAGAATTTCGGCTTCTATTACAGGTCTGCAATTTTCGGCCTCTACTGCAGTTCTGATTTTCACACATGTGAATGATTTTAGGTCAGAATAAGGTTCTTCTCTCCTCCGCTTGGCTTTGTCTTCTTTCCTTAGTATTTGGGTTTGAAAGTATGAGCTTCTTGACACTAGATTTCGGCTCTTTTGATGACTGCAATTTCTAGCTTCAGAAACCCTAGCTGCAGCTCACACGTGTGAGAGATGGAGGCCCAAAACAGATTTCAGAACTTAAAATTTTCTTCCTTGAACTTCGCTTTCCCTTTAAACTTCTTTCCTCTTGAGCTCAAACTCTTTTTCTTGCTTGATCGAATGCCTTGTGTATTCTACAAATGAGATCGAGTGCCATCTTATATATAGGCTTCTAGGGAGCCCTAATTAGGCTGATTTCATCATTGTAGGCAGGCTTGTCTTCTTGCAGGCCGATTTGGTCTAGGAGGGAGACTTTTAACTCGTTTGACTCATAATAAATTCCTTTGAATTGATACATGATGCCCAATAGGGTCTTTTATATATGACAATGGCTCTTTGACTTCTTTGACTCTATGACAGCCTAGAAGCACACAATGGGTGCTTGACCTATAAATAAATTGACTTAGAGCATGAAACCCATGCTAAAATAATAATAATAATTTTCTTTTCTCTTTTACATCAAATATATAAAATCAAAATCACATAAGGCGTTATGAAGACTGAACCTAGTTACATATTTCAACACTCCCACCCTTGACATAAAAATGATAATTCTCAGCTGTCTACTGCCCTTGAATACAAAATTCCTAATATCACTTTGGAAACTTCACACATTGTTCTAGTTTTTTCTTCAGCAATGTAACACTGTTCTAGTTGTGGGAGTTTTCTCTGTGCTCCACTTAAGTATCATAACCTTCATCTTGAAGGTAAATATGCTCTAGATTCCCGTAGACAATCCCTCTTTCTTTGAAGTCAGAGTTAGGTTGGACTTGTTAGAGTGGCAATGCTTAATTGTGTCATTAGGAGTCATTAGTACTTTCATAACTTTATATGTTAGTGATGTGACTGATGCTGTGCTACTAAAAACTCCACCCCAAGGCACTAGAAACAAGTTTCAACATTTCAGAAATATTTCCTTTTGTGAAGCATTTCTTGAGTTTTGGGATTTCTGTTGTTGCTCCATCTTACTCAATAACCTTCATTTTGAAGGTAGATGTCCACTAGACTCCTCTAGATAATCTCCCACTTTTGTAAGAATGAGATCACCCTCTTTCTTTGAAGGTAGAGTTAGGATGTACTTGTTAGAGTGGTAATCCTCAACTGTTAGGAGTATATGAAAGGGGAAATAAGGTCTCAAAGGATTCTCATAGAATCCATCAAAGATCCCCTCATTCTGTATGTAGCGAAGCTAGAAACATCAAAAGAAATATATGAGAAGCTGGTAGAATTGTTCTCCGTAAGTACTAGTGGAGAAGTGATCTTTGAGAAATGAGCTATACAAAATGAAGATCTCAAAGGAAGATGGAATGGCCTCATACTTTATGAGGGTATAAAAAATAACCAAATAACCAAATAAAGAAATAACCACCATACATCAAGCATTCATGGAAAGAAGGAAGCTACCCCACTCAGTGAACTTTGGTCATTGTGTAAGATTGAAGAAACCGTATTGAAGGCAAAAAGCTATGTAGGATCAAACGAGCAAGTTCGATCATTTGCTGCCATGGCTAGGAGGAAAACAAAGTTTGGAAGGATTGGTCCTTAGAAAAAGAACAAGAAGAATATTTTGAAAATCCAATGCCATCGCTATCATGAATATGGGCACTACAAGAGAAATTGTCCTAAACTCAAGAAGGACAACAACAAAAGAGGAAGGGAAGAAGCCCATATCATCGAAGAAGTGGAAGAACTCGAGAAGAAGAAATCAAAGGAGGAAGTGAGAGATCTCTACTATGAGTGAGATAATCTCCTTCACTAAGTTCTTTTCAGTTTTGTAAATAATAGCTATCATTGTAGGTATGATAGGATGAATCATTGTAGAATGTGGCATCATATTAGAAGCATACCACAGAAGTAGGAGCTCATAAGATGAAGCAGAAGTCTACATGGATGTAGTAGTCATCATATAAAAGAAGTAGCTCTTGATAACCTCATTAAAAGCATAGATAGTACATATGGTAAGAGGACAGTCATCTAGTAGGATAAAAGGATTTCATCATACATCATCAGCCTTTGGAAGGAGCATTTGTAGGATGAGGATAATCAATATCCTCCGTTGGAATTTTCATTAAGAAGCAAGCAAGTGTCTCGTTGATCATTCCACCCTGTGTGGGATGCATTGTTTAGAAGGATGATGGTATGGTGACAGAGGGATGCAGCAGGTCAAGATGATTGAAGTACTCTGAATCAAGAAAAGGAAGTTGCTGAAGGAAGTCTAGATGGCCAAGCAAAAGGAAAGGTTTGCATACAATAATAGATAAGATAATGTCATGTCATCATATGGTTGCACATAGTATAGGTAAATGCTCTACCTCATGAGCATGATCAAAGAAAAGGAATCTCTTTTTTTGAAAAGGTGCATGAAGGCATGATTCACATATTGACAAGATGAAATCAACATAATGTGTCCTCATATGAAATATGAGGTAGTTGACAAAGATGAAGGAACTGTGAGTTCTAGGGAAGCAATATGTGAAGAAAGAAAGAAGAGATCGTGAAAGATTCAACTACGATAACGTAAGAAAAGGGAAGTCAACATCTGATGACTAGAAGAATTGATCATGACATCTCCATAGAGAAGAAGACCATGATAAGGTCTATAAATAAAGCAAACCCTCGACATATGAAATCTTGGAGATGTGTTTATGAATATGCAGAATGTTGCAGGCAAGTAAGATGTCATGATGAAAGACCATCACAAAAGGTAACTTTGATTTGATGTTCGTTCTTTATTTTTGAACATCTGGATCAGTTGATACAGGGCTACCAAAAGGAGAGTTCAACTAGCACTCATGTGGTTGGATGGAAGATCCTAAAAGAAACATGACTTGGAAGAGGTAGATGTATGAAGAAAAGCCAGATGTGGACTAGAAGATCACTTTCCAATGAAAAGAAGGATGACATGACTGATATGGTTCGTGAAGGAAAGTGATAGATGGTCGATGCCATACGATTGATGAAGGCTACATAATGAAAAAGAATGAACTTCATGACATCGAAAGAAGGATCCCCACAAGCAGCTGATAGTCCTAGGATCTCCACTAAGAAGAAAGTTGTTGGAAGCAAGTCCCAAGTTAAGAGGGAGCTTGGACAAGTCCCTGGATAAGAGGGAGCTTGGGTACATTCCTTTTATAGGAATGGGTACATTCCTTTATAGGAATGGGTATATGTTCCCTAGTTGAGAGGGAGAGAGAGACACATCATTCTTGTCTTCATATTGTGAAGAAAGAATGGAGGATTGGGTAAGCATCTGGCAGTCGATACTCTTTGAGGATGTTGTAGGGCATCCAAGATAGTAGTCGTCGAAGAGGATCGATATTCTTTGAGGTTTGGGAATTGAATATAAGAATAGTCCTGGGGTATGTGCGTTGAGAGACAATGATGATGGTGTCTGTCAGTCATTGGTCTTGCCAACATTGTGCTCTGATCTTGTGGAGAGATAGAGTTGTTAGTCAAGGCCTTGCTATGTGACAATGCTGGTTGATATAATGCAAATAGATGGCTTACCAATCCGACTCTTCTTATGAGAATTCTTCAAATTGAGAATGTCCAAGTACCTTGTATAGATTATGAATACCTCCCTAGTTAAGAGGGAGTGTTGAAATATGTAACTAGGTTCAGTCTTCATAATGACATATGTAATCATGATTTTTATATATTTAATAAAAAGAGAAAAATAAATTTATTATTGTTATTCTTGAGGCATGGGTTTCATGCTGAAGGGAAATTTAGTTTTAGGTCAAGCACCCATTGAGTGCTTATAGGGCTTGTTATTTAGTCTACAAGTGAATTGAGTCATTGTCATGTATTGAAGAACCATTTGGGCATGTTACATATTGTAAAAGAAAATTTATTTGAGTCAAAAGGCCCTCCAAGACCTCGTCGTGGTGCAAAGATCAACTCGGCCTACACACATGGACAAGTTGTTCTAAAAGGTGCATTTCGACCTAGTGAAAGACCTATATAAAGGACACTTCGACCTCACTTGGAAGAGACATATTCACTCACCAATTCGTACAAGGAAGAGCAATAAGTGTGAAGAAGAGAGAGACTAAAAGAAGACACGAAAAATGAGTTTTCTGATTTGGTTTTGGCGTAGATTCCTCTACACGTGTGAAAGTGCATCATCTTGCAAGAGCAGAAACCGAGTTGCAGTCACTTCAATAAGGCCAAGTTTTGGGTAAAAGAAAATCTCTCTTGCAAGACGAATGTCTCATCTCAAGCGAAGAAGAAAAGAAGGATAAGGTCACCATCATTCTCTCACGTGTCACCTAGGGTTTCTGCAGAAGAATCTGCTGGAAGGACGAAGTTGTAGAAGAATTTGCTGGAAGGACGAAGTTGTAGAAGAATCTACTGGAGGGGTTGAAGTTGTAGAAGAACCTGCTGGAAGGGTCGAAGTTGCAAAAGAACCTGCTGGAGGGGTCGAAATTGTAGAAGAATCTTGCAGGCAAAAGAATTTGCTGAAGGCCAAAATTGTAGGACTTGCCAAAGAATTTGGCTTGGTCTTGGAGGGTTGTTGGCTTGTTGGGGCCTGACCTAGGTTTGGAAGTGTATTAGCCAAACAAATCCCGCACTACCAGCCCTTTCGGCAACAGTCCGCGGAGCGCAGGGTGAAGTCTCACCCGAGGTAGTAGGGGAGGGTGCTGGAACTAGGTTTCCGCACCCTAGGGATGTCTTGATGAGGACTTGGAGGGGTCGCTATCCGATTTGTGCACTTGCGTTGCTCTACGCGGCTGTCCGTCCTTCGCGTAGATCGGCGACGGGCGCTTCCTAGATTCTTATTATTATATGTGTTTATTATAGCTCAGATCTACTTCTTAAGGTCTTTAAGCAAATAGTTAATAGTTATAAACAGGGCGCACACCCATACGTCTTACAGATTTGCATAAACTCTAAACATAAGCATAAACATAGAGATCTGCGATAAAACACACAATGATTCAGAAACACTTATCTTTATTTATCTCCTGTTCATTACAACCAGATCTGTCCTGCGCACTCAGTTGCAGGGGTCCGCGCACACAGCTGTGGACTCTACCAGACCTCTGCGCACACAGCTGCAGAGCCTACTCCACTACTATCACCCTTGACTTGGACTTACAGACTCAAAGCAAATGCCTCATTAATAAACCCATAACATTCAAGATCCAAAAACCAAAAACTGACTTCTAACCTTAGAGCTTTGCTCTATTTATACATTCCCATGGTCTACGACATTGTTTTAAGATCCGGCCGGCTCGAAACCGACTCGGCCGAGTTGGTTCGAGCCGGAAAAAAATTTCAACGCGGCAAAAAATTCGGTTCGGTTGGCCGAGTCATGCCTGACCCAACCGAGTCATAACATGACTCGGCCGAGTTAGTCATAACTCAGCCGGATCTGTAACTATTCGGCCGGGTAGCTGACAATGGCCAGTGAACCATAAAAACACGCCTTTTTTTGATTTTTTTAAATATTTCTAAGTGTGGGGGACTCCAAAAGGGTTTATGAATTAGTTTGCTGGTCTTTGGGGTCCATTCCCCTCTCCCAAACCCTAGTATTTGATCATATTGCCCTACTAAGGCTATGCTATTCATGGTAATGTTAAATTCTTAAAGTAAAGGTGACATTCTCTTTAATCTTCATTTTCATCCTTTTACTTAAATTTTTAACATTACCATGAAATGACTCAGGATGTTTGAGAGTGGTTCCGGCCTCATTGGATTTCATATGGAGAAAGTAGAATTTTAGATTTCATTCAAATTCCAACGGACTTGTCGGTTTTTCAGGATTTCAGGATTGGGGGATTGCAATGTTTCCATTGAATTTTGTCATGTATTAGGGTATGGAACTCGTATTTAATCAAGAGCACCAATCCCTCAATGTACCTTGATGTTAGTGACATTGGTTCTCGAACTCCTCCGGGATTCACTCCCAAACTGGGAGCTTCCGAAAATGTCGCTCTCGCTCCCATTTTCGCTCCAGCTCCCTGCTTTTGCTCCCGCTCCCAAGTAACACTGAGCCAGATGATGTTGGCAACTCTAGCAGTAGCCAGTAGTACTGGTCACAAACTTTTGTTGTAGAGGCCATTTGTAGCCTCCTTGGTTATGTGTTTTTGTTTTGATCTCTATATCATCATCGTGTATGTATTGGACAGTGCACTAGGTGCCATTTTAATATAATGGATATATTCATGAGCCTACTTTGATCATATGTTGTCTTCTATCTATATTCTAATGCTGTGTGTTTGGAAACATGAATGAAAATCTTTAAAATTATGTGTTTTTATAAAAAATAAATATTTAATGTATTTTTTACAACGACCGAGTCACTGAAATCGAGCCGGCCGAGTCGGAGTCGACCCTCGGTCGAGTCGGAGCCCGAGTCGGAGTTTTAAAACATTGGTTTGCGGACCATGGGTAGGCTGACTCACTTTCTATTTTCTTACATTATTTTCGAGTGGACAACCCTTTGACTTGACTCATTACAATTCGTGCTTCCCATATTTTGCGGAACCTTTACCATACTTTTAGCCAAAATTGTGGACTTTAAGCCCCAAAACCGTTACGCGAGGGATCTGCTACCCAATAGGCCCCCAACACAATCATCGTGACTCGTCTCGAGTCACTCCGCTGGTGCAACAATCTTTGTGCGGAGGTCGTTTAGCAACTTCTGCGCTTCGCTTACGCTCGCAACAAATTCTTTCGCCATCTGCTGTACTCGTTGTACGCGAGCCACCGATGTGTCAGTATCCGTTTCAGTTGTTTGTCCGGGTTCATATACTGCCTGCATGTGTGCTAACTTTTCCTCGATGTTGGTGGAGACTGCGAATGCCTCATCAAGCCAAGGTTGGATGCGTTTTTTAAGCACTGCTTCCTTCTGTTGAGCGACATCGACTTGTGCCTTGAGAACCTGGGCCTCTCACATCTTGGCTAATCGCTATGTGATGGCGATCATTTGCGCAGTCCCTCAAACTTTGTCATAAGCCTGTTGCAACTCCCGCACTTTTGACTCTACCTGCTGCAGCATTGGGTCTTCTTGAAGGGATGTGAGCGTAAGGAGGGACTGATCTAACAATCCCGAGCAATCTTGGACAGCGCGCTCTATCACTTCCAATCCTGCATGAATTTCGCATCGACATTGCTTTTGAACTTTCGGGGGTGTAGTAGGCTGCGCCTTCATCCTTAGCTTCGCGATCTGCAAGTTCAACTCCCACTGAGCTTTCACGGCCTTCGCTTGAACCTTCCAGAATCCTGCTGCCATGTGATGAATATTGTCGGTTGCATGGAGTTTCGCTGGCATAGGTAGTTCTGGTATACTGCTACAGACCTCCTCCATGGCTTGTTCCAATCCTTGGTTGTGCGCAATCAAGTCGTCGCGCTGACGTAACTAGATAAGAGCATAGATCATCTCTAAGAAGATGATACCTTAGATTAGTTGAAGACATACTGCTTCAACTGATTCTCCAAGGTGACTCCTTCACCTATCATTGTGCTGCATCTCGTCATCATGCTGCATCTCACTATGCTGCACCATGCTGCATTTCGGTCCCATATGCCATTGTTGAACCATGTTGTCATACAACATGTCTGATGTGTTTGCCACAACTATCCATGCTATCCATGCTTGCCATGCTATCCATGCTTGTCATGTTGCACCATGCTGTCCATGCTTGCTGTCCCATTGTGCCACTACTGCACAATGTCATTGATGTCCCATTGTGCCACTGCCTCATCATTGTGCTGTCCCATTGAACATTGTGGCACAATATCATTGCTGCTAGTGCTGCTGTCCCATCACGACTTGTTATCCCAGTATACTTACAGCAACCCAACATTGCTGCTGTCCCAACATACTTACGCTGCTCTAAATATGTATGTACCATTGCCTAGCTGTCCTAGTTGTACTGCTGTAACTACTGTACCTAACAGTCATGCCCAAAACACTGTTGTTTTGGGCATATGGCAACCCTTAACACTTCCTTCAGCTCACAGTTCTAGGGTCCTTAACTGCGACAATCTTGGACTAGTTAGGGTACTTCCAACAACCCTTCAATCTGCCCAGAAGTGCCCTCCTTTGCTGTGGCTGCTCTTCTAAGAGAGGAGGAGACCCTATACTGCATTTTCTGGGCAGTCTATCCCTCATCAACAACTTCGGCCTTCCTCTGTTTGTTGCGGCTTGCTATATCAAGTCTCCTCTTGATTGCGGCAGCTCTGCACTCTTCCAAATGATCCTAAAACAATCCTTATTGCTTCGACATGACAACAAGGGAACTTGACCCCTTCTCCAACACTTCGGACCCCTGACATACCCTCCAAACAACGACTAAGACTCCTGCTCACTACGCTGTCCATACAACCCTTCCACGCTGTCTAGGGAAGCCTCCTAATGCTGCGGCTAGGGCATGTTATTGTCCTTCTTGACTGCGTTTTAGTAGGGACCAACGTATTGGGTTGTAGACCTCCTTCTAGACTGCGTAGAGACCAGCGTATAGGTTAGGGCGCTTTCTTGATAGTGTTAGGGCTTCCATTCATGACTGCGTCCTCTAGATTAGGGTACCATATCTCTTCTTCTTGACTGTGGCTAGGGTAGCCTCATTCCTCCAACGTTTAGGGTTTCCACTCCTAGATTTTTCTTTCACTAAAACCCAAGACAAGTAGAGAGAAATCAAGATAGATGTGTGTGTAGAAATGACTATCAAATCATCTCCTTTTATACTAAAACGTTGAGCACATGTGGGGTTTATTTGGTTGTTGGCTGACGTTGGCGAATTGTCTTATAACACAAATAAATTCATAACTCCATGAATAATTATGGGAATTGGATGATCTTTAGATCAATCCTACACCTCTTAATGAGAGGGATCCAAGAAAAATATCAGCTGCCATAAATAAGATGACCCACATGGAGTTTGGCCCTAGTTGCCAATTTTAACCGTAGGCAAAGAGGCAAGCAAGCATAACCCTAAATCTATGAAAAAAATCATTAACATAGGGTTTTTTAAGAACATACATGTTAATAGAAGAAATGAAGTTTGTCTCATTGTTCTTCAATCTTTGATCCACTAAAAATTCTTAGTTGGTGGTGATGATGGTTGTTTGATTCTCAATCCCTCCTTGAAAACCACCATAAAGCTCTTCCCCTTCCTTCTTCAAGACTCAGAAACCAAAATGAGCAAATGAAATGACCAAAATTGCTTTTTTTTTAGCTGCGACCCAACCTGCCCAACGATTTTTTGGGTTGTCGGGCGATATTTTGCCGAAAAATCATGAAAATTTCAGGCAAGAAAATATCGCGATATTTTCTTGGTGATATTTCAGCTTGTCGAAAATATCGCGATATTTCCAATACCGCTAATATTTTGACAATATTATCAACACTGTTTAGGACAACTTCCTTAACTGTCATTCATTTTCCCAAAATTTCAGTTTGGAGGACAAGGAAAAACGCATGACCTCACAGTTCTCTTACGTGGCTAATTCCCTTGTAGGAACGAAGGTATGCGGGTTGTGTTCAAGTATTAAGTGGGTATTGTTAATGAAGCCTTAGCTTCCTCATCTTAGCCTTCTTGCAACCCCTTGGAGTCCTTACCAAGTTGAAGGAATTGGGGGGAAGTCACACCTTAGAATAGGCATTTAATAAAATCAACCAAGATCACTTTGTTTCACACAATCACTTACAACTTTAGTTTACCTTGCATTTAATGCATTATCATACAAGTTGGATTGTGATCATCTCATTCACTTGCAAGCATTTCATTTTATGTCTTGTACTTGTCTATTTCATTTATATGCTCATGTTAATTATCCTTTGATGTCATTATATCATATTTGAGCAAATCTCACTTTTAAGTACAAGTTCTTTTCTCTTTCAAGCTCTATTTTCACTTTATTGCTCATATTTCTAAGTTGTATATAATCTTTTCTCTTGATCTAATAGCACTTGTTTTAGAACTTTCCCATTTTTGCAACTTGTTATAACTTGAAAGCTATTTTTCATTGCAAGTATTGTTATTTAAATTGGAACATATATATATTTCTTGCAAGTTTATATTGAAGGCACTGGTCTACTTACACTTTGTCTTTCAAGATATTTTGTTAAATCTATTGGATCTATTTACATTATTGATGTTTATATGCTCATAATTATACTCGCTAATCAATTTCACTTCAAGTTATAAATCAAGTTATTTGATTGGTGAACGCTTAATTGTTTTGACCTCTGAAACCAGATTCGTCCATTTTGGGTGAAGTGTCCGAATCCTACGAATCAGACATGATTCAAAGGGATTCGAATCCCAAAAAACGGGACATGACGTGTCCTAATGGGACACGATCGAATCCCGGTCGTGTCCCGTCAGGACACATCGTGTCTCGATTTTGGGATTCGAATCCCATAAAAGTGAAACCTGCTGCTTTTAAAACAACACATTCCTTTTTATTTTTTACCATTTCTCTCATTCCTTTTTTCAAACAGTGAGCTGTGGGCAAGGAGCTAAGGGTTTGGAGCGTTCGACAAGGAAATTCAAGCACTAGGTAAGTGCATTTCATCTCTATTTTTTTGCATTTCTATTACAACAGTTTGTATATGCATTTCTTTTACAAATTTGTGCATGTTTTGTTTATTTTTTTATAGTATTCATGGCTCAATCAAGGGCAGTAGCTACAGGGCAAAGGAAGGGGAAGAATGTCCCCATTGGTGATGCCCCTTCTCCCCCAATATCGTCAGAGTCTGCTGCAAGTAATGTTGAGGGAAGACTTCCTCCTAAAGACAACATTGAGAAATATCCCTTGTGGAAATATGTCATAAGAGAGGATGGGCCAAGCACCAAGGGGAAGGGAGGAGGCAATGTGCATTGGAGATGCAACTTTTGCCACAGTTCTTTCACAAGCACATATTACCGTGTGAAAGGCCATTTGTTGGCTTTACCAGGTTGTGGAGTTGGAACTTGTAAAACTGTTCCTTTACAAAAGAGGAAAGAAATGGGGAAAGAGTTCACTGTTGGTATGGCAAATGTGGCTGCAAAATCAAGAAAAACCAAGAATGATGACCTGCTTCCATTTTTGAGGAAAGGCACCACCAAATTTCCATTTGAGAGTTCTATTGGGGGACAAGTAGCGAAAAGAAAGGCAATTTCACTTGGTCCAGTGGACAAGATTTTTCAAAAAGAGAAACGGGAAGAGCTCGATCTCACCATTGCCTTCTTTTTCTATCAAAACTTCATATCCTTTAATGTTGCATGCTCACCTCTATTTATTGAGATGTGCCGAGCTCTAACTCATGGGTGTCCATCATGGTATGTGGCTCCTGGTTTAGAGAAGCTTAGAACCACATTGTTGACGAAGGCGAAAAAAGAGGTGCAAAAAATGCTTGAGCCTATTAAAGCATCATGGCCAACATCTGGGGTTAGCATTGTTTCTGATGGATGGACAGATCCAGCACGACACCCACTCATCAACTTCATGGTATCTTCCTTGAATGGTCAAGTTTTCTTGAAAGCAGTGGATACACTTGGAGAATACAAGGATGCACAATTTATGGGTGAGTTATTTATTAAAGTTATTGAAGATGTAGGTGTTGATTCTTGTGTGCAAATCATTACAGATAATGCACTTGTTTGCAAGGTTGCTGGCATGATTGTGGAAGCTAAATATCCACAAGTGTTTTGGACACCTTGCATTATCCATTCATTGAACTTAGGATTGAAATCCATTGCTTCTGATGTGCTTTGGATTGGTAACATTATTGAGGATGCACGACATATCTGTAACTTTGTGTAAAATCATACAAATGCCCTCACTATCTACAAGGAGTACAACAATCTATCATTGTTGAAGATTGCTGATACACGGTTTGCCTCTTCATTCATCATGTTTAAGAGGTTGAGGGAGGTCAAGACCGCTCTTGGGGCCATGGTTATTTCTTAGTTTTGATCTTTTTGGAGAAAGACAAATCAAGTAGCCTCTAAAAGAGTGAAGGACACAGTGCTGATGATGCTTGGTGGGAGAGGGTAGATCTAATTATTCAGATCATGGACCCTATCATTTCTTTGCTTCGATTTGCAGATACAGACAAACCCATCCTAGGAGAGGTTTATGAGGGATGGGATTCCATGATTGAGTTTGTGTGGAGCATTATTCTACAGAGTGAGTGCCCCGAGTATGAGACATCACCAGAGGCCTTCTGTGGTACTATACAGGGTATTCTTGTCAGCAGATGGGACAAGAATTGCACACCTTTACATTGTTTGGCTCACTCATTGAACCCAAAATACTACAGTCATGAGTGGCTGAATGGTGGACCTTCCCACAGATTCCCTCCTCACATGGATGGTGAAATCTCATAGGGGAGGAAAGATGCATTCAGGTGGGTTTTTCAGGATTGAGCATTGCTTGATGAGGTGGAGGATGCCTTTGCAGAGTTTTCCACTGGCACTAGTCAATTTGCAGGATATGAAGTGATTAGAGACAAGGGGGCTAAGAAGCCCTATTCTTAGTGGGCAAATCATGGGGCAACAAGACCTCCTCTTTAGCAGTTAGCCATGAGGCTCCTCTCTCAGGTGACTTCATCCTCTTATTGCGAGAGGAATTGGAGCACATATGGGAATTTGTATAGTGTGAAGAAGAGCAGGCTTGAGCAGTCTAGGGCAGACAATGGTGTATGTGCACACCAACCTTTGTCTTATTTACAGGCAGAGGGAAGAGTGGTTGAAGGGAAAGAAAAAGATGTGGGATGTATTTCCTGATGATATGGGTTTGGACAACAGTGTTGAGTTGGCATTGGCCAACATGGATCTCAGGATCTCAATGATCTAGTGCTAGAGCCTGTTAGATTTGATGACGGTGATATTTTAGAGGGGTCATCCTCCACACTAGTAGATGTAGAGGTGACTATGGATATAGGGGAGGAGGAGGATGCAGAGGAGAGCAGTGGTGACCATGATGATGAGGACATTGATGTTGATTCTGATGATGACTATGAAGATTAATGACTCATGAGTCATGGGCTACCTACTACCTTGAGGCTTGTATATCTGTAGTTGTTTTATATTTTCTATTTCTATTTGCCATTGGCATTGCACTACCTATGTAACACATTTTGATTTGATGACTTAATGAGAAAACTACAACTGTCAATGTCTTTATCTTACTATCTTGTCTTTCTCCTATTGGATCATTGATGAATTGAATATGCATTATGATTTATCGTTTATGAATTTAGAATTTATGATTCATTGATTTATCATTTAGGATTTATGTGACAGTGACATGTATTTGAATTTTGTATGTACTATGCATGCTATAATGTTACAAACTTACTTTGTAAATAGTAAAATTAACATCTAGATGAATTTCTATGTTTGAAATCAATGAATTTGTATAACTAACGAGAATTTGTGTAAGAAATATCTAATTTTTAATATATATATATATATATATATATATATATATATATATATATATATATATATATATATATATTTAATAAAATAATATATAGCGAATCCTACGTGTCCTGTTCCGCGGGGTCAACGTGTTTGAATCCGACACTCGAATCCCCGTATCCTACGAATCTTGAATCCATGTGTCAAGTTACTTAGGTTTTAACTAATATCATAATCTCCTAGAACTTGCTATCCTTAACGAGTCTTCCTTAGAAATCTTCCTAAGGGTCCGCCCCCCTTGACTTAGCTAGGAGAGATTCTAAATAGAGAGAGTTGGGATTAGGTGACAACCCCTTCTCTAAGTGTTACCACAAAGAACACACCTTGCGGGGTTGAGGATTTTTCCCACATTTCTTGGGTGTGCAAAATCTATGGACAACGTCTTTTTGGTGTTGTTGCCGGGGATAAGTCCTCTTTGACTCGAAGTATGACTAACTTTCAGTTTTGCATTTTGGACATTTTACTACTTTGACCTTGATTCAAGTGAAGAGTGATAGTATCTATCCCTTTCATGGGGTAGGTGGCATTGTCTCCAAGTATGTTCTCCAATTAGTCTTGTTTTCAACCAAATTTGAGAGGCCCTCCTTGTACCCAGTGAAGTGTCTTGAGGCTCCACTATCAATCAACCAATGATCCAATATATCCGGAGGAGAGGCAGTGGATAGAGCAGAAATAAGATAAAATTCATTTTGTTTCTCTACAACATTACTTTCATCATACCTGGTATTTATTGTCTTTTTAGGAGGATGACCATTTCCATTTCGAGTAGCAGGAGCGTTCCTCTTTCCTTTGTTGTTGAACCTATTGTTCCTTTGATTTCCATTGCCTTTGAAATTGTTGTGGTTGTTGTCATTATCCCTTGGAGAATTCTTCTTGTGAGGACACTCTCTAGCATAGTGGTCGAACCTGTTGCAATTGTAGCACCTTCCTTTTCTTCCTTCTTTGAATCCCGACTTGAATCCTTGACCCCTGTCTCCTTCGACCAACATTATTCTCCCTTTTTGCATGAGTGGAGAAAGCAGTAGGTTCATTTCCATTTGAGGGTTTGTCTCTCAATCATCCTCGTCTCCTCTTGAGTGCATTTGGCCAATAATTCATCAAAACCAGGTATCCTGTCATTGTTGAGAATGGTGGTGTTAAACACATCCCATGCTCTTGAAATAACTCCAAGTGCAATGAGAGTGAGCTCCCTGTTAACAATAACTTCTCCAATGGATAGCAAGTCATTCTTGATTTGCGTTATTCTCATGAAGTAGGATTGGATAGACTCCCCTTTATTCATCTTGATGTCCTTCAACTTGTTCTTGAGAAAGAGGATTTGATTTGTATTGTTTACTTTGAGCATCTCAACCAACTTATCATACATCTCCTTAGATGTTCCCAAATCAGAAATATAAGAAACCAAATGCTTTTGAATGAAGTCTATGATAATTTTCTTAGTTTTAGTCTCACCTTTCTTATACTTCGTCTTCGCTGCAACAGGTGCATTTGAAGGAGGCTCCACCATGTTTCCCTGCGCATAGTCCATTGCATCATGTTCTTCCAAAGTCAAGTCCAAAGTCATCTTCCATGCATGATGGTCAGATTTGTCATTGAGCTTGTCCTTGGTCTTGAAGTAAGATGTAGAAGCCATGGGGACTTATCCAATAGATCCCCCCTAGTGATTGCTTTTCTCTCTTTTGCTTAGGCTTTGTTTTCAACTTGGCTCTGATACCATGTTAATTTTAGTTAACAATGGTATGTTTTATGCTGAGCACAATTACTTCAATGTTCCTTTAGCGTCCCAGTGACAATTTCCAATTTAGTTTTCCAATAGCAATCACATTAACCATAAATGACATTGACAATAACTATAGATAAAACATGAAATAACAAAATGCAGAAGACAAGCTAAGACAAGAGAACACTAGATTTGGTAGATGCCAGGGAAAAACCCCAAGATGGGGAATACCCTTTGATCAGTTCTTCTTATTATTATATCAAATGTTTAGCAAAGAGAGAGAGTACGAAGAAGTGAAAATTGACTTGCCAAATCAAAGTCAAAACAACCTTGTCAAATCTGTAGCCAATTGCAATCAAATTCAGCCATAACCAAAAAGTCAAAGATGGTCAACGCAACAACAAAACATCCCTTTTGAAGTTCGGTCAAAGGTAGTCAAACTCAGCTTGAACAGGTGGCCAAAGTAAGCCCAAAACAATCCCAAAGTTAGCGGTCAAACTTGGTCAAAATTTGCCCAGAAATCTGTGATCAACCTGCAATTTATCTCTGCGGTCAAATTGCTAAGGTCACCTTGGTTTTTGTGCCAAAGAGTATGGCTTGATGAGACAGAGATCCTCCCGAAATATTGAAGTCAAAATCTGCCGGAAAGTCAAAGTTAGCGCTGGTCAAACTGCAGGAAAATCTGAAATTTTCGGCCCTATAATTCTATTTGAAATATGTCTTCCTTGCCACACGTGTGAGAGAAAAAGATATGCCCAATTGCTGTACGAGCCAATGAGAGAAGGAGAGAGAAGAATGTGTGAGTGATGATGATGGCAAATGAGGTGGGATGTCACTTATATTTATACAAGTCGATGAGGGTGAAGAGACATGTCTATTGGGCTTCATGAGCCTACATGATGATGTGGCCAACCTTGACAATGAGCACGTGTGGGCATAGATTCAAAAACACATTTATTCTTGTCCAAATTTGATGATATTTAGGTCGATTTTAGTTCTCTCGAAAGGAGGAATTCAATGCAATAATTATCACCATCAAATGAACTGCCCAATAGTGGAATTTGGCCCTAATTGCCAATTTAAACAGGCTGGAATCAAGAAAGCGACTATTGTACCATACAATCCCTAGCAAAATGGTGTGGCTGAAAGAAAGAACTGGTCTATTGTGGAAGCTACCTGAGTCATGTTACATGTTTAAGCATTGTCGAAGTTCCTTTTGGGAGAAGCTACAAATACAACTGTCTAGGTTCAAAACAGGGTTCCTCATCAAGCCTTCGATAACAAGACTCCCGAAGAAGTGTTCACAGTTCTAAAGCCTGATATTGGAGATCTAAGGATATTTGGCTGCCTCGTATATTTTCATGTGCCAAAGGACAAGAGGAACAAGTTGGAAGCTACCAGAAAGAAGGGTACGTTTGTTGGGTATTGTGACAATTCTAAAGCTTTTAGAATATATGTGCCTGGTCAAATAAAAATTGAGTTTAGCAGGGATGCAACCTTTGATGAAGACGCTGCCCTTGGAAAAGCAAGGGACGTTCCTAATCCTCCTTCTGAGAAAAAAGATGATGACATGGATTTACTAGCTAGCCCTTTTGTGCCCGAGCAGGAGAAAGATGTTGTTGATGATCTCATGGAGCCTATGGACCCCTTGGATCCTCCATGTGATCCCCTTGCTAGGAAGAGACCTCTTTGGCTTTGTAACACATTACAAGGTGCCAAAAGACATGTTTATGTGAAAGGGACGTTTAGAGAAAGTAAGAAGCCATGCCGATACCAGGGATACGTTGTAGCTATGAGCTCCTTCATACAGGCTGAACCTCCTACTTTTGAAGAAGTAGTGAAAGAGCAGGTTTAGAAGGATGCCATAGTCGTAGAGTATGAGTCCATTATGAAGAATGATGTATGGGATGTTGTTCCGATACCTAAAGGAAAATCTGTTGTGACTTCGAAATGGCTATACAAGATCAAACGTGGAGCTGATGGAAGCATTGAAAAGTATAAAGCAAGGTTCATGGCTAGAGGCTTCTCCCAGTAAGTGGGAGAAGATTATGATGACAATTTTGCACTAGTTTCCTGATACACTACTATCCTTTCTATTGTTGCCCTTGCTGTGAGTTAAGGATAGACCCATCACTAGATGGATGTAAAGACTGCATCTCTTTATGGCATACTACAAGAAGAAGTATATGTTGAGCAACCTCAGGGATTTGAAGTAAAGGACAGGAAGACTCATGTTTGCAGGTTGAAGAAGGCATTATATGGTTTGAAGCAAGCCCCCAGAGCCTGGTATGCCCGCATTGACAGTTACCTGGTGAAGCTTGGATTCACAAGAAGTAGTGCTGACTCAAACCTCTACTTCAAAGTGGTCCAAGGTATGCCTTTGATTTTGGTTTTATATGTTGATGATCTATTCTTGACAGGTAGTGAGCCTCTGATGCTTGAGTGTAAGAGGGAGCTGGCTTCTGAGTTTGAAATGAAGGATCTTGGTTTGATGCATTATTTCCTAGGATTAGAGCTGTGGTAAAGACCTAGTGAGATTTTCCTTTCTCAAGGAAAATATATCATGAAGTTGTTGGAAAGATTTGGAATGGTAGAATACAAGTCCTTGACCACATTGGTGGAGATGAACTTCAAGAAGTTATGTGGAGATGCTGCTGGACCTGACTTGGCGAACACCTACGAGTATCAACAATTGATTGGGGCATTGATGTTCCTTGTGAACACCCATCCAGACATATGTTTTGCAGTCAACACTTCGAGTCAATTCATGACTGAGCCTCTTCATGCATACTGGGTTGTTGCTAAGCACGTGCTGAGATATTTGCATGGGATGATCAATCTTGGTTTGAGATATACTGTCGGATATGTTAGACTACACAGATACATTAATGCTGATTGGGTTGGAAATGTTATTGATAGGAAGAGCACATCAATGCGCTGCTTTAACTTGGGGTCTGCCATGATACCTTGGATGAGCAAGAAACATAAGTCCGTAGCTTTGAGCACAGTTGAGGCATAGTACATTGCTACTAGCTTGGCTAACTGTGAGGCAGTCTGGTTGAGCAAGCTCTTTGGAGAGCTATTTGAGCAGGTCCTAGACACGACCGTGATATATTACGACAACAAGAGTGGGATCCGATTGGTAGGGAATATCGTATTTCATGATAAGTCTAAGCATATTGAGATCATATATCACTATATATGAGACATGGTGCAGAGAGGAGCCGTAAGACTCCATCATATATCGACAAATGAGAAAATAGCAAACATTCTCACCAAGCTTTGCCGAAAGGGAAGTTCTTGGTCTTCAGAGAGCAGCTGGGAGTCGGGGGACTGATGGATGTGACCCTCTTGCATAAGGGTCCCATCTGATCAAGGACACTGAGCTATCCTCTCCCCCCCTGTTTGAGCTCCCAGGGAGAGGAATTGAGCTGGAGAGCTCCTGGGGTTGAGGGAACTCTAGACAATAGGATAGCTTGTGATCCTTATCTCTTGGTAAGTCGTATCCTGCCTATTGTCTAGCAATAGGATAACTGAGATCCTTACCACATTGTAAGTAACATCCTGCTTATTGTCATCTTTGGGACTTGAAAGAGTATACCCCAGTTGGCATCCTACCCACAAGCTAGGCTTGTTCCTCCCCATCTGGCCAATGTGTTGAGGTGACTTGGGATTGTTGCGATCCTTACCATTTATGGGAAGTAGTATCCTGCCCAAGTGAGAGGATTGCAGGTGTTCTACCACTGACTCTTGAGGGTCAAGTTGGGGAGATCAACGGACAATAGGATAGTTGTGATCCTTACCTCATAGTAAGTCATATCTTACCTATTGTCCTGACAATAGGATAGCTGTGATCCTTACCTTCCATGGTAAGTCGTATCCTACCTATTGTCCTTGGATAGAGGGTGGTAGCTTGAGCTCCCCTATGATGTCAAATTTTTCTTCTTTTAAATCCGTGTGTTCAACAAAGATGAGCATAGACGACATTTGACTTGATGATGGCGAGACATTTGAGATGAGATTCATGATGCAGTCGGAAATTTCTCCCTAGCTGAGAGGGAGCGGTAATTTGGCAGCTTAGGGACAAATCCATCCTTTGGACAACCTTCATTATCCAGAGAAGACCCTCTTTGCCCTTGGAAGAATTTAATTTGGTCAAAGAAAAATACATTTTTAATGAGAAAACCCACATGTGCACAATAGTACGGGTCGGCCTAAAGGACAAATTTGATCTCCATAGAAGCATATAAATACAGGGCAATGCAACCTCATTTGAATTTTGGACATCATCATCAAGCATATTCTTATTCTCTCTCCTTGGATTGGTTCATACAGGGCTGAAGCAGTGCAGCCAAGTACACACGTGTGAAGGGATAGGTGCAATTCTGATTTTTTGCATTGACTTTTCTGCTGGGAGAGTTTGTCTAGCCATTGACCAAGTTTGACTTCACATTTTGGCCTCCTTTGACTTGCAAAATTTTGGTTTTTGAAGGCCTCATTCTTTGGCACAGAGATTGAGGCACTCTGCAGTTTTACTTTTGTTGACTGCAAACTTTGACCACAGGTTTGACTGTAGTTTCTCTGTTCTTTGACCAAGCACTTTTGGAGCTGTTTTGACTTGACTTTGACTAGCAAAGGAGACGGAATATTTTGTCCTTTGACCGAGCTAATTTGGAGGTTATTTGGCTGTTGACTTGTGATTGGTTAGGGCATTTTTGACTACTGTTGACTTTGACCAGATTTGACTTTTGGGCTCATCTCTTGGGTTTTGGATATTGGTTGATTGGAAAGTCTAAGATGTTGACCTTTGACTCTTGGTTGATGAATTGGATCATATCTTTCTACTGAACATTTTATAACAATCTATTAAGAAGAAGATTTTGAAAGGGTTTTCCCCCTTGTGGTGGTTTTTCCCTGGTCTTTGACCAAATTTGGTGTCTGTTATTGCTCTTGATTTTCTTCTACTGTACATTGCATTTACTGTTCTATCTACAATTGCTATTTGTTACTGGAAGATTAAATTGATTGGTAATTGAAGAAAAGAATTGGGCTAATGTAATTGTAACCATTCATCATTCGAACTGCTCATCTAATTGCTAGATCTAATCTCTAACTCACATATTTCACCAAGCTAGTTAGCACATTGAAGTATATTAAATTCCATAGCTGATTTACTAACTTAGATTTGATCTATTTACAGCTGATATAATTCATCTTATTGCTGTTATATTGCTTATCTCATTGTTTACTTCTTCGTCTAATTATTTTGCATTTCACATCTACTAATTTCAAGGAAGTGTGACATTGTAATTGAGCCATAATTGATTAATTGATTTATAAACAATCTTGTCATTAAGCATTTGTTCTAACTTTACACCTCATTTGCATTTTGCACTTTGTTTCTCTAAAATTTACCTCCAAGCATAAGCTTGGTTGATAGACATTTAGGACAGCTTCCTTAAAATGTCATTCAATATCCCAAAATTTGAGTTTGGAGGACAAGTGAAAACGCATGGCCTCACAGTTCTCTTGCGTGTCTATGTCCCTTGTAGGAACGAAGGCATGCAGGTTGTCTTGAATTACTAGGTTTGTATCATTAATGAAGTCTTAACTTCGTCATCATAGCTTTCTTGTAACCACCTCAGGTCCTTACCAAGTTGAAGGAATTGTGGGGAAGTCACACCTTAGAATAGGCATTTAATAAAATCAACGAAGACCACTTTGTTTCAAAAACTCACTTACAACTTTGGTTTACCTTGCATTTAATTGGTTATCATACAAGTTGGATTGTGAGCATCTCAATCACTTGCAAGCATTTCATTTTAGGTCTTATACTTGTCTATTTCATTTAAATTCTCATGTTAATTATTCTTTGACATCATTATATCACATTTGAGCAAATCTCACTTTTAAGTACAAGTTCTTTTCTCTTGCAAGCTCTATTTTCATTTTATTGCTCATATTTCTAAGTTGTATATAATCTTTTTCATTGCAAGTATTGTTATTTAAATTTGAGCATATATATATTTCTTGCAAGTTTATATCGAAGGCACTGGTCTCCTTACAGTTTGTCTTGCAGGATATTTTGTTAAATCTATTGGATCTATTTACATTATTGATGTTTATATGCTCATAATTATTTATACTTGCTAATCAATTTCACTTCAAGTTGTAAATTAAGTTATTTGATTGGTGAACGCTTAACTGTTTTAACTAATATCATAATCTCCTAGAAACTGTTATCCTTAACAAGTCTTCCTTAGGGTCCACCTCCCTTGACTTAGCTAGGAGAGGGTCAAAACAGAGAGAGTTGAGATTAGGTGACAGCCCCTTCTCTGAGCATTACCACAAAGAACACACCTTGTGGGGTTGAGGATTTTTCCCACATTTCTTGGGTGTGCAAAATCTGTGGACAACAGGTGGCATTGGTTGTTGAACTCCTTTGTCACGATGCTAGGAAATATGTGCTATTTCTTCAAGAAAAATTTCTGGTTAGGCATGTTAAGCTTTTTCTATCTTATTTTTATGGTTAGAGGGTGATACAGATGATGAGTTTCTCAATATAAGTAATGATTTTGATGATATGTATTGTAGTGTGAGTCTTTCTAAACTCTAGAGACCATTTACAGCCTTTTTATTGATGTATTTTGTTTCAGAGATGGATTGCACCTAGTGCATATTTTGGTTATATGCACTTTTGGTATATACATGAGAAACTTTGCATATTTGTGTATAATGGTTTTGATTCATATGGATGCACATTAATATATATGTTTTTTTGTTTTTTTCTAAGTTTGAATATTTTATGTTTTATTTTGTTGACTGCTTTTTTGGTCCCTTTTTTTCTCTGATTCCGGGTCAGTTTAGTGTTTTGGAATTGACCAGTTCAATTACCCGATCTGGGTTTGATAACGTTAGTTCCAACATAATTTATAGTGTTTCCAATCATGTGCCATGGAGGATTGATACATGATTTGACCTCTAATTTATTCTTAAAACATAATTAATTTTTTCATTAGTTTGAGAACAAGAAGAAAATAAATATCTGGAAACCCCAACAATGTTTCATTTCCTATAAGAAACTAGCTCCTTTCACTCATTCCTTACACTTTCTTCAAGTGCAAGAGTTTCCTACAACAACAACAAGTTCTTTACTTGGGGGCCTCATAAAGGGTAGGATGCTGATCCAAAATCCTGTGACTCTAAACACCTCTTCCAATCCACGATCCACTGTGGACAGTGGAACATACATGTTGTTCTATAGTTGTTGATGAAGATGAGATGAATTTGTATGTGGCTTTAGCTTATGTTATATTTTGGCACACATAGCTTCATTATAAGGGATGATTTTGGATGTATAGCCTCATCTATTAGGTTTTATGGATTTTGCATAATATAATGATCCATTGGCATAGCATTTCAATAGTTTACCAATTTCCACGTTTTGGGCTAGTTAGCTATATATGGATAAGAAGACTGTACTATATGTTTACATTTCAACAATTTCTATTGTTATCTGGAGACTGGAACCTTTCTATTAGGTTGACCTTGTGTGTGATTAATTTTTGCATTGATGTTTTGTGCTCGTATCATGCCAACTTTTCGTGACTACCTAGGTTTTAATGACACTATTACTTAATATTAGTCATATTAATGTGACTTTATTCACTTGTTTCCTAATATTATCATTGAATCATTTTTATACTAATTTTATTAGTTGCTAATTTTATTTATGATAAATGTTCATATAGAAGGCTGTTAATGTCAGCCAATGACTGAATTTATAGGGTTCTATGCCTGCCGGAGTTTGAACTTGGGTTATCATCATGGTGATGGCCCGTCTCAACCACTAAACAATAGCCCAATGGACATCACTGAGTCTCAATACTCCCACACATTTTCTTTTCTTATTCAGAATGTACTAGTTTGTGAAGGATGAAAAGACTAACATAATGGAAAAATTAGAAGAAAATAGATATTTTATTTTTTATTATCATTAATCATGTGGATACTTCAATTGCAGTCAATCACTCTTGGAGATGGGTACGAAAGACATGGATTTTGTGCAGTTGAACCAGTTGATAGGAAGAAAGACAGGAGGGATTTCAGTTTATCCATCCACTTCTTCAGTTAGAGGAAAAGTAGAGCCATCAAGCCACATCATTGTTCGTGGAAAGGCCATGGCAGGGCGGGTCAATGAACTTTTCAGCTTGGTATGGAATTTCCTTTTGGCCTTATTTAATGTTTCAATACACACAATGTTTGGACAGTTGAAAAAAGGTCCATATGTATTCTCTCCAAATATTTTGAATTCAAGTGATTTGTAAAACACAGTTTTTTGCTGTTGGTACAAGATTGGGGCATAGAGATGATAAAAACAGTTTTATAAGTTCACTGGAAAGAATTTCTCCACAAGCCACATTTGATTTCTGTAGATAGCCTTCATTACTAACTTTTTCCATCAACAGCTGGATTCTTCGCAGCTGACATCATTCAGTAGGCTTTGGTTGATTTTACTTTGGCAACAGGATAGGAGCAATGTTTGATGTAGCTCTTATCTGCTATGCGACTCTTGCTATGCCCTCGTTATAACATTTTGGTGATTAGGACACCATTTTTCACACTATACAATTACCGACAATTCATTTATAATATCGTAATTGATCCTGAATCCTGGGTGTAATTCTGTTAGTAGATGCTTTAAGGAAACATGATTAGTTGACACTTATTATTGAGATCAATTTAAAGATTCTAATTCACAGTTGGGGGTGATCTAGGAATCTCCAGTTACTTCAAGAAGGAAAATTCTTCCCAAGGGATGATGATTGCATAGCCTTAGCGCTTGAGTAGCATTGCGCCAATATAATAGTAATACACATGAAATTATACAGCCATATTTATTTTATTCCTCTTTTTGGTGAACGAACAAGTATTTCTACAACTCTATACATCTCTATTGTAATTCCTTTCTACTCTCTTTGTTCAAGTGTAGCTGTGAGTGTTGGATTGTGACATTTATCCTTCGCTTTATATGATCATTATACTCAAAGAGACATTTATGTAACAAAGATTGTAATTTTCTGAGGTATTCCTTCATGATTGTTCTGTTCAAGTATTTCCTTACCAACCCATCCAGAATATCGTTCTCCTCTCATTAATTATACTAATCGGTACTTGAGTAACCTAACCTATATTTATTATTAAGCTATTATCTTTTATTTATGTCGACATTTTATTGCCTTCTAGAAAAGATTGTTTAAAAGGTTGGATACATCTTGTAATCTATTATAGGGCGATAATATGGTTTTAGCAACTTCAACTAATGTTTTGTAGACTACATTATATTTCTTGACAATGGTGGTGTTTTATGATAAATTGTTGGTTTTATTTATTTTTGTTATATAACTCTTTTTCTATAGAAAACGTGAGGAATTTCTATTAGAAGTGATATTTAAATCATGTACTACACAATATGCCCAAAAGATTTTTTCATTATTTCTTTTGATGATTTAATGGTTGCTTTGAAGGGCTTTGAATTGCTTGTAATGATCTAAACCTACATTTGAAGGATCCACAAGCTGAGTCACTTTCATTATTGTATTTAATATCCTTTCAATGTTCTCTTGTGTGATTCATTAACCTTTTTCAAGAAACATAGGCGTGACATGTAGGTTATATCAATCCAAAGATGGAAAATGATGCATGCTCTAGTTATAGTATGATTGGAGTGGATTGGTTCTAATAACATCTCGACAAGGTGCTTCACCTTTTTAACAAAGCAATGCACATCTTTTCAAAACTAGGAAATCTATAGTCCCTTGAAACTTCTTTAATTACATGAATCATCTTGCTGTTATGAGCACTGAATGAAATCAAATGCAATGTTGCAAGCATATATAAAATTGGCAACATGACTATCCATTTCCGTTCTTTGTCTAGTATTTAGGAAGCTGTTGACACTTAATCTTCATGATTGGGGAATTTGTAACATAAATAAATCAGGAATGTGAACAGTCATCAGAAGATGAACTGAACAATCACTCCTAATCAATGTTTTTAAAACTGGAACCGGTGACCGGACCGGTCCACTTAATGAAACGGTTTACCGACTGGAACCGGTCTAACCGGCACTGGTTTGGTCTAAACGAACCGGTTTTAAAAAAATACATTAAATAATTAATTTTTAATGAAACAAAACTATTTTTAAGATGTAAAACCATGATTCCAAGCCAATAGAGACAAAATATGCAAAGTTTGCTCATTTATATACCATGTAAAGGTGAATACATCAAAATGGCACCGAGTGCAATACATATCATCAACAAAATAGCAAAATACATAACAAATGAGGCTCTAAATGGCCTATAAAGTCCAAAAACATTGCTGCAAGCTATGAGGCCATTGGCCTACTACAAGTCTACAGTATACACATGATCAATCATCAAGTTCATTACCACTACTAGTAGTAGACACAAGATCATCATCAGGAGCTACATAGACATCATCTGGTTCAGAGTCTGAGGATGCCTCAGCCTGATCTGCAACCTCAGTATCAATGCCATCAATGACAATAGAAGTGGACCTAATGGAAGCACGAGTTTGTCGACCTGCATGACTAGTGCCTTCCATTGGTTCCTTGCCTTTCCTTGATGCCGCTATTGATCCTGGTTCTGATGCCACCACATAATCTGCTTCATCCCCCGCCAAAGCCATGTCGATATCAAAATCAGCCTCAAACACAGGTTCTTCAGTCTCCTCCACCCATTCTGATGTTGGATCAATATCATCCAACATAATGGGATCTAGATCAGGAGTTTTTCTTATCATTTGGAGCTCTAATTGCATTTATTGTTTACCCCCAAACCATGAAATCTTGAAAACCATTAAGTCTGTTGAATTTTGAGTGAAATCTAAAATTCTAGTTTCTCCATATGAAATCCAATGAGGTCGAAACCACTCTCAAACATCCTGAGTCATTTCATGGTAATGTTAAAAATTTAAGTAAAAGGATGAAAATGAAAATTAAAGGAAATGTCACTTTTACTTTAAGAATTTAACATTACCATTAATTGCCAACATTGTTAGGGTTGAAACACCTTTAGTCCCCCCCCAAAACCCCTCAAACACAGTCAAAAACATGTTTTTTTTTAACTTTATGGTGGTTGTGCCTAAAACCGGCCGGTTTAGGACAAAACCGTTACAAACCGGCCGGTTTTGTCCTAAATCGGTCGGTTTTCACTGGTTAGGGCAAAAAATCGGGCAAATGAAGGGTCTGACCGGGTTTTTAGGCCGGTTCGGACCGGCCAGCTAGCTAACCGGCCGGTTTGACCGGTTACCGGTTTTTCTGAGCGGTTTTTAAAACTATGATCCTAATGTATAAAACAATAACATACCTATGAAATAAACACACCAATCAATTTTTCTGCCCTTGGAGAGTTACTGCCTGGCCTGACATGGTATCAGAGCCAACCCTTTTTTTAGCTATTGTAACTCCCTATTCTGCTCCTCTGCTTTCCATTCAAAAATGCTGCCTATTCATAAATATGGTAGCCTGCTCCACACTGTCACCTGAACACTGGTGCTGCGCCCTCTTCTCTGACCATTTTTTTCATATTCACTGTAACCTGCGCTGCTCATCCTCTGAAATACATTCTGGACGTTGTCAGAAGCGTTAGAGGATTTGACAATGGTAGGCGTTGGAGGCAGGCAGAAGCGAGCACGCATTGGAATGAGTCTATCTACATGCCAAAGGAATGTATGAACGCTGCTCCTGATTTGAATGTTGCTCCTGATTTGAATGCACTCTGGAATGTTGCTCCATTCTGAAGAACACTGGTATATATACGTTGAATGTGTTTTGGCTATACGCTGTCATGCTGTGTTAAACGCTGCTTTATATAAATTCCAGAATCACTGTGTTAAACGCTGCTTTATATAAATCCCAGAAATGCTGTGTTAAAATGCTACTTTATATAAACGCTGCTTTATATAAATTCCAAGATTGAATTTGTAATCACATGAAAGGTAAACTAAGCAGTAATCCGTGGACATTGAAGAATCGATGCAATCATCTATTAACTGATCACATTTCTGAGCATTTCACAGATTCAGAATTTATGGTGAGAGCTGGTTATTTATTCATCTTCATCGTACGAGCTGAATATAAGTCGTATGATCCTTTTTTTGTGGTTGTCATTATATTTGAAATTACCATCTCACTTGGTAATTGAGTTTTTAAAAGGAGACGTATGCCATATGCATATATAATAGTGGATTTATATGGATTTATATAAAACTTATATGAAGTTTATATGAGATTCATATGGTGGATTCATATGAGATATATAAGATTTATAAGGTGGAGTTTTTTTAAGATTTATAAGGCAAAGTTTTATGAGATTTATATGATGAACTTATATAAAACTTATATGAGGTTTATGTGAGGTGAATTTATACAATGATGGATTTATATGAGTCACATTGTGGATTTGAAATCCTTTGAGAATGCTTTTTTGAGTACACTGGCAAAAGTATTCTTTTCTATCAGCAAAAGTTTTTTTTACAGAATGCATTCAATCATCTCTATGGTAGGAATAGTTCTCACTGGCAAGGAGAACTATCCTGAATGGTCCCGGATGATAAAACACACCCTCATCTTCAATGAGTTGTGGAAGGGAGTGTGTGTCGGAGAAGGAGACAATGACCCAGTACAGCCTACATCAGACAAAGAGCTCATCATTTGGGATAACAAGAACAACAAAGCATATGCATTAATCGCAACATCTGTAAATGAAGAAGTAAGTCGCCATATTTCATCATATTCAACTGCCTTTGAAGCTTTACAAAAGCTCAAAGAACTCTATGACTCACATTCTGCGCTTGAAGTTGTTTAGCTCATGATTAAACTCTTCACTCTTGAACTGAAAAATAATGATCCTCTTGCTCTTGCATCTGAAGTAAAATCCATAATGCATGATATCAAATCCACTAAGGTTGAGCTGGATATCCCTCTTATTGATTTTCTCAAGGCACTCTATCCTACTTACTCCAATTATCTTGAGTCTTTACAAGCAAATGGAAATCTTAAAGATATAACCTTTGACTCTCTTGTGAAAAAGTTTGCTGAAAGAGAGAAAGCCTTTGGAAAGAAGACAGTCCCTGAATCTTCTAAAGAGACTGTTTGCCTTGCTCATAAAGAAAAGCATCCTGCTCAAGATTCTACAAGAGGAAGAGGTGGACGAAGAGGAAGAGGAAGATACTTCAGAGGCAGGGGGGCAGACATTCTCAAGGAGAAAAAGCAGATCTGCATTGCATTCGCTGCAAATGAAATGGATCACATGATGCTTCTACATGCAAGCTACCATGGGACAAAATTGAGCAGAAAAGAAACCAGCAAAAAGGTAAAACTGATGATACAGACAAAGGTAAAGCACCTGAATCCGCTCACTATATTGAGGCACAATGTAACATTGGAGTAAATGAAGATTTGTTTAATGCTTCACTTGCTTCTTCGAAAAATGATTGGTTGCTTGATTCAGGAGCAACCTGTCATATGACTCATAGGAAAGATTTTTTTGAAGATTTCACTGACAATGTTGATGGAGCAGTATACTTTGCAGATCAGTCAAAAATCAAGCCATCAGGGCTTGGCACAATCAGGCTTAAACTGCCTGGTCTTCCAGACTTTCTTCTGGATCATGTTCTATATCTCCCACAGCTCAAGAGAAACTTGCTGTCCTTGGTCCACATCCGCCAGCAAGGTCACTCCATTCATATGTTTGATGGCAAGCTTGAGGTAAGAAAAGCATCTGACCACTCACTTGTCATGAGGGGAATAGAAGAAGAAAGACTTCTCAAACTGCAACTAACCTCTGCTCATGCACAACATTTCTCATATATTTCTCATCATGAAGAAGGTACACTTCCATCAAGTTTATTATGGCATGCTAGATTTGGACATTTAAACTATGACAGTCTCCGCTTATTGAAGAAAAATGGTGTTATTGGTTTTCCTACAATTCCTAGGAAACATAAGCAATGTGATGCTTGCATTCTAGGAAAGCATAGCAAACAGTCTTTTCATGATTCACATTCAAGAGCACATAGGAAGCTTGAACTCATTCATTCTGATTTATGTGGTCCAATGCCTATTCCTTCTGCAAATGGAAATAAATATATCATGACATTTATTGATGATTACACCAGAATGTGTTGGGTTTATTTATTGAAGAACAAATCTGATGCTTTTCAAACATTCAAGAATTTTCATAAATGGATTGAAAATGATGCACAATCTCATATTGGGTCTATTCGCACTGATAATGGAAAAGAATATACATCAAATGAATTTGAAAACTATCTTCGCCAACATGGGATCAAACATCAAACAACTGTACCTTATAATCCCCAACAGAATGGTGTAGCAGAAAGAATGAATAGAACAATTTTGAATATGGTACGATCCATGCTTTTCTTCAAAAATGTAAAGATAATGTTTTGGGCTGATGCTGTTCTATGTGCTGCATATATAAAGAATAGATGTCCATCTAATGCTATAAGAAACAAGACTCCTTATGAATTGTGGTATGGACATGTTCCTTCGGTAAAACATCTCAGGATCTTTGGTTCCACCTGTTATGCTTTGATACCAAAGGTACATAGAAACAAACTTGGTGCTAGAAGTCGTAAGTGTATCTTCCTGGGGTATTCAAACACCTCTAAAGCATACCGCCTCTATGATGAAGTAAATAAAAAGTTTGTTGTATCTAGAGATGTCATTTTTCTTGAATCATTCAAATCTGAAATTGTTATTGAGCGGCAACTTGATCGCTTGGATAGATTCGCAAAAACGAAATCATTTCAAGAATTTGATAATCAGATTCCACATCTTGAAGGGGGGATTCCTATACTAGAACAACATGTGGAATCTTCTTCTGAAGAACAATCTCCTCTGCATGAAACTCCAACAACGGATGATGCTTTAAGTGATGTAATTGATAGAATTGGGAGACTCAATCTTGATTTAGTCCCAACTCAATCAACAGAGTAGCCTAGACCATTTCAGAAAGGTCCCCCAAAGTGGCTGACAAAGACACTTGAAAGTGTTCATCCTGATGAAATTGGAAAAACAGGAACCAGAAATTCAAACCGACAAAATGGAGGTGATGTAGATGACTCTAATTCACCTGTTGATATGGATGTTACTTATGATTGTGAATTGAACTTGTCTACAGATTTTGAACCAACTTCCTTCAAAGAAGCTGCTTCTCATGATGAATGGAAAGAAGTGATGAAAAAGGAGTATGATGCCCTCATAAAGAATGGCACTTGGAAGCTGGTTGATCCTCCATTTGGAACCAAACCAATTGGCTGCAAGTGGGTCTACAAGAACAAGTACAAAGCTGATGGCTCACTTGACAAGCACAAAGCTAGGCTTGTGGCAAAAGGCTTTGCACAAAAGGAAGGGGTCGATTATGAGGAAACTTTTGCCCCCACAGCAAAATGGGCCACCATCCGGACACTCTTTGCACTAGCTGCTCAGAACGGTTGGAAAGTCCATCAAATGGATGTAAAAACTGCATTCTTGAATGGAGATCTAAAAGAAAATGTTTTTATGTCCCAGCTTGAAGGATTTGCTGTGAAAGGACATGAACATAAAGTATGCAAACTTGTGAAGTCCTTGTATGGCCTCAAACAAGCACCGCGAGCCTGGTATGAAAAACTAACTGAGCATCTTCTGAAACTCAACTTCAATCATTTTGATCTTGATGATGCAACTTTATTTGTCAAGAAAGTTGGCAAAACAATTGTGTATCTTGTGGTATATGTAGATGATCTTTTAATGACAGGGAACAATGAAAGCTACATTGCATCCATAAAGAAAGAATTAGGGAAAAGTTTTGAAATGAGTGATTTGGGCTATGTTCATTACTATCTTGGCATTGAAGTAACCCAACATCCAAAATCCATATTTCTTTCTCAAAAGAAATACATTGGAGATTTGTTAAACAGATTTGGCATGACAAAGTGCAATCCTCTTTCTACTCCAATGGAACAAAACTTAAAGCTCACATCTATTGAAGGAAACGAATTTGAGGATGCAACAAAGTATAGACAGCTTGTAGGAAGTCTCATCTACCTCACTACTACCAGACCAGACATTTCATTTACTGTTGGAATCCTCTCCAGGTTCATGCAAAAGCCTTGTGAGGGACATTGGTCTGCTGCAAAAAGAGTTCTAAGGTACTTGAAGGGAACTCAAGACCTTGGAATCAAGTATACACAGGTGGACGACTTTAGCTTGATTGGATACTCTGATTCAGACTTCGATGGAGACAAAGAAACTGGGGTATCTACTTCAGGATATGCTATGAGTCTTGGATCAGGAGCTGTCTCCTGGAGATCACGCAAACAATCAGTTCCAGCAGATTCCACAACTGAAGCAGAATACGTGGCAGCAGCTGAAGCAACGAAAGAAATTGTGTGGCTTAGGAAAATTCTTGAAGATTTGCAGGTAAAACAAGTACAATCAACTCCACTCATGATTGATAACACCTCTGCAATAAAGTTGGCCAAGAATCCAAAGTTCCATGATCGAACAAAGCATATCAATACTAAATATCATCTCATTCGATATCATGTTGAGGCCAAAACAATCCATCTCCGTCATTGTTCCACAAATGAGCAAGTTGCAGACATCTTCACCAAAGCACTTGGAAAGGAAAAGCTTGAATGATTCAGAATGATGCTTGGACTCACCAACATCCCTTCAGATTAAGGGGGGGAATGTTGACACCTAATCTTCATGATTGGGGAATTTGTAACATAAATAAATCAGGAATGTGAACAGTCATCGGAAGATGAACTGAACAATCACTCCTAATGTATAAAACAATAACATACCTATGAAATAAACACACCAATCAGTTTTTCTGCCCTTGGAGAGTTACTGCCTGGCCTGACAGAAGCCTTCAAAATTTCGCCCTCCCTTCAGCACATTTTGCTAATCTATGACTTGCTAGATGAGGTATATGATAATTTTCACCACCCACTTACTCAACACCCTAAGGGCTGGACTTGCAACCTCTCTTGTAATGAATACATTGAAAACCGAGAGACTAGAGAGGAACATCGACAAGAGGAGAAGAAGAGGAAGGCAATGATGAAAATTGTTTGCAGTTTATATCGGGGGAGAAGGAGTTAAGCAACACAACACACAACAAAGTCACGGAACCTTGGCATTAAAACAGGTGCGAGGACGAGGAGAATCATTCGAGACTAAGGACAAGGAGTTGGAGAGTCGACAATAAGTCTCAAACTGATACAACATAGAGTATGCTTCTTCATGCACACAGAGAGTGCTAGTGTATGACTTGATGTAGAGAATTGGGTAGAGAAATGGACTAGGGATTTAGGACTGCTCAGAGTGGTAGATTTGACAAGGCAAAGTTATATATCTAATGGGCAAAGAGGTCGGGAGATGTGTTTGAGTAGGCGTGGAGTTGGGCTAACTCTGATACCATGTCAGGCCAGGATGGGTAACTCCAAGAGATAAATTCTGGTAATGTGCAATACTATTTATAGAATTGGTGGTTCCTCATTTCATCTTCCAAGGGTTTGTTCGTCTTCACATTCTCCTACTTCTCCTAATTATTTACAATTTTATTTACAAGGGAAAAAGTCCAAAAGGATTATGTATGCAAGCTTAAACAATTTCGCCAATGGCTCAATTATTAATCTATATCTAAATTCTTCAACAATAAAACTAGCATTTGAGATTGACTTTTATTTTCCTATGGCAGAGGGGGGTCATTTTCATTCCTTTTTTCTTGTTATGTTTCTTTTTGGAATAGTTACATTTTTTTTTTGCCAGAGAAAAACCAGCATAGATTTATATTAAGGAAATATAAAAATCCTCCATACATATAGCTGCAGATTCAGCAGATAGAGAAACCCCCTAAGATTTGAAAAAGACTCATTTACATATAGTCCGAAGACTCCATATCAGAAGCAAAAAGAGGGAGACCTATACATCACCTCAAAATGGCCCACAAGGCCCGAAATTGTCCCAAACAAGACCCAGTAACAAAAGGAGATAATCCACATATTGATTACAATACATATAACCCATAGAAAGGAACAGACAGATCGACCAAAAAGCAGAGATCCAAAAATTGAAGAGGAGATACCGGCATTACCATCTGCAACTTTGTCTTGATTTAATTTCTTAATCCAATTTTCAAGTATATTTCCAAAGCGAAGAATCTATGAGAAGTCGAGGCACCTCCTTCTTGCCTTTCTTTCAAACTTTGCAACTATGTGTTTTGCGTATTTATGTCCCATGGACATTAATGCCATATGAAGAAAGTTAAGCATGATGGATGATAGTTTTTGCTTGCTACCCTTTAAACTTATTGTTCAATCCTACTCTATTTTTGTTGTCAACTCTTAGCTTTTAGTTTCCCATGCTTTTATTTTTATTTTTACTTTTATTTTTATAAGATTGTGCTGTTTTCTTATAAGTTATATGTAAAAATGGGGAGGGGAATGTTAGAAAATGCAATATGGAAACTATTAATTCAGATTTTCCTTAACCATAATAATTGTTTGTGAACTTTATTTATCTTCTTATGTTTCTTTATTAGATCAACCTCATCAAACAATTATCAAGAACAAAAACAATAAAGGCAGTGAACATAGAAATTAGGGTCCAATCCAGTGCAAAACCCAAAAAATATCCTCTCTTCTTATAGAATCTGCTTCAAATGAGACAATCAAGACCCAAACCCTAGACCAAGTCCTCTTCCAAGTACCAAGTTAGCGCTCCAAGAAGTCCTTCCAATAGGATATCAACAACGCTCAATCCTACTACAACCAGTTTCTAGCTTCAACTTTGACCCTGCAACTTCGTCCAACAACTTCGGCCTTATAGTTGTTGAAGAAAGTTGAAACCCTAATTATTGCACAAGACAGTTCTTCAAGGGATCCTCCTTTGAGAAAAACAAATATTCCCAAGGTCAACGAGCTCAAAAACAGAGTATTCTTTCTTCCAACAACTTGATACTGCAACTTAATCTCCTGCAATTTGGACCTGTAATTTGGACCTTCCTGGAAGTTGCAAAAATGCTAGATTTCGCACATCTGAGAGAGATAGAGTCCAAAAACATACTTTCTTCCTTGGATTCTCCTTGCCTTCTAGACCTTCGCTCTTCTAGCTTCAGATCAAAATTTCTTCTTGAGAGATCAAACTTATGTGAGTGAGTCAAATGAGGTCGAAGCTACCTGTATTTATAGCCTTTCCAAGGGTTCGAATTCCCTCCTTTAGGCTGACGTAAAGCTGCTAGGGCTGACATGTACTTTGGATGTTTCCAAAAGCTTCTAGACTCAAAATAAATTCTTTTACAAGTTACATCTTGCCTAGAAGGGTCTTATAAACATGATGTTGACTCTCTTGACTCATGACAATAAATTCTATGACCTAACAAACCCTAGAAGCATGAAGAACATGCTTTTACCTAGAAGACCATCAATAAGAAGCATGGAACCCATGCGTTAAAATAATAAATTTTCTTTCTTCTTTTGTTTGTTAAATAAGATATACATATTTAAATGAGTACAATAACAATTATGAAGACCAAAACTAGTTACATTTCCAAGAAGGAACAAATTGTTGAATATACCTTGATTAGGTGTTGGGCATCCTTATGGCCTCAACAATACGTTTTAGGTGTTTTCATGTCCTTTCTTTTTTATATTATTTTCATTGGATGCATTTCCAATTGCTAGAAGTGCACCTTTGTTTACACCTATGAAAGTGGTGCATTTCCTTCATAAAGTGGTGAAATCAACCCACCCTTATAATTTTTTTAGGTGCTAATTTGACCTAAAATAAGGTTTGATTTTTTTGACTAACACATCCAAGCTGAATTGGGTGTTGCATTCCATGCAAGAGGATTAAAAAATGCACATATTACTTGATGACTTTAGGGTTATTGTCCTCTTTGCCTCATTGTCTGTCAGGAGTAAGTAAATCTTGTAGAAAATAAATCCTCTTTCTAGTCACAAATCTAATAAGAATCCAGTAGAAATTTTGGGCATGATTGGAGGTCTACCAAGATTCAAGATCCATGGATGGTTCAATAATATGCTATTATGCTTTGGGGTTTTGCCCAATTCTTAATCGACCTAAATCATCAAAATTCAATTAGAGTTCCAAATTGATGGGAAGATTGACTTTCTGTATCGCTGGTTTTCTACAACTAGAGGGAATTTGCTACAACATTAGATGACTCCCATGGGTAATTTTAACACTAGTGTTTGCTTGCTTCACAAGCATTTTCCCACCAATTCATTAGGTAGTTATACTGTACTTTTTAAAGTATAATATAATTTCATTTCTTTTTAATGGTTTGATTAATTTGGTAAATAGTTTAGAATATTGTTTTCGCACAAAAAGTTTTATTGTAAATTCAACATTCTCATTTAGATGCTCAATGCTTCGTACTTAAGGTTTTATCTTGATTGTTTATTGTCAATATGGTGTTTTGTTATGCCTGGTAGAACCATTGACTAATTTCCAGTGTCATGGTGAATTTCTCTTTCCCTACTTTTAGATAGCTTTAGCAAAATATATCTATCTAGAATGAGGATACTTGGTACATCCTAGGTACATTATGAGGACTTAAACAATGACCTTATTATTGTGGCTTCAAACCTAATTGAAATGTCTTCTGGTCCTACCAGAGGTTTGGATTTTATATGATTGGTCATCTTAATTAAAATTTCAGATATGCTAGTTTGTATGCATCCTAAGTATTTTCCTTTTCTCTTGGCCAGAAAATCAATGCAACATCTGGTAAATGCTGTGATTCACTTGCATAGCTGCTGTTTTCAGTTCTTGCATGTGCCTCTTGTCTTTGATGTATCCTCTGGTAGATAGGTTTTTCCTTTTCCCCAAACGGCAGTATGCACATTTTTGAAAAAGATTTAGCTGCTCAATATTCTAATACCCTTATTAAAATTACTTCATCCAATGTTTGTATCTAAAATTTTAGGTAGTAGAGCTTGTGGAGTAAAAAAGCAGAAAAATGTTTCAAGATTAGATGTGGAGATTTTTGTTATAAATAGAAGCGTCTTGTGTAAAGTTCCTCAGAAATTCACTTGGTGGTTGGTCTTGACGTTGCCATTGGTAGTTCCATAATAAACAATGTGTAGTGGATGTTATAATAATGAGAGTCAATGACAATGCTACCAATGGTGGTGATGTTGCCTTATGGCCATTTTACATAGTCAATTTGAATGCATGGACATTTACAAATGATGGATTGAGAAAAATATACTTGCAAAGCCTACACAAAATTTGATTTGACTTGCATCTGCTTTAAACATCATAATTTGCAAGCAGTTGTGGGTTGTAAACTCATGGCATGTGTCCTCAACTACTATTTTTTTTGGCTCTTTTGTAGACAATTGCTTTGTTTCTCTTTTTCTCATTAGAATTAAAAAACTTGCAAAGAAAATATTGTCCTTGCTACTTGTTGCTAATTTCAACGAGCATTCAAATAGTTTGGTGATTCTTTCCTTTGTCACACTTTGCGGATAATATTTTATTTGAAATAAGAAAACCCCAAACAAATTACAAAATGGCAAGAAGTTGCTAGTCATACATAGGTTATAATTATGAAGAAAATGTGTTTGTACTTACAAATGATCACTTTAATGTGGCAGGTTCGTATGGTTCTTCAGGATGTTCAATTCTCAGACCAACAACGCTTCAAGCAATTTGTTGCACAAAGTAAAGCAAGAATGGAGGTATGTTTGGAAAACCATTATTTTAATTATTGGATGATGCCATGTTTCTTGTAAATTTAATTTATTCTTAGAAATTAGAAGTTCTAATCTTTGATTAATCAATTCTTTTGCTTGCATTTGTGTAGAGTCGTATAACGGGAAGAGGCCACAGCATAGTTGCATCAAGAATGGATGCAAAGCTAAACATTGCAGGATGGGTTGGTGAACAAATGGGTGGTCTCAGGTTGATTTTGGCCTCATTTCATCTGTCCTTTTGTTATGTAATGATTTTACTCATCAATTTTTTTATGATTTGAATAATATGAGTATTGTTCGTCAGAATCACGACTTTTATCATATAAACCAAGGAGAATGGTTGTCGATGCTCTACGTATGAAGGTTATTTGTTGATAATATTCTAGTGGTGCAGATGCCAAAGTTCATTTTGGACTAAACTTAAGGTAGTGTAGAAGCATAGGAGTCAAGACACTCTATGGCATAGTGGAAGAATAAAACCGTGTAGGAGTTGCACAGTTACCTATTTTCAAGTCATGCAGCAAAGACTAAGACTTTTAAATCTGTTGAGTTATAACTGAAATGCTTAAAAAATGCACTGAAATGTCCTAAAATATCAGGTATATTAGACATGGATTGAACACCTTCCTTTCTTTTATCAATTATATGTGTGGGTGTACGCACTTTCATAACCCATAAGCCATATAATTGGCTTTACAACTGGCGATCATAAAGTTGCACTAGCTACCTTTGAGTACTATATTTACATCTTGAGGCACTATTTAAACGTTGGGGTGCTACTGTTATGTTTTCACTTCCACCTTTGGGTGGTAGTATTCACATTTTCATGACCAAGATATTTTATGTTATACCCCTGTTTCACTTCCATCAATCTCTTGATGGGCAGGAATATCAAGACAACTTGTAATTATGCTGGCAGATGTTGCATGTGTTTTTGAAATATTTCTAATTAATTATGTGATTCTGATGATAAGAGAAGTCCTCACTAGGAGTCGTGCACGGGTAAATATAAGGACCTGCAGATTAGCATGCTGCTTTTGGCTTTCACCCTACCAAGATAGTGAAGGGTCATTGCCATCTTGAAGCTTACAGGGCTGTGGGAGTGTTTGGCTAATATCATCTTCAGAAATATTTTAATTCAACTAGAATATTATTCATGATTAGTAACTAGTGTTTTCTTTCTAGGAACATGCTTGTAAACTGTAGTAACTGTTGGTCGCTTTCTATGAGCATGTTTTCTTCTCAAGCATCCCTAGACCATGAAACATTTTTGTGTGTTCCACATTCTAAAAGCTCTTAATTTCCTGTGATCTTGTTAAAGTGTGACTCAGTATATGATGTTCATTTGTAATGTGCTTGGCCACGTGCTACTTCCAGCTATTTGGAGTTTCTACGAAACCTTGAAAAACAAGTAGAAGAAGACTGGTCGACAGTTGCAGGTTTACTTGAGGAAATACGGAGTAGCATATTTTCAAGGAAACAGGTACTGATGAACTTGACAGCTGATGAAAAGAATCTTGCAAATGCTGAGCAACATGTAGCAGATTTGCTCAGTGCTCTCCCTGAGACTAATACCTTGGAGATCCCTTCCTGGGACAATCGCCTTTCTCCAGTCAATGAAGCCCTTCTGATTCCAACTCAGGTCCTCTTTTATTCTTCCTTTCTATATTTGATGTCTTTCTTGATTAATATGAAAGCTCTCAAGTATGATAAAATATTTTATGAAATTATTTCACATTGGGCCACAGGTTAATTACGTTGGAAAAGCAGCAAATATATATGAAGCTGGTTATCGACTAAGTGGTAGTGCATATGTCATTTCCAAGTACATTGGGAATACATGGTTGTGGGATCGTGTACGTGTCAGTGGTGGTGCCTATGGAGGTTTTTGTGATTTTGACTCCCATTCAGGTGCCTGATTGTCATATCTATGTGATTTTAAGTATTCTTCTGTATTCTGTCATCTTATTGGCCTTTTGAAGGGGCCAATTGTTTCAAGAAATCAACATATTTAACTATGTAGTGTCTGGTTAAGTTTTGTTTTTGTTCTATAAAATTCCTTTAAGTGGAGTTGTGTTTAACATGGCATTCAATTGCTATTTTTAGGTGTATTCTCTTACTTGTCTTATCGAGATCCAAATTTATTGAAGACTGTCGATATCTATGATGGAACTGTCGACTTTCTTCGAGAGTTAGAGTTAGATGACGATAGTTTAACAAAAGCCATAATCGGAACTATTGGTGATGTTGATGCATATCAGCTACCAGACGCAAAGGGATACAGCAGGTACACATGATTATTTCAAAGAGAACACGCATTGCCGTGCACATCATTTTGTGACCTCAATTTGTATGCATTTTGTTTTCTCAGTTGATTTATTTGAAAATGACATGGGCATTACAAATATCTTGGATTTTAACATTGCAGCTTGATGCGATACTTGTTGGGGGTCACTGAGGAAGAAAGGGAGAGGAGGAGGGAAGAAATCTTGTCAATCAGGTCAAATTTTGCTTGGATCACTGTAGATAATGAAATGACTTGTTTTCATTATTTTGGGCCTGCAGATTTGTTAACAGGATGTACATAGTCAATTAAACTGATCTTTCTAATGCCGATCTTTTTCCTCTATCCAGATCGAAGGATTTCCATGAATTTGCTGATGCATTGGAGGCTGTGAAACAGAAAGGTGTTGTGGTTGCAGTTGCATCTGCTGATGATGTGGCTCAAGCCAACCAAGAAAGGCCCGATTTTCTAACTGGGAAAAAAGTTTTGTAGCTGTAGAATAAAAATTATACTGTTTGTTTTATGTTTTGTATTATTAAGGCTCTGGCAAAAATGATAAATGATATGCTGTGTACATGCATGGGGGCAATTTGTCAATCCATTCTTTTGCCATTGAGGGAACGTAGACTTCATTCACCGGGGCATCATAATAAAGGCACGAATAAGTGGACTGAATATAATCCGCAAGGATGGTATTAGAGATAAGAGAACTCTCTATTTATACAAATACATCCAAAAGGGTGCAAGGATGAGACTATTCATAAAGAGCCGAATGTTCATAATTCTAATTTATTACTGTTTCTTAGATTGTAGCTTTGATCATTTATATTATTGCATTTCTCCTTATAACATGTAGAGTATTATATTCTACATAACATGTATGCATGCAGTGAACCCAAAGATTTAGTACAGGGACCATATAAAGGCTATAAACAATATAAAAGTGTAAGCACTATAAAATATGAAGTGAACCCTAAGGTTTAGAACACGGACGACACATAGTGATCCTCTCAACTATATAAAAGAGTATAAACAACTATAAATTAATTAGTAAACCATCACGGTTAAACATCAGTGATCCTCTCAACTATATAAAAGAAGTATATAAGAGTATAAACCACTATAATTATTGGGGCAGAAATCACATTACATTATAATTCATTTGTCGCATGGTCGCGTTTCGAACCAACAGAATATACTATTAATATTATAAATTTTTATTTATCTATATAATTAAATACAAGTAATTTTTATTTATCTATATAATTAAATACAATAAATTACTTTAATTAGAAGAAATTGTTATATATACTATTAATATTATAAGTTTTTATTTATCTATATAATTAAATACAATAAACTACTTTTATTCAATTATTGTAATCAATATAACATAACTAATTTATAAATTAACGAACTGATTTCTCCCTATCTTTATCCCTTGGTCCAGTCTAGTGAAATATAGTCGTTGGATGATCTGCTCTCTCTATTTAGCATACAACCATGATCTGGTTTTTCAACTTGTCCTGACGATGAACCACACTTGTTGGTTCGAAACACAATGACAAATGAATTATAATGTGATTTTTGCCGAAAACTCTTCTCAAAAGATTGATATAGATCACATAAGCCTAAATTGAACAACTATAAATTAATTAGTAAATCATCACGGTTAAACATCCAATTACATAGTTGAGAGTATAAACAATATAAATTAATTAGTAAATAATAAGAGTTAAACAACTAGTTACATGGTTGGAAATTTAAATATGTGAATTATTGTTATTTTTATTATAAATCGAAATTTATATGCTTATACATTATAAGCTAATGACAATTTTAAAATAAAAAAAATGTTTTTCATTTTAAAATTTAATATTTTGCAAATGGAGAGATTTAAAATAGTGGGTTTATAGATGATAAGATAAGATAAAAAGAAAAATTAGTGATTTTAGTTGTTACATTTTGTGGGGTATATTTAATTATTTCTCGTAAAACAAAATAAGATTATATTTGTATTCTCTTGTGATAAAGTCATTGTTGCGACCCCTGGTGAAAGTCAGATTAGAAATGTCATCATACTAACTTTAGTTGGACTTGAGAAAGAAACAGAAAACTCATTATTAAAATATATTTAACACATTTTGAACCTTCAAGGAGTAGAAGTCTTCAAAGAGCAAAATTGTGTTTAATAAAAAACTTGGAACAAAACCAATTATTTTTTAAATTGAATTTGATTTAATATATCTAAAGTATCTAAAAGAAAAAATAAACATTGGTCTAGAAAAATTGAATGCCTTTTAATTCTCTTTGTTATGGAATGTGACTTTTAAATATCAATGATTCATTAAAACTAAACGTGCCTAAGCTAACTAAAATAGATGTAACAGATATTGCGATAATATAAATTATACTGCTGGTTGTCCTATGAGTTGGCTTGAGTGGTTGAGTATTGTAGGTTTAATATAGGTCTTGGGGTTGATTCCTTGGGTTGGTTGTGTCTATTGTTGTGGGCCTCACTTCATGATCCCTATTGTGGAAAACATTGTAATTAAAATCAATGATTAATCCACTTGCCATCTGAAAATTCTAGGGAAGGAGGTGATTTCGCTAGGTTTTCCTAGGAAAATAATGCAAAGTAAACTAAATTCTACATATAGTAAGAAAAGGCTAGATTATGGCAATAAGTTAGTGCATTGTTACCTTTATGCTTTACTGTTATGGGGAATGTGTAAATCTTAAGAACAAGAAAGTATATATTATACAATGTGAAGAAAAAATTTGATTTAAAGATAAACATTATTATTGGGTGTGAAAAAATAAAACTAATTTGATTAAAGAATTAAAATATGTTGAAAAACTAATTTTTGTGATATTTTAATAAGGGACTAATAAAATTACAAACAAGGCTATGATCTTAGATTGTGAGCATGGTAATGAGTTGAGATTTCAATTGAATGACAATTTTGTGATACCCTTAAATTTAGGCCTTGTCTTAATTGAGGGAGGGAGGTGAAAGTATATGAAATCAAATGTTAGGCCGCATGGTGGGTTTCATCAATCCATGATGTGGAAAGGTCACATGAAAAGACAAATTTAAAGCGTTGGTTGTTATGTTATGGTGGTAATAGCCACTTGTAGCCGTTGCCATGGAGGTGGTGGATTTTAAATGAGCTCTAACAATATTATTCTCTTATGATATCAACACATTTTACTTTCATTAGATATTTATTGCTTTATTTTTATTTATTGGATGTAATCATCAATGAAGCATAAACAATGGACCATCCAATATTTTTTGGCAACGAATGTTATTTTTTGGTAGCATCGGAAGTGCTTTAGCCTTGAAATTTGGTGGAGAGGCTAAGGCACATGAGTTCTAAAGAACCCAGAAACTGTTTGGTGAAATTCCATCTAGATTGTATTTTATTAAAATAATTAATATTTTTAATAGAGTTTTTAAGTCTAAACTTAGAGAAATTAAAATATTAATGGGTATTAATCAAAATATGGGTGAGAATGATCTAGAAAGTGGAGCATGCCATGTTTTAATCTTAGCTATTGATTAAAGACTTAATTTCGACCATTGAAGACTCAACAGGAAAAATATAAAATGGAGGCTTGAGGTTCATTTGGAAACACACACAGAGAAATTAAGGAAATCGATTTTCTGAGATGAAAAGTTCGCAGGAGGAAAATTGATCGGGGAGATCTTGCAGATGAGGGGCAAAGAGAATCCAGGAGGACTTTCTGGAAAATACATAACAGAGAGGCGGGGAGAGCTAATGGAGAGACAACATAGTAGTTGGGAGAGTTTGCGCAGAGACAACACAGTAGTCGGGAGAGCTGACGCAGAGACAACGCAGTAGTCGGGAGAGTTGGCGTAGAATCCAGAATTGTTGGAACAATCGGAATTGTCGAAACAACCAGGAGAGCTGACGCAAAGGGCAAAGAAGGTGACATAGCGTTGACGCAGAGCCATTGCAGAAATAACTGGGGTTAGCTAGCCTTATGCTGGATCAGACGGAATTCTGTCGAGTGAAGTGAGGTAAAACTCACTCAGATTTTCCGCTAGTATTTTCTTTGTAAAGGATTGCTAGATGAGCATCCTAGATTAGTATTCAGATATTTCTCTTGCATAATAATAAAACCGTCAGAGTTGCTGCACCCGTTTTCCCGCATTGGGTTTTTCAGGGATTATTGAGTCCAAAAATAAGTGTGTCCTATATATCTTGTTCTTTGCTATGTTTTCTGTTTCATGAGATCAAATATTTAATTAGTGTAGGATGCAAAGTAATTTTCTTCAATATTCAAAAGAATAACTTGATGAATGTAATTTAAAAATCAAGTAGGTGAAGTAGATTTAGATTTGCTATAGTAGGGGTTCCTTCATAGTTAGGAATTTTCACATGGTATCAGAGCATTGATTTGGAAACAGGAAGAACAAATCCAGCACTGAGCAGAGAAGCCAATAATTGCACTTGGCATCAATTCGAATCCCCTTGAAGGGATTGCGCAGTCCTTGCCGGGAAGCAGATCTGAGGAAATCTCTCTCTGAGTGAGACAACAGAGAGGTACGATTTCCACTTCATGGGTTTGCAGAGGCAAAGGGAGTGACGCAAAACCTCAGCGCAATGATTGAAGGGCGCATCTTCTGTTGGGGCATAAATCTGCTGGAAAAGAACGAATACACGTAGAAGGGGAATTTTCTCCTCAAAGAACTTTCCTCCAAAAAGTTTGAATTTCTCACTTGCTGAGCAGTGCTAAGCATTGACTAGAGGAGTCACTTCGATAGTTGGGTGAAATGGCATCGCATGGACTCAGAGATTAGGACAGGTTGGAAAGAGCTTCCAACTATGTCATATGAGAGACCAAAATCTTAGCTGTTTTGGAGGAATATCATCTCAAGGCCTACGTCAAAAGTGTTGTAGTTGTTCCTGTTGACAACAATCAAAATAATAAATATAAAGCCGAGCATGGGAAGGCAAAGAGGCTCATTCTCGATGGAGTTCAAGATCATGTGGTCCCACATTTGCATGGCAAGGATATAGCCTGGGAGATGTTGGAAGCCTTGTCTTCTCTGTATGAAGGCTCTTCCGAACAACGAAAGATGTGTTTAGAGAAAAAGTTGCTACAAACTTTGATGCAAAAGGGAGAAGGGGTGAACCTCTATCTTCAATGTCTTTAGGACATTAGAGACCAACTCGCTGCAATGGGGTCCACTCTTTAGCCAATCACGATGGTGAGGCTAGCCCTGAATGGAGTCTCAGATGAATGGCTAGTTTTCGTCCAAAGCATATTGGGTAGAGAAAAACTACATTCATGGGAGGAGATGTGGGTAGCTCTTCAACATGAGGAGTTAAGGAGGGACATAGTGTAGGTCAACTTCAGTGGTAACAATGGGAGTGACTCAAAGACGAAGGAGGAGGAGGAAAACAGAGCTTTAGGATCGAAGGGACAACAAAGAAGAAGTTGAAGAAGGACATTTCAAAGGTGAAATGTTTTAGATGTGGCGAGTTGGGTCACTTTGCCTTTCAGTGCTCTTTCAAGAAAAAGGATAAGGACGAGAAGCATGATTCTAAGGTTGCAACCGCGAAGATTGACGATGAAGAGTATGTCATGAGTGCCCATGCATCTCCAGGAGGGAGATGGATAAGAACAAGAAGCATGATCCTAAGGTTGCAGCCGTGAAGATTGACGAGGAAGAGTATGCCCTGAGTGCCCATGCACCTCCAGAAGGGAGATGGGGCGATATTGCGTTGTAGTCGGGAGGACTACATGTGGGCATGATCCTTGAGGAGTCCATCTCCTGGATCAATTCCTTGCTATGGGAGCCCAAGATTCAAGAAAGCGAGATGGACTTAGTGTCAGATGATGCAGTGGATTGTTTGGAGGACAGATGTAGTAGCTTGGGACTAGAGACTGATCAGCGCAGAGCAAGGTTCGCAGTAGTGCAGGAGTCAGCAGCAACGCAAAAGATTCAGAGGGTCAGAATCAACAATAGTCAGATTCCAACATTCCTTGTATTATGTTGAACACAGTTAAGTTCAACTAATTTTGGATGTTTTTCAGTAGCTTCTCTCAACAACTGAGTTGTAGTACGAATGTAGTGTTAGCAGTGGCAGTGCTAACAACATAGCAGATGCAATGTTTGAGAGGGAGTTGTAGTACAAATGCAACAGTGACAGTGGCAGTGTCATGGGCAACAATATAGTAGCAGCAACAACAACATCATAGTGTTGGTGGTAACAACAGTGCAGAAAGTAGGTGCTTCAGAAACAAAGCAACATGTAGATGGACATTACTGCTAAAGCACTTTCCTCGCTAAGAGGGAGTGTTAGTTTTTGGTAACATCAAAAGTGATCTTGCCTTGAAAAGAACCCAGAATCCGTTTGGTGAAATTCCACCCGGTTTGTATTTTATTAAAATAATTAATATTTTTAATGGAGTTCCTAAGTCTAAACTTAGAGAAATTAAAATATTAATGGGTATTAATCAAAATATGTGTGAGAATGATCTAGAAGGTGGATCAAGTCATGTTTTAATCTTAGTAATTGATTAGAGACTTAATCTCTGCTGTTGAAGACTCAACATGAAAAGTATAAAATGGAGGCTTGGGATTCATTTGGAAACACACACAGAGAGATTGAGGAAATCGATATTCTGAGGTGAGAAGTTCTTAGGAGGAAAATCAATTGGGGAGATCTTGTAGCTGAGGGGCAAAGAGAATCTAGGAAGGACTTTTCGGAAAATACATAATAGAGAGGCGGGGAGAGCTGACGCAGAAAAGTTGCCGGTCACGCATAATCCAGAACTGCCGGGAATTGTTGGAACTGCCAAAACAGTCAGGAGAGCTGACGCAAAGGGTAGAGAGGGTGATGCAGCGTTGCCACAGAGATAGTCGGGGTTAGTCAGTGTTGTGCCAGATCAACTGGAATTCTGCCTGGTGAAGTGAGGTAAAACTCACTTAGATTTTCTACCAGTGTTTTCTCTGTAAAGGATTGCTAGATGAACATCTTAGATTTGTATTCAGATATTTCTCCCGCATAATAATAAAACCCTCAGAGCCACTACACTGGTTTTCCCGCATTGGGTTTTTCCGGGGACTATTGTGTCAAAAAATAAGTGTCCTATGTATCTTGTTCTTTGCTTTGTTTTCTGTTTCATGAGATCAAATATTTAATTAGTGTAGGCTGCAAAAGTAATTTGCTTAAGTATTAAAAATAATAACTTGATGAATGTAATTTTAAAATCAAGTAGGTGAAGTAGATTCAAGTTTGTTGCAGTAGGGGTTCCTTTAGAATGTAGGAATTTTCACAGCGAATGCATTGGTGAGTGAGTTGATATCCGGGAGAACTATGTTTTTGTCATGGCTTCAACAAGATATTGAATCTATAATTTTAGACAAATCGGTGTAGTGTTTTATGACATGCTTGTTGGATATTGTTTAGTTCAACTCGTGAAAGTAGTAGTACTTGATAATATTGATATTGGTGATTTAAATGTCATGGATTAGCTTGAGTTGTTATCAAAAAACAATCTAGTATATATGGAAAAACGTCATAAAATGGTAAAAGTTATAGTCCTTATTTTTTTATACCTTTCCTCGTGGTATTTTTTTTTGACTCTATAACTTTGCCAAATTCAAAAGCAAACCCAATATATGAGTTTTAATGTGATTGGTGCAATGATTGTTCTTGATTTTTTTTTCTTTCCTCATTAATTAATAAGAGTAGTATGCATAAAAAGCCGTGGAGTACATGCTCTAGTAAGTTTGTATTTATAGATAATTAACCTTTATGTATTGACTGTTTAAATACTCTCAAACAATATTTTAACCATATTCAAGAAAAAATGCATTTTGACACATTGTTACAAGGTATAATGGAATAAAGATAATGTGAGCATAAATAACATACCTTAAAGATTATACATATATAATTATTTTGGTATTCATATGGCTTGGATGGAGCAAATGGTCTACATAACAAATAATCCACAACTAAACCTAATAAAATCACAATAGATTGATTAAATTTGAACTACACTTGTGTTAATGTAAGGGAAGCACACATGCAAATGAGTAGACTTTATAAAGAAAAGGGCCCAGGTAACTAGGCTCAACATTAAGTGTGCTAAATTCATATTTCAAAATTGCAATTTTATCATATAAAATAAGAACAACATACTCATGATGTGTATACTAGTTGGTTTGTGGGGTTTAGTCTCCATTAGATAGCTGGTTCAAATCTCAGAGGGAGGGGTTAGGGGTGGCAACCACTTGTGGGGGATATAAAATTGTCCCATGGAGCATCTAGGCTCGACCAAGTCTCATGCAATCCTGGTGACAACACGACTAGCCCTGGCTTAGGTTCAACCTAGCTAGATAAAAATAAAATAAAATAAAATAAGAACAGAATACACATTATAAACATGTATAACATAAGATGAAAACATAAAAAACCTCTAAAATTATTTGTTCATGAAGAAATGATGCTTGATTTTTATTTTAAATAAGGTAATTTTTATTCAATTATATATAAGGGAATTGTTGTGGTATGCATCTTGTACTCTCTACTCTATGTGGTGGTTCATATGGTTTAACATTGTTAATATTAAGTAGTCAGATATGTTGAGAAAAACTAGACACTTTAAGATAGAAGGTGTTTCAACCAATATTGTATAGAATCTTGTCTTGATCATATTTGATAGGTTTTGATGATTGATAAGTTAATTCTAAGTCATATGCAAGGCATTGATCAAATCCATGAAATTATTTCCCCAACCAAGATGTTATTGGCAAAGATTGATACAAGACAACCTTCTAAGTGTAGGGCTTGGAGTAGTCACGTATAGATAATTTATAGGACATTTACTCTTCTCCATAGATGCATTAATGACTTTTTATGTACCATTGTTGAAAATATAACCAATACTCGAGTGTAGGGGAGGCGGGGAGAGGGGTATGCAAGTGTGGATCAATATTGGACACTCTTAACAATTGTCTAAAACTTCAAAGACAACATACAAATAATACTTAACAACAACACAATTATTTTTTCACAAAACTTATCTTAAATAGTTTCAATGTTTACAATTACCATTGTTGAAAATATAACCAATACTCAGTGTGGGGGAGGCAGGAAGGTGGGGGGGCATGCAAGTGTGAATCAATATTGGACACTTTTAACAACAACAACAACAACACATTAATATATGCACAAAACTTATCTTAAATAGTTTCAATGTTTACATGTACCAACTTAAAGGATGCTACAACCCCTTAATTTACTAGCACCTATTGGAAGGAGGCACCAGCCTCCTAATTTACAATCTTGAACTTGAGGGAAGATATAATTCCTTTGCCTTGTACCACCTTTCCACCCTTGCTTTAATAAAGAGAAATAATGTGGGGTGGAAAAGTGGGAGGGATTCTCATTAATCCTGAAGGAATCAATGAAGATAGATATGCTTGGGGGCTTGGATGGAAGACAAAAAATCAAGCTGAAGCATATGTATTGTTTATGGGCCTCACCCGGGCTGAAAAGAAAGAAATAAAAGTCCTGCAGGTGCTAGGAGACTCTATGATTATAATACGACATATGAACTATGCCTTAGTTGCAAAAAAAATAATATTAAACCAAATTATCAAGAGATCACAAGGGATGATCCCATCCTTCAATTCAGTGACCTTCTTCCATATTCTAAGAGGAAATAATCAAGAAGCCAACAAACAAGCTAACCTTGCTTTCTAGTTGATAGAAGAAAGTGTTAGGTCCCTATACTACTAGTGTAACGCCTTATTGTTATTAGTACAACCCCCTTATTATATTGTTGTGCCCATGTAGTCCCCATATTGTTATTATTGTGCCCCATAGAAGCCCACTATTGTTATTATTGTGCCCTCACATTATTATTGTTATGTTGGCTCTAATTATATTATGACCCCTTAGAGTCCTATATAAAAAGGAGGTCTTGTCATTTGTATCATCGAAGAATTGTTCATTTGTGTAATGTAAAGGAGGTTGCCCCCTCGAAGAGGCTTATTTTTAAGGCATTGATCTTTCTTTTCTATCTTTTTGTGAGTTGGTTTCATAATAGAAAGGAGCATGGTGAATGATGTCGTGGGCATGAATAGTATCCCATAATTAGTTAATGACTTACAACTCCTGGATAACGGAGGTTGCTCTAAGCCTTGCTCGGGAAATAACAAACCTTAGAATTAGGGAATTTGATAATAAATTCATTGGGTTGAATCCATGGTCTGCCCTCCTTCCCCTTATCCCTCCCCCTCCCTTTTCTCTTCCCTCCCCCTCCCTTTTCTCCCCCTCTCCCCTATATATCCTTCTCACCCCTTCCCTTCGACATTCCCCTTTCTTTTCTCCGATCGCACTCCTCTTCTATTCCGTCCCGTCTCCCCTCTCTTCCGTCATGTTCCCCTTCCTTGCCCACCTCACACCCCCACCACTTGGGCCCTATAGAGCATCTCCTTGCTTTCCATGGCTTGTCCAAGAGCCTCATGGAAAGCGTGTTGTCGGCCGGATAAATCATTCTTGCGAACAAGACCGACCTCCCTAGTATCTAATGATATCTAGCGACAAGCAAACCAAACAAATTCTATCTTTCTCTAAATATGCAATTTATAAATAAAGGCAAACAGGTGTTTTAGGCCTACCTCGGGTCTAGTGCTAGTTTGTGGAAGCCACGCTCCGTTGATCCAAATGAGCTCGCTTTTAAAGAATCTGCAAACACAAACAAGCACACACATTGAATAGCACTTGAAAAGCCAATATAATAAAGCATATTTATCATGATGGTCAAGGAATTCATGAAACAAACCATATAAGACAATTTATTGAGAAAAATTAATTTGATTGTATTAACTTCAATCAAACAAGAACTTTACAACCTTGGTGCCTTGATGTTGTACAAGCTCCTCCCAGGGTCCAGTAAGAATCTCCTCTACTTTGAAAAGTTTCACTTTCTTCCCAAAGAAGCCAAAAGGTATGTAATCTCTCCTCTCAAGCTTAACTAGGAAGTCTCAATTCCAACATCATTTACCCTAAAAAATGTTCAGCCTTTAACCTCCCTAGCAACCAGCCAAATGCCTTAATTTATAGTGCAATGGAGGGAAGTTACTAGGTCCACCTTCAAAGGGATACGCTCCTCTCATCAAGGGATTAGCTCCTTTAGTTATGGGATGCATGAACCACCTAGGAGCGAACCATCCACGTCAAGATTCCTTCTAGAAGCATCCAGAATTAACCACAAGTGAGTTTTTAAGAATAAACTTGCGCCTTTTTGACTTTCATAGGGGTCCGCACCTACTCCTTTAGAGATAGAGCAGGCAGGTCTGCAGGTAACATGACTAAGGGGTACAAGACCGCAGGTAATAGTAAGAGAAAGTGCGGAACCAGAGCTTTATTGATTTTCAAGGACTTTCTCTCATTTTTAAAGCTTGACATGAAGAGCTGAGGTTTAAGACTTGCTAAGGAGGACAGTATGAATGATGATAGACCCATACTGACTGCAAATGGTCATGGTGACAATGTTTTGTGTAACAGATTGCCCCCTGAAGTGCGAAGTCTGTAGTAGATGAAGATTTCATTTATCATCTAAGAAGAGTGAAGTACTTTATCATTTCGAGGATCATCTTGTGGAGAGCCCGGTTGGAACCTGTAAAAAAATTCATATATATATATATATATATATATATATATATGAGATCATATCATCGCTGAAGTAGGCATCCCCATACTCAGATCAAAACTGACTGGAAAACTAACTATTGCTCTGATATAGGAATGATCTTGTAATACATCACAAGTATAGACACATGTAGAAACAGTATGGACGCAACCATCTGTTTATGAATATTCCACTGTATAATGAATACAAAATTCCTCGCAGCCTGGATGGTGGAAACTAGATCCAGGGTCTCGATTTCTACTTCCCGGAATAGTACGATTCTATCCATGTGAATGAATGTGTCGAAGTCGAACATGGTAGAAACTGTTAGATTCGGTCTGGTCAATGCTCCGTTAGAGATCAAAACTCTTTATGCATTTCATTTTTAGGTGTCCCGCTCCATTCACTCAGCTGCATTCCGCTAGGGGCATGCCATAATCTGACGGAGAAAGGTCATGCTAGTCATTTCCCCTCATGTCAGGCTCCTGCTGGCTTAGGTCTTTTGTCAATGATCACCAAAGTCCATGACAGTCAAGGTCTGGTCCTTTAATGGACAAAGGTCATTTTCGATCATTAGGTCTAGGGATTTATCAGTTTGGTCTTTAAATATGTCCAGTAAAGCCATGCAGGCCAGAGAGAGGCCCTTACAAAGTAATGATTCACAGAGTTTCATCGTCATATTGATAAACTTCGACTGTTCTTCAAAACTCTGTTTTGAAGAAAAGTCAAACAGTGTCATTGGTGATAAAATTTTCAAAGAGATCGACAGTTGATTTCTCCAGGCGCAGTCATGGTTTCCATGGCCAAATGCCCTGTCATGCAATCCCTGCAAAGAGTGCCGAAAATTTCATCATTTGAGCTAAAATTTCAGAGGAAAAGTGAAAATCAGGGTTGTTTTAAGTCAGTGAAAAAGTGTCAAAACATAACATTAGAAAAATGGGTTTTTGAAAAAAGCAAAATTTAACCCATGACTTCTAAGACTTTATATACAAGTTCCCACCAAAATCAAAGTCATTTTGCAAATCAAGTGCTTGGGGAAACATTTCAAACTGTTTGAGTGCGCATCGTGCGTTTTAGAGCAAGATTGGAGGCGATTTTAGGGCGCGGTGCATATAGACAGGGGCGCGGCGCACACAGAGGGCGCGGTGCACACAGAGCCGGCTCACAGTGTATTTTTCTAACTGGTGCAACACACACCCAAGGCGAGGGGTACACAGACAAAGCGCTCAGAATCTTGCCAAACTTCCTCAAATCTTTTGTGAAGCCCACCAAATTGCAAGGTAGGCTCTATAACATCACTTGTTTATCAAAGTTCATAAATGATATGGTGGTTTGATGCCTATGATTGAATGCAACAAAAAATCATAAAACCAACCACAAGAAAATACCAAAAAGTCATTGTTGCTAGGGTTGTATAAGTGTGGTGTTGATTCCAAGGTTCCATTTTCCTTCCTTACCATTTTTCCTTATCCCCCTATGCTATTGTTTCCTATTCCCACTACCGTAAAATACTACCAAACTCATATTCCTTATCCCTCCACTATTTGGTCAATACAAACACCAAACCCTACCTCATTAAAACCCAAAAAAACCTACCCTATCAAATACCCAAACCCCCTACATATCCCTAAACAAATTTCTCCCCATAACCCCTATTCCCATCACATTACTCCCCTTTTAATACTCCCTTTGTTTCATTGTTCCCCTTGGTGGCAGATATCACAAAAACAACACCCAACTTCACCGTCATCAAAGGGCAGCCTAAGTACAGTACATAAACAACAGTCATGGCATCTGAGGGTTCATCAGAGTATGAGGTGGAAACTCACAGTGATACAGCTTCAGGAGAACAGGCTCCCAGGAGACATCACAAGAGCGGAAAACATGTTAGGGATGAGCCAAACACCCTCACTGAATTGCAGGCATGCCCTCTTGCTATGTCATGTTTCCAACACCTAGCATGTATGTTAGAGTTCATCATGAGTTGGCCCGTCTTTTGTGCTTCATCTACATGGAGGTCAGTCTATCTTGGCCGGGGTCACCTTCACATTGAAACCCGAAACTATCTCAGTGGCAACATGCATACCAAATGTTGGAGAACAGTGGCATAAGAAGAAGAAGGTGGATAGGCAATACTATGAGCCTTACATTAAGGCCAGTGGTTTGAGGTAGCTCACAAGAGTCTTCCCATTCAGATATTTGAAATATGAGTATGCTCCACTCATGAAATTGATCATGAAGTACTTCAACTGTGAGGGGAAGTTCTCTCGCCTATATGCCTATCGCATCAGGTTGCTCATGCACTTTACCAGGGTGCGGCTGATGAACCTCCCATTTTTCATTTGTAGGAACATAGAGAGGATGAACAATTTCATGCAGCATAAGACCCCTCAGCAGCAGCTTAACAATGTTTATCACTTTGCTCTTATCCGGATTTTGGTGGATCATCAGTTGGGATTGCAGGGCATTGCTTGGGAGGAATTCATCTCCCGTGACTTCTACAGCACTCCACAGGTAGTATTAGAGGTAGAGCATGAGATAGGTGGTCCTTCTCATCAGTATGAGCACCATGACACCGCTACTATGCCAATATTCATCACCTATTAGAGAGGCAATAGACATTTGTTTGCAGCGGCAAAGCGAGTGTTATCTCCACCCGGGGTGAAAGGGGCCTCGCTTCCTACATCGACGACACAGGAACAGGACAGAGGTAAGGAGCCAATGCATGATGAGGGGCCTTCAGGTGAGCCATCAGGTGAACGAAAGACATAATTCATTCTCCTTCATGATGATGAGACAGATACAGAACCGACGAATGCAGAGCTTAGAGAGATCATCCAGGAGCAACAATCAGAGATTGAGGCCTTATCCCTTGACTTGGAGAGGGCTAAGTGGAACATGAAATACCTGGAGCAGAGGAACAAACAGCTGGAGGATCAGCAGGCAATTATGGAGCTACAAAACTTTCATGAGCATCGCCAAGCTACACAAAGAAGAAGAGTTGAGCTCACGTCATTGGAGCAAGAGATCAATGAGGATCGGGAGGCCAATCTAGAGAGAGTTAACATGCACTTGGAGAGGTTGCTAGACAAGGCCGACAAGGACCATGCCTTACTAAGACACATGGCTTTCCATTACAGGGCACGAAACATGAGTGCAAAGGCCTGGATAAAGAGCTTGAAGGCAAAATTGAGCAAAGCAACAAAAGAGGCAAAAGAGGCAAAAGAGCAAGATCGGCTTCGAATCTTGGCTGAATCTTCCTTGGCACAACATAGCACTTCATAGAGGACCTCCAGCCCAAATTTCAAGAAATTTGGGGAAATTTTGGTCACATGACAAATTTTTGGGCAAAACACAGGTTTTTTCTCACAGTGGCGCAGCGCTAAAAATTGGGAGCTCCAAATGAAGAATGGTTTGAATTTTTGGATTCAGCATGAAAAATCATGACTACTGGTGCTTGGACGAGAAATTTGGGCAAGATCTGAGTTTCCAAGAGGTCAAAAACACCCAAAAAATGACCTCTCTGCCCCTATTTTGACACATAGGAAGAAGTCTTGGGAGAATGAATATTTGGAGGGGCAAATGAGCACCAAATTCAGAAATTACACTTGGGTTAGAAAGTAGACAGGACAAGCTTTCCAACAACCCCACTTGGGAACATTTTGGACTCCTGCAAGTGCCTAAAAACAGGCTCCAAAGCGGCGTGGTGCACACAGAAAATGGCGCAGCGCATATAGGAAAAAAGCCCAATTTTACCTCCGTTTCGCGAAATTTCGATTCGTGACTTCTCCAAGTGGGCCTACTCATCTACATTTCAGTTTTTTGGCACCTAAGGTGGCATTTAAAGTATTTTCACTCTAGATTGGCTTCTATCCAAGTGGCAAAGGAAGGCAAACAATCACCCATGCCATTTGTCATGTTTGTAACGTTGCACCTGTAGCTAATGGTTGGCTTTCCACTTCCATTTTGTAATGATTCGAGTAACTCCCCAACCCCTAGGCGTTCTATCTCTTCATGGCACATTCTATATTGTATGCAAACTATTTGCAAAGGGTTGGTTGGCTTGTAACTTCTGGGAGACTGTGGGAAAGAAACTCTGTTTCTTCACTGTATATTTTAGACAGAGAATTAATGAAAGGCAACGGCTCTGTTTCATGAGATTCATGTGGTTGTGAGTGTAGTAAATGTGTCTCTTATGTTTCATATGTATTTTGTAATGTTCATAGTTCAATTCATATTCATTTCCAGTGAAATTTTATGAGTTAGATAAGGTAGAATTCAATTTTATTGCTTTGCCTGTGGGAAAATTTCATGTTCAGTGTTCTTCTTCTATTGAAAAGGATTCATGTACTTATGCCATTTTCAATCTCCTAAGAAATCTCTCCATTCCGCGTTATTTCAAACTAAATTGCTACACTTTCCGCCTGTATTGCCTCACGGAGTAATTTGTGCCTTTGAATTAAATTATCTGTTCATTGCTCTCCATTGGTTCCATAACGTCCCAGAAGCTCAGTCATTCATAAAAATTGTTTCGTGTATCCATATTCACTTACTAGCTTGAGATCAATATTTCACTGTAAGTCATCTCAGACCATTTCATTTATCTATTCACTGAGCGTGACTCGGAGAGAGCCCTCTCCTGATCTCAGACCGTTTCATTTATCTATTCACTGAGCGTGACTCGGAGAGAGCCCTCTCCTGTTCTGGTAAGGCTAGCTACGAGACTGAGCGTGGTTTGTGGTTACCCTAAATTTTTCCTTCCTTCAGCCTAGGGTAGATTTAGGTGCTAACAGAAACCACTTGATTACCAGTCAATGATGTAAACTGTTAACAAGTGTGAGAGAAACCACCAGTAATGTCAATGGCTCTCAAAGTACTTAGTACAATCCATGAGATGTGAATAGATGTGTTGATGTCGAACATGTCACGGAATCCTTTGATCGAAGGTCAATGATGCAACCTATCATCGAAGGCGAGAAACCTGCCATTGAGGCATGCAGATCCCAAGGTACTGACGATTTCTAGATCATCTTTCTAGATAATGAGCTGAAGTCGATAGAAAGCGATCCGTCGTAGGCAAGCCCACAACACGAAATCATAGATCAAGTTTGAAGAAATATAGTTGCAAGGACTGACTCAGGGATGGTCAAGATGGATGACAGATATTTTGCAGATGAATGGTTTATTTGCACTGACCTCTTGAACACATAACGACACAGCAGATGGTTTGGTGACAATTGACCCAAAGTTAATACCCAGAAACCGGCTGAAGACTTTCAATATGGTTTGATCAACTGTTAGGCAAAGGATTTCCCAACCCAGGTGAATAAAAAGTGTCGTGTTCAAGAGTGGTTAAATGTTTTTCTGAGACACAAAGTATGACAAACAGGCTCATTTTTCTCTCTTTTCCCCCACCATTTCTGGCAAGTACCTCTTTATTTTTAACAAGCTTGAGGAGGATAACATTTGCTTGATTATAAGCTCATCCTTCGGATGAGTCCAACTTAGTTTAAATTCGAACCCTAAGAAGGAGTGGTCCGTTCCTGTTTGTAATTGAACAGGTCCTTTACTGTTAAATTTTAACGAGTCCAGTATAGGAGAAACTCGACGTTTTTCAATTTTAGAGAGTCTGAAAAAACCTTAGAAAACTCCATGGTTGTCATTTTTCATAAATTTGTGTCTCCCAAGCCCGAAAAAGTATAAAATAATACTTGAGAGAACCGATTGACCATTACGACCAAGGAGTACTTTTCATAATTAGTGCCTCTGATCCGAAAAAGTAAAAAAGAGATCAATGACACGTTGTTTTATAACCAATATCGAATTTGAAACGATAAAAATCGGCAATATTTTCATGTTTTTACGGTCAGAAAAGGGCTGTAAGTGGACCGTCTTTTAATTCCGTTTTAACGAGCTTAAAAAGAAAAACTCGGCAATCTTTTCATATTTTAGGAGTCAGAAAAGAGCTTAAAGGTGACTCAAATGTTTTTTGTCAAAAGTGATCAATTTTACCTGAAAAATCCATTATCCTGCACAAAAACTCAAACATTACTCATACCTGTTTAAAAAATAGATAAAAATGCTTCAAAATTTACCTCTTTAAAGTGAAAAATAAACAAATTAAAAATTCATTTATTCAAAAAAACTTATAAAAAGGGCTTTTGTAAATTCATTTTTACTGTTTGACTTCAGAGTGAGAAACGAGAGCTTTTGGTCAGAAAATTCCCGTGAAGATTGCGGAAAATCCGTCTGTCGGAATCGAATTCCGTCACCTCCAGGCAATCCACATCTTCTTACTCTTGCATTTTATCCGTTTGAAATTTGTTTTTAGGGTTTTATTTTGTTTTTAAGGAAATTTATAGGTTAAAAACCCGCGCACGGGGGTCCGTAGGCATAGCATAGGAAACCTGCGGACCCCGAATTTTTCGTAAAAGGAAAAATTCAGGGGCCCGCACCTGCCGTTAAGGTAGAGTGCGGACCTATGCACTGTCTCTAACATAGAGGGTGCGGTTCCCACAACAAAGGTTTTCAAACTTAAATTTTTCAAACTCCACCCAAAAATTTTGATTTTAAATATTCTAAACCGCCTTCTTATTGAATGTAGGGTATACATCATGCTTGACTGGCGGGAATGGGAGCACAAGGATGTGGATCTCGCCACGATTAATCATCAACCTTCGATTGATGCATTGAAGGCATGCGGTTTATACAAATTCTAGGCCATACCTGGCATGAGGGCCCAGGTGGACTTTTTGCAGTGGTACAGGACCAGTGTTTCTTTATTGGTGGCCACTAGCTCGAAATGGAGCCGGAAGACATTTAATTTTTGATTGGTTTTCCTAAGAGAGGTGAATATTTGACTCTATTCGAGACTAGGCCAGGTGGCCAGTCTGTTGATAGCCTCCGGCTAGAGTTTTGTAACGACCAAACTAGAGACAAAGGGATTGATATCAAAACCATCTCCCGTCCTGAACTCAAAGTGATTGCATTTACTGTTACCAGGCTTTGCGGAAGTGCAACACTAAATGTGGCCACTGGTTCCCAAATGTGGATGGCAGTAGACTGCTTTCAAGGCACCATATTCAACTGGTGCGAGGCTGTGTTGGCTAATGTAAAAGGCCAACTGACTAGAGCAAAGAACAGACAACTGAAGAACTTTGGATACGATGATTTAGTTGTGAGCTTTGGTCTAGAGAGGGTCCCAATGTTGGTCCCACAACATCTTACCGTTGGAGCTGGACTTCCCCGAGAGCCCAAACTAATGCGTTGGGTTGCAGTTATGGCCCGTCATCCTGAGGAGGGAACAGAAGTTGTTCGACTTCCTCCTGAGTTTTTTCATTGGTTGGAGAGCCAAGTATTTGCTATTCAAAATTTTCCTTATGCTGGGATGGATTATCGTGGTGACCCAGACATGGCCCTTCCACCAAGAGAGAAATGGGATGACTCAGGTAAAATCATTTTCAACATTTTCTAATTTATTTTTATTTATTTATTTATTTATTCATTTTTTTTTTTTTAAATCGTCCCAAAATTGATAGTAAAAGGTTTCAAATGCAGATGTAGGTCCACGACGACCAGCCACTCTTCGGACCTATGAGAGGAAACAACCAGCTGCAGTAGCACCAGCCCCATAGGATGAATCTACAGAGACCCTGGCCGAATTGGAAAACCATCTAGAGCGTTTGACAACAAACATTCCAGAGACCAACATAGATGACATTCCTCTTAGGCTACAACGCTATGTGATTGGGGTCCCAGGACCTTTTAGGAGGTTCCTTTGTAGGGTGGCCCGTACAGTGGTTTCTTATCGTGATCATCACCAGTGATAGGATGATCACCTGTTGTAGACTCATATGACATTTTTGCTTTTTGTACTATCATTTTGCCGATCATAAGGTGTTTTCCAACCTATGATCGAAGACGATGTATATTTGACACACTTCTATGCTATACTATATCACTATTACCGGCTTATCTTGTAAAACATATTATGGAATGTTTTTAAATTTACTTGTTTGATTATTGCAAATGTCTACTTAACATTCGAGAAGTAATTGCATCTGCTAATGTATTTAAATATCTTGGAATATGCTGATATTCAATATAATAAAATTCACATTCCAAGAGACGAACTCTCAAAAATAATCTCAATAATACTGGATTTCTAATGGCATATACTCTATTAAGCTGTAATACAACGAGTTCAGAATCTAACCTCACAATCAAACTCCGAATCCCAAATGAGATGGATTCAGATAATAACTCAATCACTGCACTATACTCTGCAATGTTGTTCGTGGTTTGACCGAGGCTTACCCCATGCATAGATACCAACTCATCAGAGGGTGAATAGATGACCCAAGCTGCGGAAGAAATGTTCCGTGTATTAGGACAAGCACCATCAGCAAAACCAATGTATGTTTGGAGAGACGTCAACATCTGCAATATCAAGAGTAAAATCAAGATAAGTAGGAATAATGACGAAAACACTCTCTAAGCTAAGCACACTTTTTAATCTAAAACACACCAGCTAGAAAGAAAACTAACCTAACTAAAAATTTCCACACCTAGATTTAAGCATAATATATCTTCAGATAAAGACCATTTCTAGGCTTACCTAAAGAGACCCCGTCAAAGTCTACCAATTCATAGGCCCCTTTTGCCAGCTTTTGCTTAACAATATAAGGGCCATGCCACATGGGTACGAATTTTCCAGCGCCTAATTTATCATTTGCTTGATCGAACAGTAAGACTAGGTCTCCTTCCAAAGAATTACGAGGTGTAACATTTCGATCATACTGAGCTTTAATACGTTTGGCATGAGCTTCGATTGCTAGTGCAGCATCACGTTAATTCTCATCTAGCTGAGCCAAGTACAAAAAACGTTTTTCCTCTTCGGAAGTAGCTGGAATTAATTCTATGGCCATTTGCAATGACGAGATTTCGCATTCAATGGGTAACACAGCTTCCAAACCGTAAACTAGTTGGAAAGGAGTGAAATCGATTGATGTTTTGACTGGGTTCGATACGCCCAAAGCGCTGAAAATAACATATTATGCCAATTCGACCTATGAATCCCAATGATTCGTTGGATCATGATGACTAGAACTTTGTTGATGGCTTCAACGAGACCATTAGCCTGTGGATAATATGGAGTTGAACTATCGTGACGCAGGCCAAGTTGGTCTGTTAGTTCGGTCATCATAATATTTCGAAAATGACGCCCATGATCAGTGATAATCGCTTGTGGAACATCGAACCTAGCAATTATATGATTGAAAACGAAAATAGCAGTAGTTTTGCCATCTGCCTCAAATGTAGGCATCGCCTCGGCCCACTTGGTAAAATAATCTACCGCAAGATGATATACGCATGCCCCCCCGCTGAGTGAGGGTTACATGTAATAAAATCGATACCCCATTTTTCAAAAGGATCGACAACAATTATAGGGTGGAGAGGAGCAGGTGGAGTGCGCATATTTCGATAAAAAATTTGGCTGTTATGGCATTTTCGGACCACGTTAATACAATCTTTAAACAAAGACGGCCAGAAATAGCCAGCGCACAATATCTTTTGGGCTCTGGCAAACCCAGACATATGATCGCCACACGCTCCAGAGTGACAGTCATTTAGAACCCTTTCAGCTTCCTCATGAGTTAAACAACGTCAGAAAACAGAGTCCGCCCCACGACAATAAAGTGTATCTCCTATAATTTTGAATTGTTGGCACTGGAATTGTATTTTTAGATGCGTTGATCTTGAAATTTCAGGCCGAAAGGATTGGGTTTGGAGATAAACTATGATATCCCCATACCATGGATCTAAAGTTCTGATTAGAAACAAGGATTCGTCCGCAATGGGCTCCTTTGCCACAGTTTCCGTGTTAGCACGCAGGAAGTCACACATTAACTCCACAAAAACCAAAGATTTATTTGAATTAGACTTTTCAAATTCCATGTCAAACTCCTGCAGGATCACAATCCATTTGGAGTACTTGCTCCCTAGCAATTGTTTAGTCAAAATATAGATCATAGGGTTGCAATCAGAAATTACTATAGTTTTGCGTAGTAACATGTAATGACGAAAACGTTGGACAGCTTGAACAGCTGCCAATGCCAATTTCTCCACATGTGAATATTTTACCTCCGTTGGATTTAAGGTTTGACTAAGGTAATATATCACATGTTCACTACCTAATTCATCTTCCTGAACTAACACCATTCCAATGGTGGAATGTGAGGCGGCGAGATATAAGAAGTAGTCCTGGTTGTAGTTGAGAGAATGCAATAACGGTGCATGGGTCAACGTGTGTTTTAATGCATCAAAATATTTGTCAGCTATCTCATCCCAAGAGGATGGAGTATTCTGTTTCAACAACCGGGTAAAACCCTTTGTGATCTCGGCGTAGTTAGGAATGAATCGACGTAAAAAGTTTTCTTTCCAATGCAAACTTTGGAGTTGGCGAAGACTCGAGGGAGGAGGCAATTTGACAATAGCTTCAACCTTCGAGGGATCGATGCGAATGCCGACTTTCGAAACAACAAACCTCAGTAATCGACTCGTTTCTATACAGAAAACACACTTGTGTGGATTCAACCTAATTCGATAATGCCTACACCTCATAAATATTGCTCGTAAATGGATGAGATGATCGGCTCAATGTAATGAATGAGTAGGTAAATCATCGAGATAGGGTTGCACAATGTGCTTGATGTCATGAAACGCGTAAGACATGGCTCTTTGAAAAGTTGCCCCAACGTTCTTGAGCCCAAAAGGTAATTTGAAATAAGAAAATGTCCCCATGGACAAATGAAAGCCGTTTTTGGTTGATCAGCAGGTAGAATATTTATTTGATTGTATCCGGAAAAACCATCCATGAAGGAGAATATTTCACTGTCGGCACAATCATCAGTGATTTGATCGATATAGGGAGTTGGGTAATTGTCTTTTGGACAAGCTCGATTAATATCCCTCTAATCGATACATATTCTTATTGTTCCTTGCTTTTTGTTAACAGGAACAATATTCGATACCCAATCCGTTAAGGGAATTGGATAAATGAAACCTACTTTAAGTAATTTTTCAACTTCTGCTTTAATAGCAGCAGCTTTTCGCGGGTGGATCTGACGCAAATGTTGCCGGACGGGTTTAACATCCGGGTAAGTTTTGATTTCATGAACAACAATTGCTGGGTCAATTCCTGGCATTTCCTCATATGACCAAGCAAACACGTCGCAAAATTCTTGAAATATGGCCTTATATGTTTGAATTTCATCTTCCGTACAAGAGGCACCTATATGAATGTTTTCAACAATTCCAGGCTTAACCGAAATGTCAATAGGAATAGTTCGAGAAATATTTCCCAAATTTAACTCAGAATCAGGATTTTTCATTGGATTTTGAGGTTCCTTGACATAATCAGTCGTAAAAATAGATGAAAAATCATTTTCAGAGCGATCAATCTTAGGTAAAAACGAAGATCTATGATGAAGATCTTCCCATGGTAAATCATCAACACACAGGCTTTCATGAATTTGCTCATCAGTGTGAACAAGTTCGGAAAACATTGTTGAATCTGAGTTTGATGTTGAAAGTGATTCTTCATGGACCACATTCATTAAGTCAATTTCGGTTGAAGAAGGGTCGGAAAACGACTGTACGACCTGATACGCAATTTCATATGGACTCAAAGGAATAGAATCACCAAATGAATCTATCTCAGATTCGGAAGGTACGATCCAAGGATCATCATAAACAATAGTGTCTGATGAAATCATATGAATGGTTGCAGTAGAAGGCGATAAGTTGAGAGGAGGAAAGGGAAAAGTTCCTAGTAAACCAGAATCTTTAACTAGTCCTACTCCAACATCCTTATAAGGGATAGTTGTTATGCCGACATGCTGGATACTTTCAGAAGAGGCTGGGTCAGATGAAAAGTAAGTTAGCTAGTCTATAGTTAAGATCTTTCCATTATGAGGAAACTTTATAAGCTGAAAGACCGATGAAACAACAACTGTCATAGCGTAAGACCAACTATGACCTAAGAGAAGGTTGTAATCTAGAGGGGCATCAACCACCTCCACATCTAGATTAACAGTTTTGCCTTCAACCCCTATAGGTAAATCCTATAGAATGCCAAAAGGATGGAACCCACGGCCATCAAAGGCCTTTAGAATCATCGGGGATTGATTAAGTGTAGGAGAACCAAGCGATATCCAACACTGGATCGACATAATACACGTTGAGGCTCCCTCATCAATCACAGTCCTATAGCAAGGTCTGTTTTTGACTAACACTGGAATCTGGAAAGCCATTTGATGAGGTAAGCGAGGTGTACTATTTTCTAGATAAAAAATTATAAGGTTCGAGTCCTGAATGTCAACAACTCCTATAGCCGACAATAGCAATTTACGTTGTGCTGGACATGATTGCAGCACCTCCAAAACCGACATTGCTGAAGGTGAAATAGCCAAATATTCAACAATGTTATAGTTCTGAGCAGCTCTCGCATGTGGATTGAAAGCTGACTTTTGAAGTATACCCTTGGCAGGCGGTTTGGTTACTAAGTCTGGGTTAGGTTTCTCGATCTGTAATGGATCGGAATTGGGAGTTGAAGTTGATGGGTTCGAATTAGAATATTCTGCTTCCTTACCACCAACAGGACTTTTACTTCCGTAATCTTGCGATCGTGTCACAATCCTAACATGGGACATCATCATTATGGGTTCTTCGGAGGCATTTGAGGAAGAACCTATCATCTTACTGTCTTGACTAGGAAAAGGATCCTTCAAAACAGCAGGTGTTTGGGAACCTTTGACGATTTTCGAAATCTCAGCGCGATGAGGGCAGTCTCTTGTAAAATTCTCTTCATCACAAATGAGACAAGGATAACGAGGTTTGCGTTTCTCATTAGTAGATTCCGTTTTTTCTGGTTTCTCTTTTGATTTTTTATCTGTTTTATTTTTCTTCTTCCCTTTCTTTTTACCGTTGGATTTTGATTTGGCTGTAGATGACTCTACAACATGAATATCGGCAGAAATTTCCGCCAAAGAATCTCCTGTCGGGGAATCTGGTAAAGTTATGATATGAGAAGAATTCTTGGAAGATTTCTTCTTACTTTTGGTATTAACCGTACCAATCATACCATCAGCGGCATGAGACCTTGAAGGAGCTGCAGTTATTTGATTTTGTTTATGAAGATCGGGGATTTTCTCGTGTAACGTACCTGACTGCGTATAAACTAGGTCAAGGTACTGAGCTTGAGCAATTACTTGCCCTTCAGTAACGACTCCCGCCTTAGCTACATCCTTAGTGATTTTCGGTAATAAATATTTGACAAACCATTCAGCTAAGATCTGATCCAGAATAAAAACTTTCACTAAACGCCGTCGACGCCTCCATTCATGAATGTGATCTAAAATGTAAGTGGACGTCGACTGTTTTAATGAAGTTAATAATTCCGTGCCATTGTCATATCTGACTGGCAACTAAAAATGAGTTAAAAACAAAGTAGATAACTGACTAAAGTTATAAAAAGTGGCTCGCGGTAACTCAATGTACCACTTGGCCGCAAAACCAATTAGAGTGCATTGAAAAAGCCTTAAACGAATTGAATCATCTGAAATGGAGTTAGACGCACACTAGAGGTGATAAGTCATCACATGGTTCGACGGGTCCTCTCTTGATTTACCTTCAAACTTAGGAATATCACTAGGAAACTTATTCGGCATTGGCGGCCAAACTGGAAGATAATTAATTGGATCGTTCGTAAGGCGCGACAAGTCAGGCAAGTCCAAAGTTGCAATGAACGGTACCTGACGATTAGGGTCCCTGAAACCATGGGTCATGAGACCAGTCCTAGGAGGAGGATATCCAGGATAACTAGGAATTGGAATTGCATTTGGGATATTATATCCTCCTGGAAATCCAGGATTAACCAGACCATACTGGGGTTGTTGATAAGTATATCCAGGGTATAGATTTGATACTGATAGACTGGCTGCTGCACAACAGGACCGAATTGGTATTGTCCCTGGTAACGGTTGATAAGTAAATTGAGGTTGACTTGTGACAACCGTACTTGGACCAGGTTGTCCTACAGGCATTTGAACCGAGGTCTGAATTGTGGGTCCAGAATGAGGTAAGGATGCTTGAGGAGTTGATACAGGATCAGTAGAAACCGGCGCTGTCGATACTCCAAAAGTAGGTGGGGTAGAAGGAACAGATGTTGCAGCAGTTGCAACAGTCATTTGAGGCGGAGTTCGAGGCGAACTAGGCCCAGGCTGAGAACTACAGAAGGTGCAGAAGTTTGAATAGTAGGCTAGACAGGTTGCTGGGTTTAACCAGAAGTCAAGGGTTGTCTAGATTGAGATGACAACTGCACATTCGGTTGCAAGATCTGTTGTGATTGAGATGGATCCCACACTAAGTTCATTCCGGGGTATGGACCCATAGTAGGTTGAGCATATTGAGGACCATAACCGGGTTGAGGGTAGGGTTGATAATTCAAAGGTACATTTCCTGTTCCTTGAACAAATGATTGACCGAAAGGTGGTTGGAAACCTTGGGTTGGGTACTGACCTTTAGGTTGATAACCTTGAGGCACGTACTGATACTGGGGTTGACCTTGAGGTACATATTGATACTGGGGTTGACCTTGAGGTACATACTGAGTCTGGGGTTGACCTTGAGGAATGTACTGTCCTGTAGGTATGTACTGTCCTTGAGGTTTCCCCCCAGGCGGTAATTAGGTACCTTGAGGTTGCCCCCCAGGCAATAATTGAGGACCTTGAGGCTGCCCCCCAGGTGGTAACTAGCCACCTTGAGGTTGCAGATTCAGAATAGTACCTGACATCATAAGAATATCTTCTACACTCAACGGCTTAGTTCCATTATTACCAGTTAATAACCCTTGTTCAATAGGTTGAGGAGATGCTCCCGAAAAAGTACCAGTAAGTGACTGATACCCAGAGGGAACAAAAGGACCGCCATATAAAAAGGTTTCTGGAGATTGAGAAAACATGGACGACTGTCTTGACATATTCAAAGGAGGATAATAACCCCTAGGTGTTGGATGAAAAGGAATGCGAGGTGGTGAAAAAATTAGTCCCAGGTTTTCCAAAAAATTGGTCAATGAAAGATACCAAGCGTCCCTCCTAGGTGGACTGTAAAAGATCGATTCACGCTCCCTAAGTTCTATAGCTGGTTGATTTTCAGGGATAGGTATACCTTCTTCCAGAGTAACAAGTTCTTCAATAACAATAAGTCCAGAAGGAATATTTTGGGTAATGACTCTTCCTACCCTGGGTGAACCAGGACCACTGGAAGTTGGAGAGGAAAATCCTGATGTTGGAGTAGCAGTAGGTTCAGTTTCAGGTTCAGATATTTCAGGTTCCTTAGCTAATTCACTAGTAGAAGAAAAACTACCAGTAACTTCAGAAAATGAAACAGGTTCTAAAATATACTCTGGTGCTTGCACTTGATAATCAAGATGTACAACTAAAGAAGACTCTCCTTCTTCAGGTGAACCAACTCTACTGTCACTAGGAGTTATAAGGGCTCGAAGCCCTTTAAACTGGCTCGGTGAAAACTCAGGAGGTTGGCCCCGAAGTCTACAGGACTTCCTCGGTAATTCAGCCACGATTAAATATTTTAACTACTTCACACGCAAACAAAGAAAAATCTCAATGAAAACAACCTAAAGTCTCTAAAGAACCAAACAATTTTGAATCACACACCTAAAGAATCTAGGAGGTCAAACCACACACAAATAGTAACTTTCCGTACCGAAAACACTAGTTGGTGATGAAATCCAACGTCGTAGAATTCAATATAGAAATGGCGGTTGGAACAGTTACCCCGACAACCTGCTTAATGAATAGACTGGCACAAGTTTCTCCACTAAACCATCTCGAGTGAAGAGAACCCCCCAGAAAATCCAAGTGAGTCTAGCTGACGTCTGCTCCAGGTACAATGGGAACTTCCCTCCACCATCACCTTAGGAAAGAATCCTATAGAATATGGTCACTATGGTTACCAACGGAAACAAATATACCTGGGGGAACAGTCTGTGATCCGATACACATGCAAGGGCAGAGTAGCAAGCTTAATCCCCTTGAAGGCTCCTTGACATAATCCAAGGTTTACCAACAAGTGACCCAGGCTCCTCGACGATGGTTAATTCGAGGTTTACCATTTTTAATACGTGTATATCTAGTATCGTTCCCAATGAGGAAGGATTGATTACCCCACTGGTTCGGACATGATCTCGTGCTTGACTCCTATAAGAGGAGCTTCCCAGAGCATAAATGTAACAATTGGAATTTATCTCCTACCGCAAAATATGGATACTTGTTTGTTTTACTATCTTGGAGAGTTAATTACTCCCTACTCCAAGATACTATCCTAAGCTATGTTGGTGATAAAGAGCCCTAGAAATAAAAAGATTACTAGATAGATTTTACTTTAAACGTTATTTTTATTGGTTTTTCTTAAGTCAAAAGGTGCGGAGATGAAACTTTATGGTGTGAAGAATCGACTCCAAATCACTAAAAATGCACTTAAGATGAAAAAAAATCCTTTTCTTCAATGAATTTCTAGCTAAAGAAAGAGTTGAGAATGCAAATTCTTGTAAAAACAAATCTTTCCTTAAAAAACAAATCAAAAGAAGAGCTTTTTGTCTTTTCCAATACACTAAAAAATGAGACAACTAGTTATGCTCACAAAAATTTCCCTTTCTTTTCAAACACTCAAATACTACTAAAACAAACTTTTTCGAAAGAGATATTTTTTTTTTTTTTAAACACTCAAAACTATTGAAAAATCTAATCTTGAGATCTATAAATTCTAAAAAGCTAATTGAAGTGAAAGCTTACAAGATTCCTTTTCAAGGATGTTTTATTAGTTATGAGCAAACTAAGGACTAATTTGTCCAGAATCACAAATTAATAAAAAAACAACCAGATTTTGTTTTCTTTTCTAAAAATGAAATCCAAAACTTTCAACACAAGTTCTTTTGAAGTTTCGCAAAGAGAAAAACAAGATGGATTCCTCAACAAAGGCAGATTTTAGAAAACAGTGAGACTCATAAGAAGGCCAACAAAAACCAAGGTGATCTGAGGTTTCTAAGGCTTCTAAGCTCTGAGTTACTACAAGACCAAACGAAAATCAAGCCCGACACACAAAACTTCTAGGAATTTCACTTAAAACCTAAATGCTAATGGAGTTAACCTACGAAAAGATTCTGACAAGTCACGTGAAGATCTGGGCAGAGGCTAAAAACACATAAACAAATCCTAAGCTGACTGTGTTAGCGCTTGAAATTTCACCTCAGGCTGAGAAAGGTAAACTTCAAGGCAACATCAAACCACTTAGCCTCGTAGCTAGCCCTACGAGGCAGGAGAGGGCTCTCTCCGGTCTATCTCGGTAAAGATCTTCAACGGGCGAGATAGCCAATGAGGAAACACTGATTTTAGGCTATTAAACTGATCAAAAGGTTTAATTTGGGATTTTTAGGGTTTTGGTGGAAAATTGGGGAAAGGCAATTCTGGGTGCGGGGATTGGACACAGTTTTTGCAGGGGGTTCTTTGGGGAAAGGTAGGAGACTGTACTGATACCTTTGAATTAAGTGAATGGAGAGAAATGACCGGTGAGAAGCTAAAGAGAGCAAGAAACCTTCAAGAGTTCTCTTTAGACAGATGAAAACATAAATATTAAGCAAACTTAAAAGCAGAGCATGGCAATCATGAATTCTACTTTAACACTTCATTTGCCTAATTTGCAGAAGGAAAAATGAGAAGATGATTCACATAACAAACTTACAAGTACAAAGAGAAACACACCGTCAATACATGTAACCACAGGAATCCCAAAAAGGACTGCAAAACCCTGGTCTTTCTTCCTTTGCCAAAATTGCAGAGATACAATGAGTAATACAATAGAGCTTTCTCCCTCAAGAGTCCAACCATAAAAATGACCAAGAAAGTACATAATATAGGCAATATAACATCTTTCCTTGCCTCTAGGGGTCGAGCTCACTATCCTAGGAGCTGTTTCAACCAATTCTAAACTGAGCACTAAAAACTAGGCAGTCAAAACAACTTGCCTCTATAAACTAGGAAACCAATTCATTCATTAAATTTTTGCCTATCTCATGAATGAATCTTCTAGAAGAGATAAATAAGTGTAAAAATATCATAAAATTACATCATTTACAACAAGGAGGATCAAAATCTACTCCAAAAAGTCAAATCCAGTCAAAACTGCGTTTTGCTGAGCTGTAGGTGAATTTCTGCGAAAACTGCCCAACACGTCGCGCCCTGATCCTGAACACGTCGCGCGCCTTTGGATCTATTTTTGAGGCACTTCCAGGTGTCCAAATGAGGCAAAAGTGGGCTTGTTGGAAAGGTCTAGATGTCTACTTTCCAACCCAAGTGGAATTTCTGAATTTGGTGGCCATTTGCCCCTCCAAAATTGCAATCTCCCAAGACTGCTTCCTGTGTGTCAAAAAGGTGGCAGAAAGTCATTTTTTGCTTGTTTTTTGACTTTCTGGAGGCCTAAAACTTGGTGAAATCTCTTGGTAATTGCTGAGAAGGTGTATCTTTGCATGAAAAATCCAAAAATGCTGAGTTTTTCCGAAATGGAGTTGCCCATCGAAAAGGTCGCGCGTAGCGCGCGACGTGTTGGTGGAGAAAACCTGTTTTTTCCCAAAAATTCACAAGTGACCAAAAATACTCAATTTTTTTTGAAATTTGTGCTGAAGTTAAGTCATTTAGTATCATGCTCCTTCAAGGAAGCCTCAACCAAGATGTGGAGGGGATCGGGCCTTTTCCGACGTTTTAGTGCCTTGGCCAACCGCCCTTGGATCACCTTCATTTTCGCCTTGCATACATGCATTCGGGCCCAATAGTGGTTTTTCATGTTCCAGAGTAGGTCCTTATCTTTGTTGGCCTTGGCTAGCAGCCTCTCCAAATGAGCATTGACCCGGAGAAGCATAGCCTCTCGCTCAACGGGTACCAAATCACCGGGTCTCTTGCGCGCCAAGTTGCGGTCTTCATGGATCCTCTGCAACTCATCAAGAGTGTGCTCCTCTTCAAGTTGCTTGTTGCGATGCTCTAAGTAGGTGATCGTCCAATTTGACATTTCCAATCTTTGCTGCAACGAGTCATTTTCAGCACTTAGGTGTTGAATGATCTCCTTTGACTCTAGGCTAGGAGAACTGATATCAAGGTCAACAACCTCTATGCCTGGAACACCTGATGGCCCCTCATCAATCTTGGGCTGCTTGCCTCTCTCTGGTACCTGTGCTGCTGTCGGAGACGAGGCCCCTTCCACTTGGTGTGGAGATAACACTCGTGGTGCTGATGAAGAAGGCGAGACCCCTTCCACCTGGTGTGGAGATAATACTCGCCTAGCTGATGCAAATAAGACCCTGTGGCCTCTCTGATATGTGACCAATGGAGGGGAGCTGACATGTCTGGTCTCAGGAATATCATGCTGCTGTGAAGGCCCTCCCTCCTCATGAACAACCTCAGGGGGTGATGATGCTGATGCTGTGAAAAAATCTCGAGAGATAAAATCCTCCCAGGGATACCCGGCTGAGCCAACTGATGTATGACCACAAGCTGGATCAAACCATAATGATAGATGCTCCTGTGTTGCTGTGCTGGCATCTTTCTCGGCACCAAGGGAACCATCTTCTCAATATTCCGGCACATGAAAAATGGTATGTTCATCATCCGTACCCGTGTGAAATGCATCAACAAGCGAATATGGTACGAATACAAACATGAAAATCTGCCCTCACAGGTGAAATAGCGCATGATGAGCCTCATCAAGGGAGCATACTCATCCCTCAAAAATCTGAAGGGAAACACACTAGTCATGTACCTCATGTAGGCAGGTTTAATGTAGGGCTCATACTGAAATCTGTCCAACAGTTTGCGCTTGTTCCACTCTTCTCCCACATTGGGTATCCCTGTTGCTTGAGCAATAATTTCAGATGACAATATAAAATCCACCCCTGCAAGATTTACATGCCCATCATGCAGATGCAAAACAAACAAGCGGACCAATTCCCTATGGTGCTGAATTTGAGAAATCCTCTCACAAAATTCATAACATGAGAGGTAGCGGAAACATGTGACTGCAAGTGGACAAGCCTGCAAATAGGTCAAAGAGGTGGGCTCCTCTCTCACATGGTGACCACTCTTACCACCCCTGTGAGGCCTCCTTTGTACCTCAACCTCTGGTGTTGACTCACGGTCATCACTTTGCTCATAGTCGGTTTCGGTTTCTGACATGGTTTCAAGAGCAAAGTGGCTGAAATGTACTGCTGCTTCTGCTCAAATGACCTGTTGTTTTTCCCTGTTTGAAATGCTGCTTCAAGGGGAAAAATAACACAAGGGAGATGTTAGGGAAGGGAGACTTCTAAGGGGAATTAGGGAAAATACATAAAAAATGGAATTAAGGGAAGGAAGCATGACATATACACCATTACACAATTATAATTTGTAAGGGATTTATGGGAGATAGGGTTTAAGGTTATATTATTGGATTTTAGGGATATGGGTAGGGTTTTGGGCCTTTGATATTTTTTGGTAGGGAGATTAGGTAAAAATGATAAGGGAGATGGTTGGGATGTGGGGGAAAAAATGGGAGTGAAAGGGATGACCTTGAGAGCAGCAAAACAAAACCCTATCTCTACTTGCATTTTGACATTTTTAAAGCAAATATACATGAACTTCTCATTTCAACTTGATGGCATTAAAACACATTTCCCATGCTCATTTTTCTTTATCAAGCAAAATACTTTGATGATCAGAGGCCTACCTGCAATCTTGAAGAATTTTGGGGTCGTTTGGCAGTTTACAGGTGATTTTTTGTGGATGAATTCCCAACACGTCGCGCGCAGGTCTTGACAGGTCGCGCGCACCCAACACGTCGCGCCAGTGTATTTTCCCAACTGCTAAGACCCCCCTGACACGTCGCGCGCAGGTCTTGACAGGTCGCGCGCGGGCTCTGTTTACAATTTCACCCAATTTCTCTCCAAATCGCTCTTCACTATTGCTTTGAGGCAAATGATGATCAAATGAAGGGAGAGAGGGGCTTTATAGGCTTGATTTAAATTAATTTCCCCTCAAACCCTCTTTCTAATGTTTTTAACTTGACACTTTTTCAAAATTTAAATGCTGCTGACTTTATGGTTTCCTTTTGTCCTGAAATTGGTTGAACTGATGCTTTTCCTTGAAAATTTTTGCAGGGATAGCTTCTGAGGAATCTTGGCAAAGGGGACCAGGGCTGCATGCTGACTTTCGAAGAATTTTGAATTTTTACAACTTTTACAAAAATGAAAAAATGACCTTGTCTTTAAAAACAGGGTTTTTAAATCCAAGGTAAAAATTAGCTGTACAAGATGAAATCTTTTGAAGAAAAACTTTGATAGTCATCCCTCTGGCCTGCTGGGCATTTATTGACTTTTAAAGACATGACCTCAAAGACGAATTGGACCTAAACCCTAGAAACCCTAGACCTAGGACTTTTGACCTCAAGACAAGACAAGACCTTGAAAGAGTTTATTGACTGAAACAACTTGATCCAGCAGTGCCAAGAGGGGAATAAAGACACCAGCTCCTCCATCAGGGTTATGGCATGCCTAATGGAATGCAATGAGATGACACTGATGAGACACCTACTTATGCAAATGCAAAGAGCTTTGATCGCTGATGGAGGGCTACTAGACCGACTCTAACATTGGCTCCAATGGGGATGGTAGCTCCTTGGAGGTACCAAGAACCTTAGACCTCTGGGAGAGCAGATCAATGCTTTTCAATCATTGGGTAATGGAGTCATTATTTACATATGTGACCCAAACCGGGACAGCTTTATTGACTTTAACAACTGACTGAAAATTGGACTGACTTTGACCCAAACTAACTCAACTTTTGGACAGAAAATGGACTAATAAAGATAACATGAAACACTCACACCAACTAATCCCCATCTTTAGAATTATTGCCTTCACCACGGGCCCCAGACTAAAGATGAAAGATCAGTTCACACTTGCAGTGAAATAAAAGTAAAATGGTAATTACAATGATAATGGCTAGAGCAGAAAATGCTCAGACATGGTACCTTTTAAGCAGCCGGCCATTGACCGACCCTCCAAGACAATCATCACCATTCATTTCTTTGAGAAGAAAGGCATTTGGACCACGGTATGCTGCAATTTTGTAAGGACCTTCCCATAAGTTATCAAACTTTCCATGTTTCCCTTTGTCCTCATTTCGGGCATCCCACCTCAAAACAACATCATCTATCTGGAAGTCATCCGGCTTTGCTTTTCTATCATAGATTTTCTTTATGCGCTCTTGCAACTTAAGAGTATTTTGAAGAACCTCCTCCCGAGTCTGCTGTAAATGAATCATTTGACTAATCCGCCTTTGCATTGGATCCTCCTCGCCACTAGTTTCTTGAAGCAACTTTGCTACCGGAATACTAAGTGAAGTAGGAAACACCGCATCTGTCCCGTAAACTAGTTCAAAAGGTGACATACCAATTGACTTTTTCTGACTTACACGATCAGCCCATAATGCATTTACTAACTATTTGTGCCAGCTCTTCTTATTGTTTTCCAGCAACTTCTTTATGATGTTTACCAAAGATTTATTCGAAGATTCAGCCAACCCATTTCCTTGCGGATGATAGGCGGTTGAATGCCCCAAGCTGATGTTATATTTGTAGCAAAAGTCAACCATCTTCTTTGATTTAAACGCTGCTGCATTATCTGTAATCAACTTATGTGGACAGCCGAAACGTGACAAGATGTTGTTTTCAAGGAAAGAAATAATTACCAAGTCCGTGGCCTGCCAGGTGGGAATGGCTTCAATCCATTTCGTGAAGTAATCGGTGGCTGTTAATATCCATCGATGCTGCCCGGAAGATGCTGGATGAATTTTTCCGATGAAATCTAAGCCCCACTGCTGAAATGGTGAGCTGACTTCAATGGGCTTGAGAGGCAAGGGCTGTAATTTCTGATTTCCTTGAAAAATTTGACATTCATGACAACTCTTGACTGCTTTATATACATCTGAAAACAACGAAGGCCAATAGAAACCTTCCCTTAGGATCTTGTTTTCCGTGGTCTTCCAAAACAAGTGACCCCCGCAGTCACCTTTGTGAAAATCCTCTACAGCTCTCTTAGCTTCCTCCTCGACCAAACAATTCAGCAATATGCCACCGGGGTCTTTCCAATATAGTGCAGATTTGATGATGCAAAATTTGGCAGCCTTTAACTTCAATGTCCTAGCTTTGTTTCGAGGCATCCCGGGAGGTGAAGACAAATTTTGAAGCACATATACAATATCAACATACCAAGGAGAGGAAATAAAGATATCGGATACCTGTAGCGCTGAATTTTCTTCATCTTCGTCGGACAAGGCAACAATCAAATTAATGTCTAGGACATGGAGATTTGTTTCAGCCATCAATTTAGCGAGACCTTGGCCCTTGATCAGCTTGGTAGGCTTAATTTCCACATCATACTCCAATAGTGCAGCAATCCACTTACCCTGCTTTCCTTCCGGTTCCGCTTGTACCAAAACATCTTTAACAACCGCATTAGGAACATATGCCAAAATGTGAGAATTTAGTATGTACACACGGAAATCTTTCAAGGCTTTTACCAGCGCCAATGCTTGTTTTTCAATGATATTATACTTCAGCGCTCCGTCCCTTATAATACGACTGAAAAAAGCAATGGGCTTCTCAACTCCATCTCTCTTTTGCATCAGCACAGCTGCCAATGTATGCTCAGAAGCAAATGAAAATAAAATAAAATCTTGTGTATAATCCGGGCTGATTAGAGTTGGGGCTGAAGATAAAATTAACTTTACCAAATTGAAAGACTTTACCGCCTCTTCGGTCCATTTGAGCTGGCTGTCCTTTTTAAGCATGTTAGTGATTTCTCTAAGGTGTTCGGCAAGATTCGGAATAAAGCGGCGCAGAAAATTCAACTTGCCATTGAAGGACTGAATCTCTTTCTTGTTTCGGGGCTGCTCTAACTGCTGAATGGCTTCCACACGTGCAGGATCTATACGAATGCCATCTTTGGAAATGATGTGGCCCAACAACTTGCCTTCACTCATGGCGAAAAGACTCTTCTTTGGATTCAATGAGATACCATATTTTCTGCACTTTTGAAACACCATTGTTAAATGATACAAATGTTCTTCATCAGATTTAGAAAACACAGTTAAATCATCAAGATAAACGACCAAAAAGACATCCTTCTCATTAGCAAAGGCCATGTCCATTGCCCGCTGAAAGGTGGCACCTGCATTTTTCAATCCAAATGGCATCTTGGCATAATGAAATGTTCCCCATGGAGTAGTAAATGCAGTCTTGTCGCGGTCATCTTCATGCACCAAAATCTGATTGTACCCGGAATAACCATCAAGTAGCGACATCCTTGATGCCCCAACTACCCGCTGCAATATATGGTCCATCTTGGGCAACAGATAATTGTCCTTTAGCGACACCTTGTTCAGATTTCTAAAGTCTATACACAAGTGGATCTCACCAGTTTTCTTTCTCACGGGCACCAAGTTGGAAATCCAATCGGAAAATCTGATTGGCACTATAATTCCAGACTTGTACAACCTGTTAACTTCCTTCTCGATCAATGGCAGCAACTTAGGATTAATTCTTCTCAACTTTTGTCGGAAAGGCTTTTGATTTGGCTTTATGGGAATGGTATGCTGAATAATACTTGTGTCATAAGTTTTCAAATCTGAATAATCCCATGCAAAAACATTAGAAAATGAAGACAACAATCTGATATACTCTTTCTTCACCTTTGGCGACAATGCTTTTGATAGTTTCACCATCTTTGGATTTTCAGTTGTTCCAAGATTCACTTCTTCGACACCTTCTTCTGTTGGCCTCAAGGTTGGTTTGCGGGCCACATCATCTTGATCAAACAACTCTCCCAAAGGAATTAATCCTTTAGGAATGAAATTGTCTTTAAGATGTAATACATCCATTTGATTTACTTCCTCAGGTTCTGTATCTATGGAAATGTCTTTGAACTCACCTTCAACTTGCAAAAAATCCTTGATTTCTTCATCATCTTGGAAAACTTGCCAACATCTTTGATTGTCTGGGACTGTAGGACGGTGCTTCACATAAATCTCAAACTTATTGCTGGAATTCATGGGGATTTTTAGATTACTTGCTGCCTTAGCCAATGCATCCGCAACACCATTTTGGATACGGGGCACACATGTCAAAGTATGTTCAGAAAACAACTTCAAGATATCTAGGACAGCATTTCGATATGCTCGCATACGAGGATGCTTGGCCTGAAACTCACCTTTCACTTGCTTTATAACCAGCTCGGAGTCGCCATATACTGCTATCTTCTTTGCCTTCAACTTCCGAAGGATTTTCAGGCCAGCAATGAGAGCCTCATATTCCGCCTCATTGTTTGAACAATCAAATGCCAATTTGTAAGAGCATACTCGTACCTTGCTTGGGACTTTGTTTCGGACAGAAAATGGACTTCGAATCCACACACCTATACCAGCACCATCGCTGCCCACAGCGCCATCAAAATCCATGGTCCAAAGACCATCCTCATCATCTTCTAAATGCTGAAATTGTGATGTCTCTGCATTTTCTGTTTGCTGCCCGTTCATTTCAGCTGTTGGCTTCATGACAACGGACCTTTCTTCACTTTCTTTTCTCAAAATTTCTCTAAAATTTTCTGTAATGTCTGGTATATCTTCTGCTTGAACCAACTGGCTATCTATCTCATTAAAATTATCAGCAAACAAAACAAACGATTCCAAATCTGTATGTACATAATTTACAGGATGATTCACTGGCTTTTCCTTACTAGTGATCATGTATTTCATCTTTTGCTCCCTATATAACTTCCTCATCTGACCAAAGACCGGGATTGTAGCATAAGAAAAATCAAGCTGAAGTGTACCTTTGAGCTTGGCTCCCCAAGATCTCGAAAGCAACATGCCGAACCGCGGAGGAATATCCGCCACCACCACATCCATCAAACCATTCTTTGCTGGGATTTGATCTAGGCTCACCACGAAGTCCTTGATCAAACCAATACATTTTACTCGGCTGGAATCAAAAGAATACAAATCATGATATTTCCTTGTGATGTCTAGTCCCAGCTTTTCCATAATTGCTTTCGGCATTAAATTATGCGAAGCTCCCGAGTCAAACATGGCATTATGTAAAACATACTCATGCAATCGCAAACTGATATAGAATGGAGGAACATCACTTTTGGGAGACTCACCATTTAAAGCAGGCCCAAAAATCAATTCCGGCTGATCATCTTCTACATTCACCGTGTCTAGCATTGGATCAAAATTCAACATCTTGGAGATTTGGCCTCGGTAAGTGCTGTTCTTCATGATTTCCATCAAAGGAATGGACACTTTCAACTTTGAAATTTCATTCTCCAAACTGAAAGCTGAAACCTTCTCACCTTCTTTGGCCGGAACTTCTCTTCTTTCAACTTTATCTCTCGGTGTGCTTGATGGCTGATCTATCTTGCTTGCTGATGATGATTGACCTGCTGAAGGATCAATTATGTCTTTTCCTTTTGTCTGTGGGGAAGCTGAATCATTCTTTGCTGAAGTATCTTTCCTTTTCTGAATGGGATTTATGGGAACAACTCGGTTTCTTAATTGCCTCTGCTGAGCGGACAAAGCATTGAGATATCCTCTTTGGTATTCCTCCGATTCTTCCTCAAGTACAGCCTCATTTGATAAGATATAACGCTCATCCTGATGTATGATTGAATTTCTCACAAATTCTTCTTCTTCTGTAATATAGGTAGGCAGATCATCAGGAGTGAAAAAGTGATTTTCCTCTCCCACCGTATCACCTTCATCCTCGGATTCTTGGCTAACAAAATTCTGCTGAAAAGGAGGTTTAATTTGCTGCTGAATTGCTGCCTCTTGTGCTCTTGTTTCACGCTGTTTGATTCTATATTGCCGCTGCTGCGGATCTCGGAAATTAGGATTACGGATATGCAGTTTCGGCTTGCTGAGATGAGTATGTTCAAGTGCCCTTTCGATCTTTTCAACCTTACAGAGGAGTTGATATGATGTAGAAGCTTCTTCTTTGATTGTGACTCGCTTTTCCGCCTTCATCCTTGCTCTTTTATCATTCAAATTCGCTTCAACACTAACAACAATTTTCTGCATATCCTCCAACGTAGGCGGATCTCTATCGCGCAATGAATAAGCCATCTCCGGATCAAAGCCATCCGGGAATTTGAGGAGCGCTGATTTTCTTGACGGTCTCAAATCATCAGGAATAGCATTGTACACTGTATTGAATCTGATTATGTAATCTTGAACGAACTCACCATGATTACGCTTGAGGTTGTTGTATTCGGCATTAATCTGAAGCGGATCCTTTCTGATTTCCCATCGATCTAAAAACTGCCTTTGAAGTGCCTCTAAGGTAGCAATGCTCCGGGCTGTCAAACCTCTCAACCACTTTCTTACTTCGCCATCAAATCTTTGTACAAACAAACGCATAGTTACATCCTCTTCATCTATCTCATATAGATCAAAGAAAGTCATCATTTTGTCTATATGTTGCTGAGCAAAAATACTCTGTGGAGTACCATCAAACATGGGAATTTTACTCTGATAATCGGCTGGCATATCATGCAGATTTTGGGGAAGAGCAAGAGGAGCAAATTGGGCAACCATTGCTTTAGATAGATTGGGTCTAGGAGTAGCAGGTGGAGTGAGTGTAGCTGTAGTATGAGGAGTATGAGGAGGAGAAGTGGTATGGGATGTAGAGGGCGAACCAACTGTAGATTCTGGATAAGTGATTATAGGAGAAACAGAAATAAAAGGAGGATTGGACTGCTCATGCGCCGTGATAGTAGATCCGATATGAAAAGATATAGTTTCAACGAACTCAACAAGATTTGTAGCGTGAATATCTGACTGAAGAGATCTTAGGATGAAATTGTCAACCAATTTATTGTGTCTCTCAATTTCAAGGGCGGCTGCAAAATCAGGGTTGGGAACTAGAGAATCAAGTGCACTTTAAGATTTAGTTTTGAACAAGGACAACTCAAAACTCTTGTGAAAATCAATGTCTTCAAGATACTCAAAAACAACTAGACATGAATGAGATTTGAATATATGACCAGAATTTGAAGCCAGTTTGGATATCAAGGAACAAATAGCCAATCAGCCTGTGAAAAATCTTAACCAATCATCCAAAAGTTTAGAGTTTACAAATATACTGGGGTGAAATACAATCGAGGTGGCTGTATTCACAAGCTCACGGAGATTGACTGAAGCAGCATTTATCTACTTCCACTAATGCAAAGCAAAAGTGTTTCGAAGGCTACCTGGCATAACTTCAGGCTCCGTCTAAGACTTATGAAACCAACACATCAATCAACAAACAATTTGTTCTCCCTAGTATGGTCACCAATATGTTAGCGCTTGAAATTTCACCTCAGGCTGAGAAAGGTAAACTTCAAGGCAACATCAAACCACTTAGCCTCGTAGCTAGCCCTACGGGGCAGGAGAGGGCTCTCTCCGGTCTATCTCGGTAAAGATCTTCAACGAGCGAGATAGCCAATGAGGAAACACTGATTTTAGGCTAGTAAACTGATCAAAAGGTTTAATTTGGGATTTTTAGGGTTTTGGTGGAAAATTGGGGAAAGGCAATTCTGGGTGCGGGGATTGGACACAGTTTTTGCAGGGGTTCTTTGGGGCAAGGTAGGAGACTGTACTGATGCCTTTGAATTAAGTGAATGGAGAGAAATGACCGGTGAGAAGCTAAAGAGAGCAAGAAACCTTCAAGAGTTCTCTTTAGACAGATGAAAACATAAATATTAAGCAAACTTAAAAGCAGAGCATGGCAATCATGAATTCTACTTTAATACTTCATTTGCCTAATTTGCAGAAGGAAAAATGAGAAGATGATTCACATAACAAACTTACAAGTACAAAGAGAAACACACCATCAATACATGTAACCACAGGAATCCCAAAAAGGACTGCAAAACCCTGGTCTTTCTTCCTTTGCCAAAATTGCAGAGATACAATGAGTAATACAATAGAGCTTTCTCCCTCAAGAGTCCAACCATGAAAATGACCAAGAAAGTACATAATATAGGCAATCTAACATCTTTCCTTGCCTCTAGGGGTCGAGCTCACTATCCTAGGAGCTGTTTCAACCAATTCTAAACTGAGCACTAAAAACTAGGCAGTCAAAACAACTTGCCTCTATAAACTAGGAAACCAATCCATTCATTAAATTTTTGCCTATCTCATGAATGAATCTTCTAGAAGAGATAAATAAGTGTCAAAATATCATAAAATTACATCATTTACAACAAGGAGGATCAAAATCTACTCCAAAAAGTCAAATCCAGTCAAAACTGCGTTTTGCTGAGCTGTAGGTGAATTTCTGTGAAAAATGCCCAACACGTCGCGCCCTGATCCTGAACACATCGCGCGCCTTTGGAGCTGTTTTTGAGGCACTTCCAGGTGTCCAAATGAGGCAAAAGTGGGCTTGTTGGAAAGGTCTGGATGTCGACTTTCCAACCCAAGTGGAATTTCTGAATTTGGTGGCCATTTGCCACTCCAAAATTGCAATCTCCCAAGACTGCTTCCTGTGTGTCAAAAAGGTGGCAGAAAGTCATTTTTTGCTTGTTTTTTGACTTTCTGGAGGCCCAAAACTTGGTGAAATCTCTTGGTAATTGTTGAGCAGGTGTATCTTTGCATGAAAAATCCAAAAATGCTGAGTTTTTCCGAAATGGAATTTCCCATCGAAAAGGTCGCGCGCGGCGCGCGACGTGTTGGTGGAGAAAACCTGTTTTTTGCCCAAAAATTCACAAGTGACCAAAAATGCTCAATTTTTTTTGAAATTTGTGCTGAAGTTAAGTCATTTAGTATCATGCTCCTTCAAGGAAGCCTCAGCCAAGATTTGGAGGGGATCGGGCCTTTTCCGACGTTTTAGTGCCTTGGCCAACCGCCCTTGGATCACCTTCATTTTCGCCTTGCATACGTGCATTCGGGCCCAATAGTGGTTTTTCATGTTCCGGAGCAGGTCCTTATCTTTTTTGACCTTGGCCAGCAACCTCTCCAAATGAGCATTGACCCGGAGAAGCATAGCCTCTCGCTCAACGGGTACCAAATCACCGGGTCTCTTGCGCACCAAGTTGCGGTCTTCATGGATCCTCCGCAACTCATCAAGAGTGTGCTCCTCTTCAAGTTGCTTGTTGTGCTGCTCTAAGTAGGTGATCATCTAATTTTCCATTTCCAATCTTTGCTGCAACGAGTCATTTTCAGCCCTTAGGTGCTGAATGATCTCCTTTGACTCTAGGCTAGGAGAACTGATATCAAGGTCAACAACCTCTATGCCTGGAACACTTGATGGCCCCTCATCAATCTTGGGCTGCTTGCCTCTCTCTGGTACCTGTGCTGCTGTTGGAGACGAGGCCCCTTCCACCTGGTGTGGAGATAACACTCGTGGTGCTGATGAAGAAGGCGAGACCCCTTCCACCTGGTGTGGAGATAATACTCGCCTAGCTGATGCAAATAAGGCCCTGTGGCCTCTCTGATATGTGACCAATGGAGGGGAGCTGACATGTCTGGTCTCAGGAATATCATGCTGCTGTGAAGGCCCTCCCTCCTCATGAACAACCTCAGGGGGTGATGATGCTGATGCTGTGAAAAAATCTCGAGAGATAAAATCCTCCCATGGGATACCCTGCTGAGCCAACTGATGTATGACCACAAGCTGGATCAAACCATAATGATAGATGCTCCTGTGTTGCTGTGCTGGGCTCTTTCTCTGCACCAAGGGCACCATCTTCTCAATATTCCGGCACATGAAAAATGGTATGTTCATCATCCGTACCCGTGTGAAATGCATCAACAAGCGAATATGGTACGAATACAAACATGAAAATCTGCCCTCACAGGTGAAATAGCACATGATGAGCCTCATCAAGGGAGCATACTCATCCCTCAAAAATCTGAAGGGAAACACACCAGTCATGTACCTCATGTAGGCAGGTTTAATGTAGGGCTCATACTGAAATCTGTCCAACAGTTTGCGCTTGTTCCACTCTTCTCCCACATTGGGTATCCCTGTTGCTTGAGCAATAATTTCAGATGACAATATAAAATCCACCCCTGCAAGATTTACATGCCCATCATGCAGATGCAAAACAAACAAGCGGACCAATTCCCTATGGTGCTGAATTTGAGAAATCCTCTCGCAAAATTCATAACATGAGAGGTAGCGGAAACATGTGACTGCAAGTGGACAAGCCTGCAAATAGGTCAAAGAGGTGGGCTCCTCTCTCACATGGTGACCACTCTTACCACCCCTGTGAGGCCTCCTTTGTACCTCAACCTCTGGTGTTGACTCACGGTCATCACTTTGCTCATAGTCGGTTTCGGTTTCTGACATGGTTTCAAGAGCAAAGTGGCTGAAATGTACTGCTGCTTCTGCTCAAATGACCTGCTGTTTTTCCCTGTTTGAAATGCTGCTTCAAGGGGACAAATAACACAAGGGAGATGTTAGGGAAGGGAGACTTCTAAGGGGAATTAGGGAAAATACATAAAAAAGGGAATTAAGGGAAGGAAGCATGACATATACACCATTACACAATTATAATTTGTAAGGGATTTATGGGAGATAGGGTTTAAGGTTATATTATTGGATTTTAGGGATATGGGTAGGGTTTTGGGCCTTTGATATTTTTTGGTAGGGAGATTAGGTAAAAATGATAAGGGGGATGGTTGGGATGTGGGGGAAAAAATGGGAGTGAAAGGGATGATCTTGAGAGCAGCAAAACAAAACCCTATCTCTACTTGCATTTTGACATTTTTAAAGCAAATATACATGAACTTCTCATTTCAACTTGATGGCATTAAAACACATTTCCCATGCTCATTTTTCTTTATCAAGCAAAATACTTTGATGATCAGAGGCCTACCTGCAATCTTGAAGAATTTTGGGGTCATTTGGCAGTTTACAGGTGATTTTTTGTGGATGAATTCCCAACACGTCGCGCGCAGGTCTTGACAGGTCGCGCGCACCCAACACGTCGCGCCAGTGTATTTTCCCAACTGCTAAGACCCCCCTGACACATCGCGCCTGCCCAACACGTTGCGTGCAGGTCTTGACAGGTCGCGCGCGGGCTCTGTTTACAATTTCACCCAATTTCTCTCCAAATCGCTCTTCACTATTGCTTTGAGGCAAATGATGATCAAATGAAGGGAGAGAGGGGCTTTATAGGCTTGATTTAAATTAATTTCCCCTCAAACCCTCTTTCTAATGTTTTTAACTTGACACTTTTTCAAAATTTAAATGCTGCTGACTTTATGGTTTCCTTTTGTCTTGAAATTGGTTGAACTGATGCTTTTCCTTGAAAATTTTTGCAGGGATAGCTTCTGAGGAGTCTTGGCAAAGGGGACCAGGGCTGCATGCTGACTTTCGAAGAATTTTGAATTTTTACAACTTTTACAAAAATGAAAAAATGACCTTGTCTTTAAAAACAGGGTTTTTAAATGCAAGGTAAAAATTAGCTGTACAAGATGAAATGTTTTGAAGAAAAACTTTGATAGTCATCCCTTTGGCCTGCTGGGCATTTATTGACTTTTAAAGACATGACCTCAAAGACGAATTGGACCTAAACCCTAGAAACCCTAGACCTAGGACTTTTGACCTCAAGACAAGACAAGACCTTGAAAGAGTTTATTGATTGAAACAACTTGATCCAGCAGTGCCAAGAGGGGAATAAAGACAACAGCTCCTCCATCAGGGTTATGGCATGCCTAATGGAATGCAATGAGATGACACTGATGAGACACCTACTTATGCAAATGCAAAGAGCTTTGATCGCTGATGGAGGGCTACTAGACCGACTCTAACATACTGAATGAGAAAATTTTAAGTTTTTTCAAAATTTTGACAGGGTCTGCAGGCCCCTAGTATACCCAGGTGCGGTACCGCTCTATGTGAAACGAAAGTGCGGGGATATCTGCACTGTGTTACAAGCAGAGGGTGCGGTCCTCTTCCAAAAGTACGAAAAACAAAAAATAATTCAAGATCTACTGAACCTACCCAATCCCACACACATCAAGTTAAAAACCAGAAACAAAGACACAGTTTCTCAAGTCAAAGTAAAAGCAAAGGAAAAAATAAAAAATTCAAGTCCCCAGCGGAGTCGCCATTTTGTCGGCCGGATAAGTCGTTCTTGCGAACAAGACCGACCTCCCTAGTATCTAATGATATCTAGCGACAAGCAAACCAAACAAATTCTATCTTTCTCTAAATATGCAATTTATAAATAAAGGCAAATAGGTGTTTTAGGCCTATCTCGGGTCCAATGCTAGTTTGTGGAAGCCATGCTCCGTTGATCCAAATGAGCTCCCTTTTAAAGAATCTACAAACACAAACAAGCACACACATTAAATAGCACCTGAAAAGCCAATATAATAAAGCATATTTATCATGATGATCAAGGAATTCATGAAACAAACCATATAAGACAATTTATTGAGAAAAATGAATCTGATTGTATTAAATTTAATCAAAGAAGAACTTTACAACCTTGGTGCCTTGATGCTGTACAAGCTCCTCCCAGGGTCCAACAAGAATCTCCTCTACTTTGACAAGTTTCACTCTCTCCCCAAAGAAGCCAAAAGGTATGTAATCTCTCATCTCAAGCTTAACTAGGAAGTCTCAATTCCAACAACATTTACCCTCAAAAATGTTCAGCCTCTAACCTCCCTAGCAACCTGCCCAATGCCTTAATTTATAGTGCAATGGAGGGAAGTTACTAGGTCCACCTTCAAAGGGATAAAGCCCTCCTTCAAAGGGATAAGCTCCTCTCATCAAGGGATTAGCTCCTTTAGTTATGGGATGCATGAACCACCTAGGAGCGAACCATCCACATCAAGATTCCTTCTAGAAGCATCCAGAATTAACCACAAGTGAGTTTTTAAGAATAAACTTGCGCCTTTTTGACTTTCACAGGGGTCCGCACCCACTCCTTTAGAGACAGAGCGGGCAGGTCCGCAAGTAACATGACTAAGGGGTGCGAGATTGCAGGTAACAATAAGAGAAAGTGCGGAACCAAAGCTTTATTGATTTTCAAGGACTTTCTCTCATTTTTAAATATTGACATGAAGAGCTGAGGTTTGAGACTTGCTAAGGAGGACAATATGAATGATGATAGACCCATACTGACTGCAAATGGTCATGGTGACAATATTTTGTGTAACACGTGTCCTATTTTTTCACCAACAACGTGTATGTTATCATCACTCAGGTACCATCTCTATTAATAACAGGGATCTCTCGGTACGTTTTCAGTTCCTTTACCCTGGTTATCTGTGCAGGATAAGGGGAAGAGAGGAGCAACATTTATTTCCTGAACACAGATCGATCCTGAACACTCATGGGAGGAAAATCAGAAGGAGAATGAAGGACAAGGATCAATGCTGGGAAATTAAGGTGGAAGGCTGGGAATTAATGGAAGATCATCAGGATCATAGCCCCATCAGTTTCCTCAATAGGAACTACAACATCTCGCGACACTATTACTGCTATATAAGGAATAACAATCAGAGAAGTTTCCATGGGTTAATGCTCCTTCTTGCTCAGGTGGCCTCTGTGCAAGCCTTGACACTGAAGCTGAGGCTATTGAGTGTTTATAATGGGGACTCGATTACTGGGAAGAATCCCAGGGAGTCGAGTGAGTCTAAACTTTTGAGTGGGAAGATGCAAGGGTTTGCGAGTCGAAGAGATATGGCTGGTCTAAGGGGTAGCACAATGTTGGGAATTTTTATTCTGTTGATCTGGGAGGGGACTATGGATCAGACCCTAAGGAAAAGTTTGGAAGCCGACCTGCAGAGGCAGGACTGTCGGAATTCGACAATCTTTGACTCTTCAGTTGCTGTGAAACTTATCAAGCTTCATGTCTAGGAGGGGATCCAGCGCTAGGACCTTGGAGTAGTGATTCCGAAGGAGAAGCATCATGGTGCAGTGGGCCTAAGTGTAATTGACGGGCATGATGCAATTGTTGGGGCTGGTAATGATATTCCACTGAATTGGGAAGTCCGGTTGATCTTGGTTGGCTCTAAGTCTGCTACCGGGGAGAAGGATTTTACTCTTTTGATCTATGAGGGGGTCTTGGGACATATCCTTAGGGCGGTGTTGTTGGCCCGTAAGGTGGACTGGTGGGTCAAGGACATCCCAGACTTGAGCGGGGGGAACATAAATAATTGCGACATTATGGGATGTTAGAAGATGGATATGACGGGACAGAGTGAAGAAGACAATCCTTGGTCAATCTCTTGGGGGAGCCGAAGGCCAAGGTCGGGTCGGAAAGGTGCTGAAAGTCATTGGGATAAAAGGAGAATTCAACCAACTTGAACCACTTGTGAGCAAGAACACTTGGAATTTAGAGAAGTCCTGGTGTCTTTGCAGCGCAACGTGTACATTCAACAATAGGAGAATATTACAATGCAAGAGAGACAATTGAAGAAGAGGGTTCGAATCCATCAGCTGGAGGATGAAGTGGAAGCACTGCGTCAACAAATTGAGCAGCTGAAACTCACAGTGGTGGAGATCAACAAGAACAATGAGGAGGACTCCACTGAACAAGACCTATACAAGAACGCCAAAGTAGTCTCCACTGGGTTGGACCTAAACAGTCCAACGCCTCTGTACTTTTAGACTTTTAGTCTTTTCTATTCTTAATTGGTTTTCAAATGACAAAATCTATTTTTTTTTTTTTTTTGCTTCAATTTTGTAGAATTTACAGTGATAAGAGATCTGTGAATGAGAATTTTTGTATGCACTACAAAGAAAACTTGTATAGTGGGTATGAAAACCAAATGATGTATCACATGTTCTTAGAAAGATGGAAATCACTATGTAAAATCCAAATTTTGTTTGAAAATGGGCATACCATATTTAAATAAAAAATCTACTCATTCTGGTTAAAAATAAAATAAAGAGAAATAATGACTCCCATACCTAGGGATATTGGCCCTTTCACATACACTTAAATATGGATCTGCCTTGCTCCTAAAAGCTCTGCCTTTGAAGAGAAACTTCTCGACATGAAATATAGTGATGAAAGTATTTGATACAAGCTACTTTGAGGCTCTTGTTATACTCCAGGAAATTAACTCCAAAAGGCATTCCTCAAAGTAGTCTAAAGCATCCCTAAAAACCATTAAACATGTGCCAAAAATGTTCCCCAAGAAAATCACTTCAAATCAACTCTTCTTGTCTGGTAAATGAGTTATGAACATAATGAACCCTTCTTTTTTTTCTTCCTTTAATAGATCCGAATTTTCTTGAGCAAATGAGTTAAAATTCTTCTTCACGTGCCTATTTATAGTGCATTCACGATCTACACTAGGCTAACTTGTCCACTGGCTAGAATGGTTGGTGTAACAGGTAGAAGGTATAGTGAATATTCAAAAAATCATTTCTCCTCAACTATGAAAAGTTAGAGGGAGTGCCATATATCATTGGAAAGGTCTTGAAATAAGATTTCTAACCATATATGTTATTCTTCCATATGAGTTAGGTGAGTGGAGTAAACATGCATTCTCTTTTTTTTGGACAACCTTTGACATCAATTACAATTCTTTCAACAATCTCCCCCTTTGTTATTGATGGCAACCATTATACTCCCCCTATGATCATGCTCCCCTTATCTCCATGCTTCTTGGTCTTTCTCTCCCCTTTGACATCAATAGAAAAAGGTGATTCTTCTCTTTGGGGTTGCTCCTCCCGAACTTATGGTGCTCAAAAGTACTTTGCCTTTCTTTTCTGTCTTCTTATCCTTTCCTTCTTTTTTATCCTTGGTTCTCTTTTGCATGGCTTTAATATTCTTTCTCTCCTTTTTGTTTGGGATGTATATGTTATTTGATCTTCTTATTGTTGTAGCAACCAATCTTCCCGAGTCTTCTTCTTTGATTTCACAACTTTGAGATTCAAACATGAGATTGTATGCCTAATCACATATTTTTCCAACACTAAGGAGATTATGCTTCAAATCTTAAATTGGTAAAACATTTGTTTCTTTTACATTTTCACTTCGAAGACTTTCTACACCCTTTCCAAGTATCTTAACAGAGGAGTCATTTCGAAATGCAACACTAACACTTTTTCTTTTATCCAAATTGATAAAATTGTTTTGGTCCCTAGTCATGTGTGTTGAACACCCACTGTTTATGCACCATTCATATTCTTTATTTTCAACACGCAATGATAGCCTGCAATCTTCTTTTATTTTCTTTCCCCATGTTGCAATTGGTTTCTCTTTCTTTATGATAGGAGAATCTTCTTTTGTATTTATGCAATCTTGTGGCTTTTGACCAAGATCATTGCATTTGTAGAATACAATGTTCTTATCCATTAACGAATGAAATTCATTTTAATTTATGTTAGCAAATCCATGAGAATTTCCAAGTCTATGGTCATCCTTTGTATATCCATAATAATTTATGTTTCTTGCATTGATTTTACAATGAATTACTTTATGTCCAAAGTTTATGCAAAATGCATAAATTAGCATGCAAATTTCTAATGCTACCCTATGCAAAAGATATAGGGTTCATTTTGCAACACATGGATAGAAATAAGTTGTTAACCCCTAGGAAGTACTTGAACATGAAATTCTATGCAAATTGGCTAACTTGAATACTAGGGAAGTTCTCAAGTCATAGTGGCAAAAGCCTGCAAAGTTTCACCAAAAGCCAAGTGTGGTTTACAAGACTAAATCTTTGAGAAAATTATATCAATATTATATGGTGATGTGTTGTAGAGTTCATGGATAGAAGAAGGAATAATATTTTGAAGAAATATGGGTTTATTTACTCAACTCGGTTGTTTCTAGCGGCAAGATCTTCAACTGGGCTTGCATCCTTTCTCAACAACTGCAGACAGGCGAAGCAAATCTTAGAAGTTGACCAGTCACAAGAGTTTTATATTTACGCCTATCTGCTGGATGGGATTTGCACTTACTATGCATTCATAGGAATGAAGCAAAATTGGACCCTTAAAGAGAAACTTCTTGTTCATCTCCACCGCAAACTAATGTTAAAAGTCAGTTTCTGAGGAGTGTATACGAGATTGGCCAAGCACTTCTTTGCAATTTTATGATGATTTTTGAGGTGGAACCTCCCTGCATTAAATACCAGAGGAACTTTATGAGATTGCGTATTGGTTTTCTTCACCACAGATCAAATACATCAGATTTTTTGGGTGCCAAAATGCCCCTCATCTTATGTCGAGACAAGTGACCAACAAGGTGTTCTTGCATGAGGTTTCCTACTAACTGAATACAAGTTTGTCTGCACAACTCCAAAGGAAGAAGTCCCCTTGGCCCTATTTCCTTTACAGATTGGATCATATGCAATTAAGACCCTTAAGGTGGCTGAAGCTAAGATTGAAGAGCTTAATCACCTTCATTTTGGAGTAATGAACTTTCATAGATACGATCCTAGAAATGTTTGTAGACAACATTGCAAAAAGATATGTTACACCTAGCCATATGTGCCTATGACGATTCCATAATATGAGGAGATCAAGAACTGGTACAATGCATTAAGGAAGGATCAACTAGGGGATGAGATAGGACCCTGCCATATTTCACAGGTACCAGATACACAAATGGAGGAGATTCAACAAGAAGTGATTTCCCCACTTTACACTATATTATCAAAGAAGTGGCCAAAGCATGATTTGGTAGTAGAGGGAAGGAATTTTTTTAAGGCAGATCCTCTTTACAAAGGTGCAATAGAGTAAGAGTAGTGAAGAAAGAAAAGGGAGGAGGAAAATAAAAGACAAGTAGAAGAAAAGCAACAAGAGGAAGAATGAAAAAGAGAGGAGAAGCACAAACAAAAGAAGGAATGAGAGAAGAAGAGAAAAGCATAGGAGCTGCAAAAAAAGCAACAAGAGGAAATCTTGAAGAGGAAAAGAGAATAAGAAGAAAGGAAAAGAGCAGATGAAGATGAAAGCAAAGGAGGTTGGAGGAAGAGGAGATGAAGAACAAACAAGAAGAAGAAGTTGCACATAAAATGGAGGAAGAACTAATGGTCCATGACATAGAGGCAAAGCTAGAAGAGGAGGAAGATATTGAACCAATTGCAGATGAACCAAGCATTAAGTTATAACCTCCTCTCACTGGTGGCCATCTCCTATTCAAAAAAATGGGAATTTCTCCTCCACTTGACGATAGGGTCATGGATATATCGAACTTCATCTTCGACCATCTGAAGAAGAGGATTGTACATGAGGGGCGAAGGTATTTTCCTAATGACCTCGATCATCATGTAACCATAGATATAGAAAGGGTTATAGCATCCAACACTAGGAGAAATCCTCAAGGATTCATTGCAGCCAATCAGGATTTTTCAACAACAACAAAGGATAATAAAGAGTATCTTTTGAGTCAAAATGAACAACTGCAAAAGGATTTGACTGCGGTAAAGTAGCAGGTTGATCATCTTGTTGCATAAAACCATAGGTTGGATTCTACCAGTATCAACATAACAGAACTATGGTCTACCATACTTGAAGAGTTGAAAACAACGAAGGATACTTTGAAGTAGCTTTATAATGAAATGATCCTTTTACATGAGGTGATGGGGCCCCTAGTTGAAATCTAGAAAATATCTCAAGAAATCCTGAAATTTCTGAAAGTTGTAGGCACAACTATGGATCTGATGTAGCAGTATGGCATCAAGTATCTAAATATTCCTAAATGGTTAGTAAAGAAGGATAATTTAGCAACAGAGGTGGATAGAGCAGATTTGAGGCTACACACTCAAAATTATAACTAGCTTCACGAATAGGTGACCAACACTATAGCTGCCTATGGCCGACTGCACAAAAATTTAGATTCCTTGGCACAAAATCATAAAATACCTTCTGTGGTCCCACTTGGAGAAATAAGGGATAAGGATGTCATCATGTAGGAGTTTAAAGAGTTTATTGAACAAATCAGGCAAGCAACAAATCAAGAAAGCTTGGAGGTGACTAAGAGTACCATTCTACAATGTGTGACTGGGTTAACCAAAGTTCATAGGAAGTTATCCATATTGTGGAGTAACATACAATCAAACTCCAAATCTATACTATCAAATCCATTAGAGGTGAAAATGTGATACTTTGCAGATCTACCAACAAGAGTCAAAGTTATTGCAACAAAGTTCAAAGCATGACACTCATGCATTACTAATGAGATCCACTCTCAAGCTATTGATTTGTCTTTTCCTCCTACATGAGGAAATTAGGTCTTATTGTAATTTTTTCCTATATAGCCACCATTTTTAATGTAATTAGTCTTTTATGAGAATATGAAATTCAAATGTAAAGTAGTTCCAAGAGACACTTGTGGAATAGAAAAGTCACATAGTAGTCCATAGGTTATAGGAAGTCAAAGAGTCATGAGGAAGCCCAAAGATCACTTTCATTTGTTATAAATAAGACCTCATAACTCAAGAAAAGGGATTTGAATTTTGGATAATTGGTCCTTGCTTCTCTAGCTGTGCATAGGTGAGAAGATCATTCTTTGGAGAAGAAAGTGGTAGGTTCATGTTCCACTATTGGGGCTAGTGTTTCAACATTGTAACAATGTACTCAGATCTTTCATTTAATCATAAAAAACTATTAGAACCATTGTACTTTCATGCACTTATCATGAATGTTTTAATACTATTCTTTAAATGTTTTTGTTATATGTTTATGTTATGCATACTAAGAGAATGACCTATTTCATTAACTTTATATACAATTCTTGTTGGATGTATGTTGTTATGTGTTTTCATGATCATTATTATCTTGTGAACTATTTTTCATGTTAATTAATGATTCTTATTTTATTTCTCTCGCATGCCTCTCTTAGGATGGTACTATTACTTTTCCATTAGAATCCCGCCTCTTATCTCCCTTTTGTGGAAGCTCCCTTTACACTTTACAATTGTTGTCACACAAAGCTTACACACTTGCAGTCTCCAAAGTTATCCGTATGATCTCTTGTGTGTGTTTTGCAACCAAGAGACATATCTAAGATCTCTTGCAAATGGTGGTCATACCAAGTATACGAATGGGGATCCTACTCCAAATGGTGTGAGGTCTAATTTTGACTTCATATCGGGGAGACCCCCTGCATGTTGGTGATTTCCAACACTGTCAACATTTTGGCGCTAGAAGGAGGGACAAATGACAAGCTGTGCCTGTTGATTCTATTTGAATATCTTACCTTAAATGGCTTCATCCAAAATATTAATCCCGAAATTATTTTCAAATTATTTATACCTTTCAATCACCGTGGATTTTTTACATTACTTGTTACATTTAAAATTTATTGGAAAGGGTCAAACAACCATTCTTGATTATGTAGTTGAATTTGTTCAATTATGCTTTTCGAGCGGAGTTGATTATGAGGATATCATTTCTCGGTTATGTAGATAATCTTCCGGATACATCGCATTAGGTTTCTTTTCTGATCGACGTTTCGAACCAGCAACGATGGTTCATCTTCAGGATGTGCAATATTATTGAAAGACTGTTCTCATTTTTCCAAATAAATAGAGATGAGATGCATAGCCGACAGATATTAGAATCTAATTAATTGATTAACTAATTAATTATTTTTTTTTTAATTTTATTTATTTATTTTTATTTTAATTTTATTTTATTATTATTTTTATTTATTTATTTATTATTATTATTATTATTATTATTAGGGTTATATTATTTTATTTTATTTTTATTTTTATTTATTTATTTATTATTATTTTTTAATTTAATTATATTTTGTGATGTTTAGGGATTTTTTTTTTAAATTTCATTATCTGATTATTATTATCTTAATTAGGGTTATGGTTATCTTAATTTTATTAGGGTTATATTAATTATGCTTGTATTTAATAATAATCAATTCTATAATTATTTCAATTATATTTATTTTAATTAATTTAGTTATTTTAATTAATTTTATTTATTTGTTTATTTTAATTATTTTCATTGTTTTTATTTTAATTAATTATTAATTATTTATTATTAATTGTTATAATTGTTATGATAGTTTTAATTAATTATTGATTTTTATTTTGTAATTAAATTTGTTTCAATATTCATTTTTAATTAATTAAAAGTCAATTATTTGTTAAGGTTTATTGCTTCTTTTTGCAGGTTGTGGAGCTATTTTCATTGTTTTTATTTTAATTAGTTATTGATTTTAATTGTTATAATTATTATAATGATTTTGATTAAATGAATATTAATTGTTATAATCATATTTATTACAATTTATTTAATATTTATTTATTTTTGATTTATCATTTTTGTTTAATGAATTATTACTATTGTTTTATTAGGGTTTTATGTTTTATTGTACTTGCTTTTATTTGGATTGTTTTAATTTTAATTATATTCGTTTATAATTAAATGTCTTAATTATTTGTTGAGTTTTATTGCCTATTTTCCTAGGTTGTAGAGTAATTATAGTTAAGATATCAATCAATGTTTATTTCTTATGATTTTTGTTAAATTTTATTTAATTAAGGAGGTGTGTTATTTAATTATGATGGATCTTTTATGAATGTTTTAGGTTAATTGGAGGATTATAGTTCGGTGTAGATTTAGATGATAGGGTTGGAATCCAGTTTTCGCTTATGGTCCATCCGTCGTCTCTATTGAGGTTATTAGGGTGTTTGCTAATTTCTATGGCTTCTCTGAATTTCCTTAAGAAGTAGTTATCACTTCTAGCTAAGATACGGGCATTTTCTATACAGATTTGGTGTTTAGTTTTATCAGAATGTTCAGCCAGAGCTGAGGATTTGGATCGATTGTGTTTAATGTCAGCTAAGTGTTTTGGATTCTAGTATTGAAGGATCTCCCAGTCTCACCTATATAGGGTTTGCTGCATGAGCAGGGAATTAAGTAGACCCCTTTACCCTCACATTGGAAGGTTGTGTCAAGAAATCATGTTATTCTTTACTTGGTTTCTTTTATTCACTCTTTTTAGCACCGTGTTAAGGAGTTTCGAAAAGCTTTTGACATGTATGACTATCAAGATGTTTACAAGAGGATTAGTCAACTTAGGATGAATCAGATGAATCTATACAAGAATTTTTTGGTCATTTTCTTCATATTTTTATGAGTTTACTGATGAATATATGGATTGGGAATCTATGCATGAGAAATTTCGATATTTGGTTAGGATGTCCACGAAATATTTTCAATAATTTTTTTTGAATGATTCCTCTCTTTCCATTGTTTCTAATCAAGAGGAACCTCAATCTTCCAAGGAGGAATATGTTTTCCCTTTTGTTCCTTGTCCTCCTCCATTCTTAGTACCTTATTTCGTACCCCCTATTGATCCCATCGAAATAGGAAAATTTGATAACCAAATCACTGATCCATTTTTTTATTCTTCATTTCCTATCCACAAACCTAATACAAAAACTGACTTCTCGGCCATTCCGAGTAGGTATTGTCTTGAATGATAATTTAGAATATGATTTGAATGAAATTATTGTGTCTACCAGAGATACTATTCTACCTTATTTTGACCTGATCTGTCTTGACACATGCAATTATCGTGAGGATCAGAAAGTTGGAGGGTGTACCTTTGAGGCTGAAGAGTCCCTTGATGAGGCACTACTTTTCCTCTCCTCTCTTTCTCAAGATGATTCTTCTTCTTGTTCATTTAATCATTCATCCCGTAATCTTGGTAGCCATCCAGTTGATCTTGAATCCTTTAATCATATTGAATCCTTGGACGATCATCATCTCGATCATCCAATTTATACCAAATTGCATAATGATAATTGTTTGAGTTGAATGGATGATTTTTTGATTTTTCAAGAAGACTTAGATTTGCATAATTTCCAATTATAATCAGATATGATCATTGAAGAGTTTCTTACAAGAATCTTTCCCCATTGATCATACCTTATGTCAGATATGTGTCATGAATCACCTAGTTCATTGGAGCTAGATCTCAAATTCACACAAGGAGATGAAGGATTTCAAGAGGATGATATTATAATCATTGAATATTTCTGTCATAATCTTGAAATTTTGTTTGATAATGGTCAAGCCTTCCATGAATCTTCTGGTTTGAAAAATTCTTATTTGGGTCATGATGGTCCAATTAACGTAAATGATGGAAATTGTTCTCATTTAGATGTTGAACTTGCTATATTTTCAAAGTTTAAGAATTCATCATTCAAAAATTTGAAGTCTTGTTAGGAAGTCGGGGAACTTTGATTTACAGTGATGGTTATGTTAGGTCGCTACTACCCTGATGAAACTTTTGAACTTGGTAAGATTAGAATTTTCTTGCGCAATTCTATTATCGACATCGAATCATGAGATGTTGATTCACTCTTAAAGGATTTTTGGTATGTTCATATTGATCTCTCTAATCCTAAAGATAAATTTTTTTATTAGATACATAAATCCCCATTGGTGGATTCTATTTCATGAAAAATATTTGGTCTTGAATTCAGAAACAAAGAATGTGTTGAATGCTTTTCAAATCTTTTGAATTTGCCCCATCATCAGGATTAACCTGTGCACCATTCTTGATGAGTTTCAATCTATATGTAATCCATTGTCTAATCAAGATCGATCTTCGGTATCATCACTTTATCCTTTATATAATGTAGATATGTTCCTTGCGAATCTATCTTTGCAAACTTTTCAAGCTGGTTGTTTTTATGATCCCATTGAAAATTGGTTAGAAGAATCATACCTGGTGAGTTCAATGACTCGTAATAAGCATTTTCGTGAGTTTAACCAAATTTTGTATAAATGTGAGTCTAAGAGGTGTTTCCGAGGTGTCTCTTTTTATCATCCATCTTACCATCATCAGATAGCACACACATTTACCTCACACCGCTATGCTTGCACTACAAAATTTCATGTTCATGTGCAGATGTTTTGGTTGCTCATCTCTCTTATGACACATTACGTTACCTTGGATTTACTCATCGATATCATTCAGTTCAAGGGCCAGGAGTAAATTTTGTAAGCTACATTGGAAATTTCACTTTACTTTGCCCCGACCTTCTAGCCCTTAGTTTAGGTTAGGCCTAGTTTCACTTAGTTACTTTGCATTGCATTATTTTCTGTTTGTTTCATTCATCTTATTGTTTTCCTTTCTCTTTTGTTTTGATTCATTTGTTTTCCATTTCCAATGAGGCTGCAACATGAAAGTTTCTTTGAAAAGTAAAATTGTAGTGATGTACAAGTCTTAGCTAACATGTAGATTTTCTTCATTGCTTGAGAATGAAAATCCTTTAGGTTAAAGATGTATGGTTGGAAAATATGATTCTTTTCGGATAGAGAGTGTCTAGTAGAATCCTGAATCCCACATTTATATTAGAACATTCATTTTGACTCAACCTTGTTTGAATTTTGTCTCCACTTGTTCACTCTATCGAGTAGAGAAGGGAAGGAGAAAAAATTAAATGATTATATTAACTTCAGTCATATTTCAAACCCATTGAACATGGAACAACCTATTTCTCATCAAATAAGTATGGATCCCTCTTCCACCTGCATCAAAATATGGAATAAATGCTTTGATCATATCTACTAGAAAATCAAAGAAAGGGTAAAGAAGAGAAATGCTTCCTGTGCAGAGAGGTGAAGCAAGCAACTACTCCATGGCACTGAACAGACTCACTGGCAGTGAAGCAATGCTTGTGATTCCTTGAGGTGACTCTGTCAGGGTACTAAATAGTCTCGCTGGTAGCAGTACGACACTAGGGAATGTGCTTTAGCCCTGAATATGCAAAGATTGGTATATTTATTATCCTTTCCCTAATAGAAGTGATTGAGTTACGACATGTGCATATTTGTGTTATAATCTAAGAAAAGAATAGGAGGGACTTTACCTTTATCTGAGATAAGTGGCGAAGCTAAGGTAATATATACAGTGAATCGATACCTCCTAATGATTAAGAATGCATATGAAAGATTTAATCCTAAAAAAAGAATCTGGAGTTATTCTAGGGTGTCTCCAAGTGTTGTCACTGTGACAATGACCCTCCAAATTTTTTTCCTCATTCAATTTTGGATGCTACCTATGTTTTCATGAATTGTCGCTTCAATATATCTTTTGTCATCTTGCCATTTTCACATGTTTTCCTAAGTGTCAATCATCCTATCGAAATCTCTAAATTTTTCTTTCCCTCCTAGGTCAAGGTTTCCTAAGTGTCGCCTTCTCATCTTTTAGAAGTTGACTTGTCACCTTTCTAAAGATAGGAAAAGCACAAGTTTCCCCTATGACCTAGTCAAACTCTCCTCACTTGAAATGAAAACTTCACAAAAGCAAGAAAGTTCATCTTTCTTTCTTAGTGAGAGAGCACTTTCCTAACTTAGTGAGCACATATGCATTGCTGAAGGAAATTGTGCTCTCTTGAGTTAGAGCACACTTCTCTTTCACAGTGGAGTGCACTTCTCTTTCATAGTGGAGCACACTTCTCTCTCACAGTGGAGTGTACTCCTTGACTTCAAAAAGTATGCACTCATTTTCTTCTGTAAGTACACACTCATTTTCATGAATAAGTGCACACTCCCTGTTCCTCACACATGCCCTCTCCTTGCTTGCATGGAGAGCACACTCCTAGAAAATAAGGATCATCTCCCACTTCACTCACCTAAATCAATGATCAAGTGATAAATGGTGACCATGCATCGAAACCCTAGTCTTAACTTGCATGTAGTTTTCCTTTATAGTGAGCCAAAATCATTTTTCATTCTCACAATCACTATTCACTTTGAGTTGAGCACATTTTCTCATCGCAACAAGTGCATCGATTCTTGGTAATTTTTAAGAAGTGTCACTTTTTCTTTCCTTAGTGGTGTTTTTATCCTCTTTTTGCATATTAAGTGTCGTTTTTATCTATTATTTCTCATACAAATGTTGTGTTGCTATTTCAAGTGGTGTTTTTATTAAATCTTCGCATTCCATGACTGTTGGGTGAAAATATTATCGTTTAATTCTGTTGTAGTATTTGCCCAACTATTTAATTTGTCAATCCGAGGTTCATAGACTTACGAGACACATGCACTATATATGCAGGACTGAAGTGGAACTAATCTAATCTAATCTAAATCATTGAAATCAAATTAATCTAGAAAAGCATTGAAACATTAACTATGAAAGCAGGAAATTACATAAAGGAAAAGCAATACAACATGTGAAGAATTGAGTGACAAACAACATATGTGAGCTCACAATAATAAAAATATCTTAAATTATATTACAAGAATCAAATTACAACTCATGAAAGCATAACAATAAAAGATGAAAAACTAAGAATTCCTTTCCATTATTCATTATTAAAATGAAGAGAGAGCACTCTCCTATATACATGAGGAAGATAACCTTCTCATAATTACATATCCAATATTCTCTCAAGAACTCTCAACTATTTTCCCATTATTACAAGATATTATCCCACAAATCTCTCAAGCATTTTTAACTACTTTCCCATTATTACAAAATATGATCCTTTTGAATCCTCCATAAATCTCTCACATATCTTGGATAAGATATGCCAACCAAATCCTCGATGATTTTCTCCTTAGGAATTGTCTTGCATAATTATCTCCTTAATATGGTGGAGGAGATATTAATTCTTCACATATTTCCTACACATCACAAAACTCACATATTCTTGATATATATATATATTTTTATTTTTATATTTTTTTTTTTTCTAATATTTAATCATAAATTCACTTGTCATACAAAAATGAATAAAATGGAAAATAAGAAGGTGAAACCCAAATGTATGTATGAAAATGATATGATAAAAGGTTAATGGGATGATGAAATGTAAGGTATAGTGAAGAAAAAGGTGGATGAAAATATGACATTTTTGAGTCCCAACATCCTCCCCAACTGAACTTGTTGCATGTCCTCATGCAACCATGCATGGGTCTCTTTAAGAAAATTTTGCATTTTGAACTTTGGCTTTACATGATGATGTATTTTAATAATGAATATTTCCAGGATATGTGAAAGACATGAGTAACAATTTACATTTCCTTATGGTTGGTTCTTGTGTGACAACCATGAATACAAAGAATGTTGGTTCTTGTGTTAACAACATTCATTTCGTTTTCTGTTCTCTTTTCTTCAATAATAATGTAAACACTCATTGGAAATCATAATGTGCATAAGAAAGCCCTTTTGTAATATTAATGAAGCATGCCAATATTGCGTATGAAGCAAAGTGCAACAAAGTATCATTGGAAAATAAATGTTGGTGAATGGTAAATGGAGTGATAGTGGTGAAGAAATGGAATCATGGAAGTGGATATGTGGTGAATATAGTTCCCCCCTCCCCCCTCAACTGAATTGGTTGCATGTCCTCATGCAACTTGACATGGCTCATGAAAGGAAATGTAGCATGGTGAGGGAATTTTCTGAAATATTCAAGTTAGCATATAAGGAATTGCATGATTAAAGATTAGAAAACAACATACCTCTACTTACCCAAGAATGATGAATTATGCAATAGGAATGTAACTGCTGCTACTGCTGGATCAGGAAAATGTGACTGTTGTTGTTGTAACTGGATCCTGGGAAATGAAGGAATCTGAACTGTTGATGCTGAATCATGGAAAAGATAAACGCTGAAAGTGGAACTGTGGTACTCTCATAGATCAGAATGCATACTGCTGTAACTGCTGAGGGAGTCGTGAAAAAGTGTATAGTCTTCACCCACTACAAAACTTCTTGGTACAATTCTAATCATGCGAAAAAATGTGCTGATGTCGAGCATGAAAAGAAATCATTGGATTACCAGCCATTGATGCATGCCATTAAACAATGCGAGGAAACTCACCATTGATGTCAATGAGTGCCAAGGTACCTGAGTACATCTTGCGAAGTGTGAATGGATGTGTTGAGGTCGAGCCACTTGCAAGATCTGAAGATCAAGGGACATTGATGTGTTCCCATGATCGTCAGCGAGAGAACTTGCCATTAAGGCATGCAAGCCTCTAGGTACTCAAAAGGAACTCTAGTCTATTTCCCAGATAAGGTGCTGATGTCGATGGGGCAAGACTTGTTGAAAGGTGGGCCTTAAGGAATCCCACATCAGTCAACGCGAATTTGTAAAAAAAATTTGGTAGGACTATAAAGGGAAAGAACTCACGGACAAGCAGTGTGGATCAGCATGGCTAGGAAATCAAGGCAATGTAATCATGGAAAGGGAATGAGTTTTATTCAGAAGGCAAACTAGAAGGCAAAAATAAACTAAAAAGGATAAAGGGATGTATGCGATTCAGAAAAATAGGCGTGCATGAAGTCGTGAAAGATAAGGTAATGGAATATTGCTACAACATAAGGATGGTCTAAGCGTGAGTAGTCATGACGCAAAAAGATTTTTGTGTAGTGGAAAATGTCATGATATGTGCAGTGAAGAATTAGTTCCTTCAAGCATCCAATGATGCATGTTTCATTGTGATTTCGAAAAATCACTTTTGCATTAGATTGTCTTCACTCTAAAAAACTTAGCACCATTCTTGCGTAAAAATTATCACCTTTGTGTGCCATCTCCATCGATCATTCATGTATGAAGTGACTCAAAAACAAATCGATCATTCGAAATCGACAAATGATTGATTATGTGATTTTGACAATGTTATGGATCACAGAAAAATTCCTTAATAAATTAGATCATTTTCAAGAATTTATGAAATGTCCATTTTTTTTTAATTATTTTTCGAAGTTACACTAATCATGGATGAAAAGGGTGTTGCATCGTAATATTGAGCTTTCTGCATAAGCTTCTCTTGGACCTACACAACACCAATCTCATTTATCTTGTTAGTATATGCATCCTAACTTTTGCCCACAAATTCACTTTAAAATAAATGATAAAATCAAACATACTTTTATCCCCCCAACTAGAAATATTGCATGTACCCATGCAATGTACTCATTGAGTGTGCAATACTTTTTCAAAATGTTTTTATTGGTTTGCAGGAAAATTGATTTAAAACATTTGAAAAGGCTTTTGTATTTGTTAGGGAACAAGTAGTTAGTTTATGAATGAATGAGGGCAATTTTTTTTTATTTTATTTTATATTTATATATATATATATATATATATATATTTTTTTTTTTTAATTTTTTTTTAATTTTTTTATTATTAATAAATAACAAATTAAAAATCAAAAGTTTTTTAATTTATTATTTATGTCGATTTTTTTTATTTACTAATAATAAAAAAAAGAAAAGAAACTAACCCTAATTAAAAAACGACCAATACAACCTTCAAAGTAGCAGTGTGAGCCATGGCCGTGCAAAAGGCTTGGGATGGCAGCTGCTGTGGCGTAATGCTAATTTGGAAACAGCAGTAGTCAAGCAACAGAAACCTGCTGCTCCCTGTGTTAATATTGCGGGGGTTCGTCTGTAAAACTGTGCGATAGGGCCACCATTTAGGCCTATTGATCTCGCCTATGTTGTTGTTGCTGCTCCCATATCCATTTGAAGCGCTGGTGCCTCGAGATTCTAGTACAACACGTCCAACTATTTTATTGGCGCTGTTGCTGACAGGTTTGTCCCATCTAGAAGCTAGAAATTCATTCACTGCTATGGCGTTTTGGCCATAGGACATCGGTGAGCACCAGTATGCCCAAATCCACCAGCTAGGTATGTTCTCTCTTGATAGCACAAATCCTCCATGAACAAACACAATGAGCAATGCAAATGATCCAAAAGTTTGTGAGACAATCATGTTTCGCCCCAGTGAGGCTATGAATTTAAAAAGTGCCAATGACATTTGATGCATCACAAAGAGGAGGAAGAATTGCCTAAAGAACCTCTCAGCTGCTGGTGCAAAACCGATAACATAGTATGTAACACAAACCCAAATGCCTGCTTCTAGCAAAGAGAGTGGAATTCTCACTATCCATGTTGGTAAAGCATAAGCCCAACATGGATAGAACAGAAGGTCTCTTTGCTTGTAGAAAACTGGAAGACGGCTAACTGTCATGATAATTCTGGGAAACCATTGAACATTATATGAACTAGTCCAAAGAAAAGAGCTCCCATGTACAGGTTTCCATCATTAACAGTTCGGTGATGCATTTCCGTGCGTAAAAACAGGGTCATTTTGACTACCCCTACAACTAAAATCTGTGCTGTTTTGAATATATATACAAAAGAGTTTCTCTTCATAAGCAACCATTCTCTGGAAAGGCAGGCTCTGAATATGTTCGTTTTACTGACACCATACTTTGAAGATGAAAGAGTAGCGGGATGGTTTTTTTTCTATCATATGGATGTGATAACTCTTCTAAAAGGTTCTTGCCAACATGAAATGAATGAAAAGCCTCCGCAAATTCTTTGACAGGTATGTAACGGTAGAGTTGGCTTTCAACTGCCCAATACTGTTCTTGATCCTTTCTCGAGGTCACTTCTTGTAAGAAATCAACAACCCCTTTTCTTTCTGGGCACTTGAAGCCCATGGACTCGAAGAAATCAAGCACAGATTCTCGAGGTCCTTGATAAACCACCTCTCCTTCAGACATTAAGATGATGTCATCAAATAATTCATATGTTTCAGGAGCAGGCTGCAGAAGAGAGATCAACATTGTCGTATCCAAGAGATGGATAATTTGGCGAAAACACTTGATGATCTGGAAAGTCATAGCACTGTCCAATCCGGTTGAAATTTCATCCATAAAAAGAACTTTTGCACGACCGACCAACATTTCTCCAGTGGTAACCCTCTTCTTCTGGCCTCTAGAGATTCCACGACGCATCTGATTTCCAACCATTGTGTCTGCACAAATGCCCAAGCCTAGAACCTTTAACACATAGCTGGTGAAAAGGCTAGTCTGTTGTCCCTCAATTGAAATTGAAAATTCATTTTTGAGTTTAATAAAGATCTCTTTCTCAATTTCCAGCATTAGGAAAAGATGGCTTTTCATTGTAGTTCCTCTCTCTTAGAGATTCCAGCAACTTCTTTTCTCAAGCTTGCTAGGTCATTGTCGACAGAAGCACCCTCTAGCAACACAAACTTTCCTTTAAGGACATCAGTGCTGAGGTGATTAAGTGCATCTGCCTCAGACTCCAGCGCCATTACTTTTATATGAATTGTTTTATTTATGAGTGCGCTGGTTGACTGGTTTATTTTTTATTTTATTTTTTTATTATTAAAAGTCTAAAAAATGAAATTAACCCTATCTTTACAAAAACAAAAATGGTTAGCTTTTTTTTTTTTTAATCAATGAAAAACTAAAGTTTAGAAAGAAACTAAAATTTCTCTTAATTTTTTTTTTTTTTTTTTAGTGTGCTGATTTTTTTTTGTTTTTAGAATCTCTTTCCACATGGTTTTATAATGAGTGTCAGCTTGGAACTACTCACTCAGATCCTTGCAGAAGTCGGAATCTCCTCTTCCCTGGAAAATGAGATCTTGACAAGAATTGAAAGTTCAACTACTCCCCAAGAAATAAACGAAGATTCAACATCTGAAGAATCCTACATATCTGATGGCGAACAATCATTCGAACAGGAGATTGAGGAAGAAGAACAGCAGATCGGAGAAGAAGAACAAGAATTACAACATGATGTAAGTGAGAGAAATTGTGCTTATCAAAGCTTTATCAAACAATGGTTCCAGGTGAGTAGTAGATTAGATTCGTCTTTTTATTTTTTTTAGTTGATTTGCAGTTACAACAACTAGAATCATTCACTTTTGAATATTTTCATCCATCATGTAAAAAATTGCTACTGGATATATTGTTGTTACTGCTACGTGAATGGCTTCATTGGAAGTTTAATTACACGTAACTAATTTTTTTTCTAATTAGTATAGAGTAGGTAGGCTTTCATTTTGAGTTTTTAGCTGTGCTTTTCCTTAGAATAAGTATGCTCTCCTCCGCGCTTAGTGCGATCACGAGGATCAGAATGTTGGGTGAAATTATTATCGTTTAATTATGTTGTAGTATTTTCCCAACTATTTAATTTGTCAATCTGAGGTTCGTAGACTTATGAGACACATGCAGTATATATGCAGGACTGAAGTGGAACCAATCTAATCTAATCTAAATTACTGAAATCAAATTAATCTAGAAAAGCATTGAAACATTAACTATGAAAGCAGGAAATTGCATAAAGGAAAAGCAATACAACATGTGAAGAATTGAATGAAAAACAACATATGTGAGCTCACAACAATAAAAATATCTTAAATTATATTACAAGAATCAAATTAAAAATCATGAAAGCATAACAATAAAAGATGAAAAACTAAGAATTCCTTTCCATTATTCATTATTAAAATGAAGAGAGAGCACTCTCTTATATACATGAGGAAGATAACCTTCTCATAATTACATATCCAATATTCTCTCAAGCACTCTCAACTAATTTCCCATTATTACAAGATATGATCCCACAAATCTCTCAAGCATTTTTAACTACTTTCCCATTATTACAAAATATGATCCCTTTGAATCCTCCATAAATCTCTCACATATCTTGGATAAGATATGCCAGCCAAATCCTCCATGATTTTCTCCTTAGGAATTGGATAAGATATGCCAACCAAATCCTCCATGATTTTCTCCTTAGGAATTGGCTTGCATAATTATCTCCTTAATATGGTGGAGGAGATATTAATTCTTCACATATTTCCTACACATCGCAAAACTCAAATATTCTTGATATATATATATATATATATATATATATATATATATGTATGTATATTTTCTAATATTTAATCATAAATTCACTTGTAATACAAAAATGAATAAAATGGAAAATAAGAAGGTGAAACCCAAATGTATGTATGAAAATGATATGATAAAAGATTAATGGGATGATGAAATGTAAGGAATAGTGAAGAAAAAGGTGGATGAAAATATGACATTTCTGAGTCCCAACAATGACCATTCACCTTCTAGTCATGATTGCGACAGGATATACGCACACTTGTAACTTGTTTCTCTCAATTTCACTATGCTCTTGACTTGTTGCTGATGATTACTTAACATTATTGAGTTTGTCTCTCTATTTTAGAGCATAACACACTTGCAGGCAACAAGAACCAATTGTAAATTTGAACTTCACCTAACTGAGAATGGTTTCTCTTCCATAGTGCATAATGCACTTATAGTCCACAATGAGGCATCTCTTTCCCACTGAAACTGTGACCTACGCCCATGTTGAGCCTCCATAGTGCACTATGCACTTTTAGTTTATAATGTGTCTCTCCTTGTCCCTCGTTGATGTGACCTGTGCCTAGGAGGAGACTCTCTCACTCACAAGTGCGCACTACATGGTTCTGAGCTCTAATCTTGACTCCCTTATGCACTGTGATCTTGAATTGCACATTGTTTGGCTCTCTCTTCCTTTTCTTAGCACATTGCGCACTTCCAGTGGCTAGTGAAGCCACCCTATCTCATCCTTGTCAAGCTTGTGCTCCCAACTTGCCCCATCCTTCTTATTCATTGTCTTTTGCAAGGTTTGCATGTGATAGCTAGAATATTTCTAGGAACTAATCTTTGTTCACCATAAGTAATATTCCACTTACAGGTGTTGCAAACATGATACACATTAGCCTTTCATATTTTGCAGAGACCATGCCTCCCACCACTCAACATGATACATCAAAAGAAACTTCAAATAATAGTACTAAGGAGGAAATGGAATGTTCCAAGCCAAATGTTCCAATCTTATCAGATACACAATTCTTCATTTATAAGTCTATCAAAGTCTCATGGCAAGATATAAAAGATGCATTTATTAAAAAGGAGTTCTTAGAGACCCTGGAGGATATGCAGGTTTACATCAACATAAAGAGGTCCAAAATGCATAAAATAACATGCTGATTTCTGGTGCTACCCTGTGCAAAACCTATTGGGTAGATTTTTCAACACATGGATAGCAACAATCTAGTTCTTAGCAGTAAAAGAGGAAATGATATTTCCACCTATCATCCAAATGATTTACATTCCCATTATAATTTGTTAACCCCTGGGCAGTACTTGAATACAAAATTATATGCAACTTGGGATAACTTGAATACCAAGGGAATTTCTCAAGTCGTGGTGGGAAGAGCCTGCAATTTTTTTCCAAAATCCAATTGCAATTTACAAGACTAAATCTTTGAGAAAAGTCTATCATTATCTTATGAAAATGTGCTGCAAATTGCATGAGTGGAAGCATGAAAAATATTTTGAAGAAAAAAGGTTTTATTTACTCAACTTGATTGTTGCTAGAGGTAGGATCTTCAACTGGGATGATGTCCTTTCTTAGTAACTGTAGATCAATGTACAACAAGAAAAGAAAGTCTTAGAAGTTGATCAGTTACCATAGTTTTATATGTCCGCCCATCTGTTGGATGGGATTTGCGCTCGCTGTGCATTCACAAGAATGAAGTGGAATTGGACCCCTAAAAAGAAACTGCATGTTCATCTCCATTGTAGACTAATGTCAGAAGTTAGTTTTCGAGGAGTATATATGAGACTAGACGAGCACTTATTTGCAATTTTATATTAGATGATTTTTGAGGTGGAACCTCCCTGTATGACAGCTCAAGTGAAGGAGGCACTTTATGAGATTGCAGATTGGTTAGATTCACCACAAGGCACATACATCAAAGTTTTCAGGTGCTAAATTGCCCCTCATCTTATGCCAAGATATGTGACCAACAAGGTGGTCATGCAAGAGTTTTCCTACCAACCGAATACATGTTTGTCTGCACAGCTCCAAAGGAAGAACAAGTCCCATTGGCCCTTTTTTCCTTTATGGATTGGATTGTGTGAGCTTAAGAGACTTAAGGTGGCTAGAGTTGAGATTGAAGAACTTAAGCACCTTAATTTTGGAGTAATGAGCTTTCATAGATACAATCCCAAAAATGTTTGTAGATAACATTGCACCAAGATATGTTAGACTTGGCCATATGTACCTATGATAGTTCTAGAAAACGAGAAGAATAATTGGTACAATGAATTAAGAAAGGATCGTCCAGGAGATGAAGCGGGTCCCTCCCATGTTTCACTGGTATGAGATACACAAATGGAGGAGATTTAGTAGGAAGTGATTGCCCCACTTGACACTATATTATCAAAGAAGAGGCCAAAGCATGATATGGTAGTAGAGGGAATTAGAAAGTTTAAGGGAGATCCTCTTTGCAAAGGTGCAATAGAGGCGGAGCAAAAAATAAATAAAAAAGACAAGCAAAAGAAAGGCAGTAAGAGGAAGAACACAAAATATAGGAGAAGCACAAACAAAAAGAGGAATAAGATAAGAAGAAGCAAGAAGAATTTCTGTAAAAGAAAGAAGAGCTGAAGAAGAGAAAAGCAGAGGAGTTGCAAAAGAAGCAACAAGAGGCAATATTGAAGAAGAAGAGAGAAAAAGAAGAAATGAAAAGAGCAGAGGAAGAGGAACAACAAAGGTAGTTGGAGGAAAAGGAGATGAAGAATAAACAGGTGAAGAAGCTGCGCAGAAAATGGAGGAAGAACTAATGACCCATGACATAGAGGAAGACCTATAAGAGGAGGAAGATATTGAACCAATTGTAGATGATCCAAGAATTTAGTCAAAAGAACCTCTCACTGGTGGCCATCTCCCATTCAAAGAAATGGGAATTTCTCCCCCTCCTGAAACAGAGTCATGGATATATCAAAATTCACCTTCAACCAGTTGAAGAAGAGGATTGTGTAGGAGATGCAAGGGTATTTTCATGATGACCTCATTCATCCTGTTACCATAGACAAAGAAAAGGTTGTAACCATCCAACACCAGGAGGAATCCTCAATCAATTATCAGATAATGTGGCCTTTATGACATCCACACAAGATTATAAAAAGTGTGCTTTGAGTCAGAATGAAAAAATGTGAAAGGAGTTGACTTCCATAAAGCAGTAGGTTGATCATCTTGTTGCAAAAATCCAGAGGTTGGATTCCACCAGTATCATCACAGAAGAATTGCGATCTTCCATACTCGAAGAGTTGAAACCAATGGAGGATAATTTGGAGCAAATTTACAATGAGATGATCCTTTTACATGAGGTGATGGCACCCCTCGTTGAAATCCAGAAAATATCTCAAGAAATCCTGAAAGTTTTGAAAATTCCAAACACAATTGTGGATCTAATGAAAGACTGGGGAATCAAGTATCTAAATATTCCAGAATGGTTGGTCAAGAAGGATAGATTAGAAGTTGAGCTGGATACAAAATAGTTGAGGCTGTACACTCATAATTATAACCAAATTGGCAAACAAGTGACCAAAACTATAGCTTCATATGCCAGAATGCACAACAATTTAGAGTCCTTGGCACAAAATCATAACATATCTTCTGTGGGCCCACTTGGAGAAATAAGGGGCAAGGATGTCTCATGCAAGATTTGAAATTTTTTATTGAACAAATTAGGAAAGAAATAAATCAAGAAAGCTTGGAGGTGACTAAGAGTACCATTCTATAGTATGCAACTAGGAAAACCAATTCATATGAAGTTATCCATGTTGTGGAGTAGCATACAATCAAACTCCAAATATATACTATCAGATGCATTGGACGTGAAAATGAGGTACATTGTAGATATACCAGAAAGAGTCAAATTATTGCGACAAAGTCCAAAGCATATAAATCTTACATTACTAACGAGCTCCACTCTCAAGTGATTGATTTGTCTTTTCCTCCTACATGAGGATATTTTGTCTTATTTTAATTTTGTCCTATATAGCCACCCTTTTTAATGTAATTTGTCTTTAATGAGAATGAAATTCAAATGTAAAGGAATTACAGGAGACACTTGTGGAATATGAAGAGTCACATATAAGTATATAGGTTATAGGAATTCAAAGAGTCATGAGGAAGCCCAAAGGTCACTTTCATTTTTTATAAATAAGACCTCATAACTCAAGCAAAGGGCTTGGACTTTTGGAGAATTGGCCTTGGATTCTCTCATTGTGCATAGGAGAGAAATCATTCTTTGGAGAAGCAAGTGTTAGCTTCATGTTCCACTTTAGGGGCTAGTGTTTCATCATTGTAACATTGTATTTGGATCTTTCACTTAATCATCAGAAGCTCTTAGACCCAACATACTTTCACGCATGTCACATGAATGTTGTAAGACTATTATTTAAACATTTTCAGTATATGTTTGTGTTTTGCATACTAAAGAGAATGAACTATTTTTTTAACTTTAGATTTGAATCTTGTTGAATGTATGTTGTTATGTGTTTTCACGATTGTTATTATCTTATGAACTATTTTGCAGATTGATTAACGATTCTTATTCTATTGCTCTTGCATGTCTATCTTAGGATGGTGCTACTACTTTTCTATTAGAATCCCACATCTTATCTCCCCTTCGTGGAAGATCCCTTTACACTTTACAATTGGTGTCAAACATAGCTTACACACTTTTGGTCCCCAAAGTAATGCGTATGATCTCTTGTGTGTGTTTTGCAGCCAAGGCATATCTCCAAGATCTCTTACAAATGGGTGGTCAGACCTAATATTTGAATGGGGCTCCTATTCCAAATGATGTGAGGTCTAATTGGGAATTTATATCGGGGATACATCTTGTATGTTGGCGGTTTCTAGTACCATAAACAAGAAGATAGTTAAAACCTGCTGTTAACACCCAGGTTGTTCCCTTTGACTCCCAAGGGAATACGGCCGGGGTAACCACTAACCAATCTTTGGATTACAGCTTCTAGCCAGGCTGTAATCAGAGAGGGCTCTCTCTTTAAGGTTTAGCTCTTTTTGTGTCGAAATTTTAGGCTAGTTATGATGTTCAAGATTTGTTTTTGTATTTGGTTGGAGAATGTTTCAGTCAAGATATATATATGTTCTCACTAGAATGTTATGGGTCATTGGGCATGGAGTCAGTGGTCCTTTAGTTGTTTGGTGTGCTATGTTGATATGATAGTGATGCTGCAGAGCTGGATAACTATCTGGGAAACAACGCTTTGGAATTTTGATTAAGTGTGATGTATTCAGTTTATGAAAGGCAGTTAAGAATCTTTCAATAAAAGGATATGTGAAGAAGTGAGAATATTATTTAGAAGCAACTAAGAATTTCTAGATAACATTCACAGTTATTGAATTAATGCAAACATGAGCACTCAAGATTTCATGTCCATGGTTAATTCAGAAGAAAACATTTACAGCAATAAAAGATTGAGCACAGGGTGTTATGAATCATGTCCTGTACTATCCCTTTTCTCTATTGCTAGATTTGATGAAAACATGAGTATGCAATAACATAAGAAGACAAAACAGAGATTAAGAAAACTTATTATTCCACCAGACACCACAAGAATTCTGCAACAACACACAGGTCATCAACAAGACATCAAATCTTCAGGAAATCACTGAGCTAGTCCAGCCCTTTGTATTAGACAATTCTGAAAGTGTACAATACATTTTCCTCAGAGTGAAAATTACCAACCCCTTATACATTACTAAGGGGGGTATATATACAAAATTTACATGAAAAATATCAAGGAAATGAGTTAATGGCTCATTGATGTTATGCCAACTCCTGGAGCATTGTAGCTGAGAAAGTTAATGCTGTAATAACTCTTCAGTGCTTTAGCTGTCAAAATGGTCAGAGACTGTTGACTTGGTGGCTGTTGGAGTCGGCTGAGGATACGTTGTCAAAGATATGCGTTTTTTCTTATCCTTTGGGCTAGCTGTCGTTGTACATGTGCTGAGTCACTTTTCAGCTGCCTTAAATGCTAACCTTTTTCTGCTGTTTGTCTTCTAGTGAGCTGGAGATGGCAGTGACCGAGCAACTGAGGCTACCGTGGCAAAATTTGAAGCATTGCCTGCCACCAATCTTCCTTAGGCATTTGATGTCTTCGAATCTTAATTAAAGTTTCATCGGCCTCTGTATACCTGTAAAATTTAGGAGGAATTTCAAAAAGGTGCTTTACCTCATTCTCAATAAAAAACAAGCCTTCAAGTTTATTATATAAGCTCTGTCCTGTTGGAGGCCCTGTTTCCTGAGAGGTACTGCCAGATGCAGTGATTTGGTTTTCAATATGAGCTGCCATCCTGTTAGCAAATTGATCTCGGGAGATCAGTCTTCCTGTACCGCTCAGTAGGCTGGGCAGTCCTTTTGCTTGCAGTGCTGCCATCTTGTGTTGGTACTCATGCACCTCAGCCTGTATTTCAAAGCACTTTCTCTCCACAGTCTGTACATAATTCCTGAGAGTGAGTACTTTCTTGGCTGTGAGGACGGCCTCTGTTCTATTGACTATGCCAATGGCTGCCAGTTCCTCCTTTTCCTGCCTATTCAAAAAATCTATCATTCTGTTGGCTTGTTCAGGCTTGTCTCCCAGTGTTGTTTTGGTCCTTTGAATCTCTGTCTATGCTTGGCAAACTAAATCCATCTGCTCATGTATAGTTTTTATTGACCTCCATTGTTTATCGATGGATTGGCCAATTTTGGCCCACATAATTCTTCTTATCTCAGCCATGGCACTTTCCAGATTCAGCTCTTTTTCTAAGGCCTTTATCTTTTCTTTTAGGGCCTTTATTTCTCTGCCTTGTTCTGCCACAGTCATCTTTGATTTGTCATACTTGGCATCTAATTCTGCCAATTTTTCTTTGGCCTTCTTTATTTCATCTGCCTGGAGCTCCATTTCCTTGATGGCCTTAGTCAACTCTTCCACACTTGCGCTGGAACTTGGAGCTGTTGTTGTTGCTGCTGCTTCTGTTGTGGGAGCCACTGCTGGCTCTGTAGTTGTTGCAGTGGTTGAAGTAGTTGGAGGGGCTTGGGATGTGGATTCTCCCTGTTTGTCTTGTAATGCCCCTTCAAGCTCTTTCTCCAACTCAAGGATTTTCTGGTTTAGCTGCATTATGAGGTCTAGCTGTTCATCGACCTGCTTTTCCTTCTGTAGCTCTGCTGTCTGAGGATGCTCTGTAGGCAGCAGCTTTAACCTCTTCTTTAATGCATTGAGGTCATCCTCCTTTTTCTTCATAAGGGCCCTTACACCCTTTGGATCCTTAGGATCATGCCCTAGGTCAACAATAATGTCCTCTAGTGACTTTATTCTGTTATCTTTGGCTAGGGAGGACATTCTCTCAAAATCCAACTGAGTGTTGGTATTTTTGAGTGACTCTTTTAGTTCGTGGGCCAAGGTTTCCCTCTCCACCAAGGTTGCATAGACCATTTCTCCAGTCTGTTTGTGGAGTTCAATCTGGTCCATGGGATGGATGTCTTTGGCTAGGACCTCCACCCTTGTCTTTACATAATCTGCTGCTGATTTTGGATGGGGCACTGTAGGCTTGAAGTGGCTGAGGATGATTTTTTCCTCTTGAATGTCATATACAGACATTAGCCTTTCCTTTTGGGTTGGTGTGGCATTGAGAAATTGTTTATAAACCTCCACCCTCAGCAGGTCATTCTGTGCCTTTATTTGCTTGAAGAAGTCCTTAGTGCCTTTGGGCTTCTTGCTCTGCTGAGAGGGGGAGGACACCTCCAAACCAAGTTGTAATCCTTGCTCCTGCTGAAAGGAGCTTGTACCTATGTGCTGGCTGCCCTCCCTGTTTTTCCTTGAACTGTCAAGGAATTCTTCAGTGATGTCTTCTACCTTCGGGGAATCAGCTCTTGGCCTCTTGGTCTGGGGTTGCTGGGAGGATCCACTAGCAGGAGTGGACTCTTCTCTGGCTCTTTTCGTACCCCTGTCCTCTTGTGCCGGGGTCTGCAAAATTGGAGCTGTTGGTGGCTCAGTTTGTGGAGGGGGAGTCTGCTCTTGCTGCTGCTCCGGTTGCTGCCCTTGTGGCTGCTCTTGTTGCTGCCCTTGTTGCTGTTCACTTGAAGGGGCAGAATTTTCTTTCATGGTTTCATCTTCAGCACCCATTATGCCTTTCCCTTTGTCTGTAGCTGGTGCTGCCGTGGAAGTTGCCTGTGTGGCTGGTGCAGTCCTTGAGGCCGAGGTCCCTTCTCCTGCTGAATAAGGCTGTTTGAAGGGTACCTGCTGCACAGAGTCTAGGTCAAGAGTTTTTTCTAGTTCCTTGACATTCTTTAACATTGTCTCTTCTTCAGTTAGTTTTTCAATTAGAGTACCCTGCTGCCATTCTTGTTGGTTGGCATATCTTTCAATGTGTGGGTATTTACAATGCCTATAACCTAGAAGCCTGTACTTGATTCTTCTAGCAGTAATGAAGCCTTCAGGGTCATAAGGGACCCACCGAAAACTATATGATAGCTTGTATTTTTCTTTGAGGATTAGGTCAGCATCTTCCCATCCTTCTTTCTTATTCATGATGAAGGGGCCCACCTGGTGTTTGAACTTGAGGTGGGCTTTCTTTTTGGAGCTGTGGAAGTGAGTGAGGTCAGACTGAATCAACTGCCTGTAATACTCCAAGGCAAATATTCTCATAGGCACATATTTTGGGAGCCTGTATGGACAGAGCTCACAGCCATAGACTCTGATGACTGTATGATTCTCATATAGGTACCAATCACCTATTTTGTATTTTTTGGAAAGCTGCAGAGCTTTCTGTATCTCAGTTGATATTCTGGGAGGAGGGGACCTCATCAATAGGCAAGAGACAGGGTATACAAATTGGTCAATAAATTCACAATAGGAATAGGGTGAATTTGAGACTTTGTGATAGACAGATGTCCAGAAGATAACAGATCTTCTTTCCCCTCTATAATCCAGCTTTTTGATGTAGCATGGAAAAACCTCAGACTGATAGTACATGAAAAGGTGGTAGATATAGGCCGAGTACTTGAAGACACCCTGTCTGTCCACTGTGCCCAATTGATCATGAATCTTGTTAGCTATGAACTTAGCAAAGTTATATTTGCGGGCAGGGGGTTGGCCTGGGCTGTAAGCAGCTAGCAATACCAGCATTGTTTCATCCACATGCTCATTGGTTCTGTATCCCAGCACATAAGCAATCATGTCCAGCAATAGTCTGCCTACTTCAGTAAAATAGACATCCAAGTAGGGAGGTGGCCCTGTAGGCTGGCACTCAGGTCTCATGAATGTCCTGGTGACCTTTTGAATCTCCTCACTAGTCATCTTGGCACCAGTGTCCAGCAGATAATTCATGGAGAATGGGAACAGCAGCTCAGTCTGATCAAAATGGAGCATTTTATTGATGGATTCTGGATTAATGTAAAAGAGGATGCTCCCAGATGGAGACTTAATAGCTCTGTGCTGCACATCATAGTTTTCAGCACATAGGCGAATGATCTCAGGAAAAACATTGACAGAGGGGAGACAGTAGTATGGCAGGTTTGACTCCCATATCCCATATGTATCATGACCATTCAGGTAGTCCTCTCTCAATTGCCTGAAGGTCTGCAGAAAGTCCCTGTTACCCACAAAGTCTTCAATGAGGTAGTCCTTGTCAGCAAGAGGCAAGGACTCCAGGTCTTTATTTGGTGGATTTAATGGAGCAACACTGAGGGCTGAGGGTGCAGGAGCAGCCATTACGCAGTTTGTATTTAGATAAGGTGATTACAATGGTTTGCAAGGTTCCCCAAAGACTTGAGTGACAGGCTTGGCAGTCAATGCTTGAAATTCTCCTCAAAGTGGAAAAAGCAGGCTTGGCAGACTGGTTTTTTCTGTTTGCTGGTAAATTCACGGGGATTGTGAATTGGTCAGGATGTTTGCAGAGGGTGTGCAGGCCTCAATTTGGTGATATGTGGACTTGGTCTCCACCCGGCAAAAGGGAACAATGTCGGGCAACTTCGAGGCCGAATTTGTAATTTTCAATCGTGAATTATCGTTTTAATACAGAATTGTCGGGGCGAAGGGTAATGCAGGTAGATTTGATGGCAAATTCAGTGACAAACAGTGTGCAGTTTAGGATTTAAGTGATTCTTATGGGGAATTCACATAGAAATGGTATGCACAGGGGCAAAACAGGGAATTTGCGGTGAATACCTGGAGAATATGCACGGAACGCCTCTGGGCCGAACGGGGGAGCTCACTGCAGCTGGATTTCCAAGTTATAATGGCCGCAATCTTCAAATTGGATGACTGGAGGCAATTTTGCGGCAACAGGTCGACAGTAGCAGCGTCTTTTTCGTATGAAAATGACCGCAAACGACTAGTTTGGGCGTTAATAACGGCAAATTTGGGCAAAAAGGGTGATTGGCGCTTTTTCCGCCAATGACGTCAGCATGACGTCACGGCGGGCCCGGTACGGAGGGTGACGTGGACGCTGAGCTGGGGGCCAGCGTGGCGGACGCGGTGGCAGGCGGATGCGGTGGCAGGGCCACGGGGCGCGGGGCGGGCGGAATAGCATGACATCATAGTGACGTAGGCGCTGACGTGTGGGAGGGGCGGTATCGGGGAAGGCGGTAAGCGGTCTCCCCGCACCGCTTTTGGTGATAGGCGGTATCGGGGAGGGGGGCTCCGAACAACCCCAGCGCCTGCCACGCGTCCAGGGTACGACGCCCAATACCGCCCTTCCCCGGACGTTAAAGGGAGGCAGGTCGGGGTGTGAAAACGACCGCCCACCGTTAGATCGGGGGTGGCGGATGATCGACGGCTGGCGGGTATTGCCATCCGCCGCGCAGCTTTGGGTCGGGCCCCGCCCGATTATTTAAATATTTAATTTAATATTTGGCCGCGGGACTTTAGTTTTTTGGGTTTTCTGGGTTTATTGGGTTAATCTTTAGGAAAAAGAGGTTAAAAGTGGGTTTTAGCAGAGCGAAAGGGGTTTTTTATGGAATTTTTTGAACAGAGGGAAGGTGAGGGCTTAGGGGGAAGTTATCACTCCAACCAGAGGTTAGAGCAATCCCATGACAGGGTCGACCATAGTCCTTGGTGGACTAATGTTTCCCTTAGACAAACTTATTTTAGCTATAGTGCTAAAAAGGGAGGATATTTATACAATGCTTGGGATTTATACACCATGGTGTTATAATAATAGGGAAAGGGTAGCTTAGGGGACTTAGATAATAGAAGTTAGGGGTTAATATGGATGGAAAAGGTGAATGAGGAGTGTTATCACTAAGTTTATTTGAAAACCACTTAGCTTAGGGAGTAGATCAAAATGAAAAGAATTTTAGACAAGAAATGTGGCTTTTAAAGGAATAGGAACCACCATAAAACCTCAAATTCTTCCATGAATCTCAACTGATGAATGGATGTTAGTAATAAATGTGAAAAGGGGGGAGAAGGAAGTTAATCATGCTCCTTTGCTTAGCTGCAACATGATGGAGAAGAGGACCTTCTCTATTCACTGATATTCCTTTGCAAACAGGTTCCCACATACTCACTTGTAAGGAATGACATTTCTGCAACCCCAACTGCCTACCCATCTATTTGCCTAGCATTTTTTTGTTTCTTCATGGAGGGTGCACTTAGACTTGCAGACCCTTATGTGCCTTTTCTTTTGCTTGGCTTTTTTCTTTTGATTTTCTATCTAGGACTACCCTTATTGCTTCCAAGGTCCCAGATTAAACAGTTGGGAACCTTACCTCTCTACCTAAGCTACTGGTCTGCCAAGTTTAAACAGTTTGGACAGACTTGTTTCTCTATTCTACAACAAAAAATTGAAACATGGCATGATCCAGATTAGGCTGTTGGACCATCCATCAAAATTGAGTCAACATTAGGCTATATACACACATTGTCTTCCCTTGGAAATATGGGATCTTTGCATCGCCAAAGCAGAGCATATTTGGACCTTTCTTTGCCAATCATGAAATATGAAACCTATTGATATAGGTAGCTAACACCTGCTAAATGAAAAAGGTACAAGGCATATAAAGAATAGTGGTATAAAATGTTGTCATCAGAGAAGATGTTATTGTAAGGAAAGTGCAGAGGATTAGAAGTAGGAAAGGTAGAAAAAAAAGAAGATTAGGTAAGAAAGTAAGAACAATATTTATATTTTTTATCAAAGGATTTAAGTTTTCTTCAAATAGGTTCCTAAAAAATCACCAAGTTGGTTCTTGTGAACAATAAGAGCTAGTGCTTCTAGTAAGTGGGTGCTTGCAAAGAAAAAGTGAGGGTGGATCCTCATGTACATTATGCCTACATAAAATGATGTAAATATGTGTTCGTGCTTGTATTTACAACAAAACAAAAAGATTTGTGGTTTTTTCCCTCTATGGGTTTCCACGTATATATAGTGTCTATATTGTTGGGTTGTGTTATTCTTTCCACGACTAGTTAGTATAGGGAGCTATAAGGATAGACTGTGATAGCCAAAGTGCAAGAACCATGCTTATCATTCAAAGACAAAGCACATTGATGTTCAGTATCAGTTTGTGAGGGATATGGTAGAAGACAAAAAGGTGTTGCTGGTAAAGGTGGACACTTTGAAGAATATTGCAGATGTATTGAAAAAATATGTGAGCTCTGAGAAGTTCTCTTTGTATAGAGAAACAATGGGTGTTGCAAGGCTGGATAAATGACTAAGCTCTCTTGTGGCCCCCTGTGGAAAGAAAACAACAAGTGGGAGAATATTGGGTTGTGTTATTCTTTCCACGACTAGCCCACGTAGTGAACTGGGGGGTTAGAGGGGGGGCGGAGCTCCCCCTTCGTTGCGCCGATTGTGCAATGGGGGGTTCACAGGGGGGTTTGAGGGGGGCAGGTAGCCCCCCTCTACGAGGTCCAGGGCAGCGCCCAGGGGAATTTTTTTTTTGGACCCTATATTAGGTTGGGCAGACCTACCTATGGTTTTGTGCATGATTTTCGCACATGGTTTTGGATGCGATGGTTTTTGGTCCATGGTGTTATGTGTGTGTTGTTGATAGTATTTATTTGTGTTGATTTCATGGTTAATTACTGAAAAATTAATTAGTTCTCCTCATTATTAAATAAATTGGCCAAAAATTGCTAAAGTCATAAAATATTGATTCACCTACCCCCCCTCCCAAGGTTATCCTAGTTTCTAAAAAACACTAACATATTCAATGTTGTTATCAATAGCATGATCAATACATTTTTGATTCCCAACATGGTGTTTGAGAAATTATGCTTAAAACACTCTCAAGATATACACAAGAGAATATATGGGAATGCTATCCAGTGTTTAAATCCCAATAAGGTCCTCTACTTCCCCTTTTACATTCTTCACATGTAAGTACTTATGGCAGGTGATGAATAAAAAATGCCTTGTAGAAAATAGAGATTAAAAAATTCCTTAGATTATAATCAATGTTTCTTTTTATATTTGTATGAGTTTTATAAATCCTTGGTTTTTGTAGGGAGACTTAAATTAAAATCAACTATCCTGAAGCTATGAAACCCAAGTTAGAAAGTGAATTAAGAATTTGTAAGGCGTTTCTCATGTTGGAAATACTGGGGGGGGGGGGGGGGTGAATCAATGTTTCCCTTATTTTTTTAATTGTTCTAGTGATTGCCAAAAGCATATATAGATATGTATATGTATACACAAAACACAGAAATCAACAGCTGGAATTAATGCTTTTATTAAAACTCAAAACAGTGCAATGAAATAAATACAATATAAGTATATATTTGATTGTGAATAGTTGCCAAGCTCCAACTTTGTTATGAAACCAGCTCACAAAAAGATAGAAAAGATAGATCAACGCCTTAGAATTCAGCCTCTTCGAGGGGGAAACCTCCTTTACATTACACAAATGAATGATTCCTTGATGATTCAAATGACAAAACATCCTTTCTATATATAGGAGTCTAAGGAGTCACAATATAACCCAGTCGACCTATCAATAATAATATAAAGCCACAAAAATAACAATAGAGGGATTCTATGGGGCATAGTAATAACAATATGGAGGCAATAGGGGCACAAAAATATTAATAAGGGATACAACTACAATAGTAATGGGGTAATCACTAGTATTATAGGGACCTAACATGCCCCTCTCCTTCAAAAAAGTGTTGTCCTCAACGCTTGAGTAGTTCTGGATGCTTCTGTATAAAATTCTCATCCTCCCATGTGGAATCTTCAGCCGATAAGTTCTTCCACTTGATGAGATACTCCGAAATTGATCGATTTCGTAGCTATCGAGTTCTTGTTTCTGTGACTGCTTCCGGTTCCAATATAATTTTTCCTTCCTCGTCAAGTTCTGGAAATATTGTTTGGAATGGGAGCTTGTCGCCTATAACCTTCTTTAAACATGAAACATGGAAAATTGGGTGCACTCAAGAAGCTGCAGGAAGCTCCAATTTGTATGCCATTGTACCAATCTTTTGCAACACGTTGTACGGACCATAATACTTTGGTGATAATTTATTATCCTTATTAGCTTGCTTGAGGGACATTTGTTTATATGGTTGTAGTCGTAGCAATACCCAATCACCTACATCAAAACTTCTTTCACTGCGATGTTGATCTGCTTGTTGTTTCATTCTATTCTGCGCCAACATGAGGTTATCCTTTAAGAGTTGGAGGACTTGTTGTTGATGCTCGATGTGATTTTCCACTGCTTGAACCTTAGAATTTTCTTTTAAATATGATGTGATGGATGGTGGTTGATATCCATAAAGTGCCATAAATGGGGTCATTTTTGTTGTTGTATGGAAGGAAGTGTTATACCACCATTTATCCAAAGGCAACCATTTAACCCATTGTGTCTGTTTATCAGATACAAAGCAATGAAGATATCCTTCCAAACATTTGTTTACTATCTCAGTTTTCCCATCAGATTGAGGATGATAAGATGAGCTATGAGCTAACTGAGTAACGAGACAAGAAAATAATTCTGTCCAAAAATTTCCAGTGAAAATGGGATCTGTGTCACTTACAATAATATTTGGGTTTCCGTGTAGCTTTTGAATTGTTTCCATAAATGAAATAGAAACTGTACTGGCTTTAAATGGATGTGATACTGCACAAAAGTGTGCATACTTGGTAAGTCTATCAACTACCACCATGATGACACTCTTTCCCTCAGACTTGGGTAAACTTGTGATAAAATCCATCGAAACCTCCTCCCAAAGTTGGCTTGGAATGGATAAAGGTTGTAGTAGACTAAGGGTCTTAATTGTTTCAACTTTATTTTGTTGGCAAACCAAACATTCCGCCACAAAATTTTGAATATCTGATTTAAGGCCATCCCAAAAAAATTCATTCTTAACCCTGTGGTAAGTTTTTAAAAATCCCGAGTGCCCTCCTAAGGGAGAAGTGTGCAATTCCATAAGAATCTTTTTGTTTGAGTTGGGAATTCTTATAGAGGTATAAGCGATCTTTGTACCATAACGAATCATTTTGCCAGCTAAATGTATCAGATGTACTGGAATCTTGTTGTAACTTTTGAATAAGTGCCCACACTTCTTCATCATTCTTCCATTCCTCCCTTGCTTCGTTTATCCAATCTGGTTGGATAATAGAAATGGCGCACAACAATGCTTCCACATCCTCATCCTTTCTTGAGAGTGCATCTACCACCACATTTTGCTTCCCTTTTTTGTAGATGATTTCAAAGTCATAACCTAACATCTTTGTGACCCGCTTTTGTTGCTCTTTAGATGACAATCTTTGTTCTAAAAAGTATTTAAGGCTATCATGATCCGTTTTTACCTTGAAGTGTCTTCCCATTAGGTAGGGTCGCCATTTCTTAAGTGCATGTAGTATTGCCAACATTTCTTTCTCATAAATAGCTTTGTGTAAAAACTTTCCCTTGATTGGACAACTTTCAAAAGCAATGGGTCTTTCATCTTGCATTAAAACAACACCAATTCCATTTCTTGAAGCATCACATTCCACAATAAAGGTTTTTGTGAAGTCTAGTGTAGCTAAGATTGGTGCTTGGCACATTGCCTCTTTAAGATGTTCAAAGGCCTTTGTTGCTTCTGGAGTCTATGAAAATGCATCTTTCTTCAATAATGTTGTTAGAGGTGTTGCTATTCTCCCATAATTCTTAACAAACTTGCGATAATACCCTGTCAACCTGAGAAATCCTCGCATATGCTTTATGGATGTGGGGATTTTCCATTCCTTAATGGCTTTAATTTTGCTAGGGTCTACCTTAACTACTTCATGAGATACAATATGACCCAGATATTCCACCTCTTGTACTCCAAAGAAACATTTGGATATTTTTGCATATAATTGTTTCTCCGCCAATAGTTGTAGTACCTTGTCAACATGTTCAACATTATCCTTCCACGACTTGCTGTAGATTAGTATATCATCAAAAAATTCTAACACAAACTTTCTAAGGAAGGGTTTGAAAATGGAATTCATCAAACCTTGAAATGTAGAAGGTGCATTGGTAAGGCCAAAAGGCATGACCAAAAATTCATAATGAACCTCATGAGTTCTAAATGCTGTTTTCAGAATGTCTTCAGTCTTCATTCTGATTTTATGATATCCTGAACGAAGATCCAACTTGGTGAAGTAAATTGATCCATGCAATTCATCCAGTAATTCATCAATGACAGGAATGGGAAACTTATCTTTAAGAGTGAGCTTGTTGAGCTCCCTATAATCCAGACACATGTGCCATGATCCATCCTTCTTGTGCACCAATACTACTGGAGCAGAGAAAGAACTTTGACTAGGTCGAATTATACCAGCCTCTAGCATTTCTGCAACCATACGTTCAATTTCACTCTTTTGGGAGTAGGGATATCTTTACGGCCTGATGTTTGGAGGAACATTTCCTAGAATCAGATGAATAGCATGATCATGATCATGAATAGGTGGGAGACCTTTGGGGGTCTCAAATACCTTGGAATGATTGTCCAAGACTTTTTGGAGATCTGGAGAAATAGATGATTTCGATGTGGAAACATCTGGCGAACATAATTGTGCAATTACACCTCTTTGTTCCCTTTTTAGAAGCTTTGCCATACCGTTAGAGCTGATTATCTTTCCCGGTTTCCCTGCAATACCCCTTAATTAACTTCCTTTCCTTCCGCATAAAATTTCATGAAAAGTTATTGAAAATTAAAAGCTATTGTACCCAAGGATTGTAGCCATTGGACTCCTAGTACAACATCAACACCTCCCATTGGAATGGAAAGCATTGGGCTAGTCAATACATATTCTCCCATGGATAGCTTGATATTATGGCACTTTCCAGAGCAATTTATTGTTCCTCCATTTGCAACCATCACTTGACACTCTGGTGCTGGATATAGGAAGCAATTCAATTCTTTTGATACCTTACAATGAATAAAATTGTGGGTACTTCCTGAATCAATCAACACTATTACCTTTTTCTTCTTGATTTGTCCTTCTATCTTGATGGTTTGAGGAGTGGTAATTCCAGCCAATGCATTACAATATATGGTCGGATTCATTTCTTCTTTATCTAGACTTTGTTCCTGGAGTATATCCTCTTCTTTTGACCTTTCTTGCTCCTTTTCTTCTTCCTCTTCACAATCTATGTAGAATAATTTCTTCTCAGCACACTTATGACCTTTAGTGTATTTTCTATCACAACTGTAACAAAGCCCTTTTGCTCTTTTTTCTTCCAATTTTTGTGTTGTCAACCTTATAGGTTGTGGAAGACTAGGGGCAACAACATTTCCATTTTTATAGTTGTGAGTGGTATGCTTCCTGGTTGCCATAATTTTGCTTTCCATTTTTCTTGCTAACCTCAATGCCTTATCTAATGAATTAGGTTCCCAAAGGCGAACATCATGTTGGATATTATCCTTTAAAGTCCCTATGAACACATCAATCCTATGCTCCTCTGGAATATTTTTTACCCTTATGTTCAATTTTTGGAACTCCTCAATGTGCTCCATTATTGAACCCTTTTGTTTGAGACTTATCAATTGGCTAAAAAAAGTGTTGCTTTTTGTATCCTCATAATGTGCTGTCAATTCTTCCGTAAAAATTGCCCGAGTGATAATTTGTTTGCGAGAGCAAAGCCATTGATACCATACAAACTGATTTGGTTCCAAATATAAAATTGCAATACGTACCTTTTGTGTGTTTTGCACATTATTGAGATCGAAAAATTGCTCCATCTGTAATAACCATGTCGCGAGATCCTTGCCATCAAACTTCCTCATATCGATTTTTGGAATATGGTGGGTCTTCGATCCAACATTAGAGTCTATGAAATCATGATTAACATTTATTTTGTTCACATCATGAGTTTCCTTTACTACCCTTTCACCATTAGTAAGTATTTCTTGTAGAAAATTTGTCAAATCTTCCTTCAAATATATCTTCAAATCGTCAATCTTAGCTTCCATGCCATTTATCTTAGCTTCTGTTAGCTTTTGTGAGAGTGAAATTTGTTGCACTTGGTCTTGTAATTTTGATATATCATGTAGCATTTCTTCTTCTTCTTCATGAGTCATGCTAGATCTTTCAGGTTGCTTACTATGTGTTTGCATTTTCTTTCCTCGGGGCATCAGTTACTGATAATAATGCTCTACAAAGCCCTTTGAATTCCTTCAAAATAATTTTTCAAACTAAGCTTAAGCAAAAATTAAAAAAAAATCTACATGCCTTTTTTCACTTTGTAGGAGCTCGATATTGCCTCTGATGTATCTCTATAATTTCATATCATCCAGTTCTGAAATTGCAATATGCAGTAGCGCTCTGTGTCCTCTTTCCAATGCCACTAGTCTGATCCCAATTGGATTCTCCAAAGAAGAGTTATGCCAAATCTCCCACAGTGACATGATTATAGACTAGTTCAGTAGAGTGAACTTGTACGACGTGCCATGTGTCCCTGTTTCGACCTTTGGCTCTGAAAAATATATACAAGAAACTAAAGTCCATCCTCTTTCTGTACCTTCTTATGAATTTTCAATCCGATGCCTAGAGAGAAAGTTATGACGATTTTCCCCAGGTCACCTATTTGGAATGTAATTCAGGAGTCTGCAAAAAGACCAAATTCCTCTAATCATATCTTCGCAACTATAGCGTAAAAAGCTCTGAAATTCAGATCCGAACTTTAGTGCGATCTCATCTCAAATGGGTTTTTTTAAGCTTTTGAAACGTCGCCAAAAAAAATTTATAGCGAAAATTCCATGATGACCTGTTTGGAGCAGCGAAACCCTAGAATCCAAAGCTTTGATACCAAATGTTATGAAACCAGCTCACAAAAAGATAGAAAAGATAGATCAACGCCTTAGAATTCAGCCTCTTCGAGGGGGAAACCTCCTTTACATTACACAAATGAATGATTCCTTGATGATTCAAATGACAAAAACTCCTTTCTATATATAGGAGTCTAAGGAGTCAGAATATAACACAGCCGGCCTATCAATAATAATATAAAGCCACAAAAATAACAATAGAGGGATTCTATGGGGCACAATAATAACAATATGGGGGCAATAGGGGCACAATAATAATAATATGGGGGCAATAGGGGCACAATAATATTAATAAGGGATACAACTACAATAGTAATGGGGTAATCACTAGTATTATAGGGACCTAACAAACTTGGACTTCAGTGAGGTTCCAACCTCAAGAGCACCAACTCTGTTTTGCAGTGGTTCTGCACTTAGGAGCACCTACCCCCAATGCCTTCAGTCCTATTCAGTTCTGAGCTCCAACCGAACCTTGGTATAAAATGGTATGCTGCTACACTCTATTCAGTTGAGGTTCTCTCACTCCTACTCTCTTGCCTCTGTTGCTTCTGCTGCCTCTACAGCCTCTACTACTTCTACTGCCTCTTTTGCCTCTACTACTTTTACTACCTCACACTTTGGTTCTTCACCACAACAAAAACACGAACAATTCTCTATTTTTACTGTTTTATACATTCCCGTGCCTCTATCCATTCGTTTCCGCTTACACCACCTCTTAGGCTTCCTCCTCAGTGGCTGCGACTTCCTCTGCACTGTGAAATTTCACTGACTTTCTGGGGATACGTAGATTCATTAGACTAGTCCAAACGATCCGTGGAGAACACATCCTCCCGGTTTACCATAACAGTTATCCTTTTGGCAATGATTGCAACATACACAGAGTTCTTTCAGTTAAACGGAGATGTTTTGTCCTGATCACAATCATAATTTCCATGATTCACCCCTTTTCACTGACGTTCAGCCTTCTGAACCATCGGAACAGCCATCGTAAGCCTTTCGGCTTAAAACACCCTGTGCAAGCTAGACATTCCATTACACAGAAAATATGAGAAAAAACAGTCAAACAGACTAAAAGGCGGACTTCAGGAAATATTACAATCGCACCTATTCTTGTATTGGGTCCACGCTTAAATTGCAATCGGTGATTCGTCACTCCTGGGGGTCCTTTATATATCGGACCCATGACTCCGCCGATGGCTGACGACCGATCCTCCAATGCTCCAATGGATTGGGTGCGATATGGTATTAAACCATAGTTAATATGCTCGTCGGGTCCACAGCCTATCACAGTTGGTGCTTCCAATGTGGCAAGGCTTTACGGCTTGCGACATGCGATGGATGCGATCATAGATTAAGTCATATTTGTAATGTACGGCAGGTCTGCATGGATATTCATCGTAGTTGGGAGTTGCCCCTAGTGGAGGTCTGATGCGATATCGCTATCGGCGATCGCAATGGACCGCTTGACATATTGTAGTTCCCACTTCTGAAGTGCTGATGCAATACTTGCTATCAGCGATCGAAAGTCGCACAAGGTCAGGGCTCGACGTTAACATAGACCCCTCATAGCGATGCGATGTGCCGGACCCGCTACAACTCAACACTCCCATGTATAGAGTTTCAAGTCCGCAATCCGCTTCCGATAGTGTTAAAGCATGCATACATGGGTTTTACGGCCCAATAGTATAAATGTATATATATATATATAAAAGGTTCTGTGCCTCCGATAGTGTAAAAACACATATGTATGATATATGCTCCTCCACCTATATATTCATGCATATAATTCTTTTGTGGCCCGATAGCTCCTGATAATATAAATGCATCCATTGCTCCTCTCATGGCTCTGTCTGCTTCCTTATAGCTCTCCTTGTTCCTCTGTTGCTGCGATGGCTGTCTACATCCTCTGTTCTGCTCCTCTTGACTCCTTTTGCTCCTTGAATATTGCCATATTGACATCAATGACAATCTGTGTCCAACAATCTCCCCCTTTTTTATTATGACAATATTCTTCTGCTCTCCCCCTTTGACATCAATGGCAAAGGAATGCATATGGATTCCCCTTGTCAAACTGCTCCCCCTGTCCTGCTACATCTTTATGAATGAACTTGAGTGATGATAAAGAAATAACCCCCATCTTTTGACGCAGATGTTCGAATGCTTCTTGAGGAAGAGGTTTTGTGAAAATATTAGCTATCTGCTCCTTAGTATTGATATATTCCAGGACGATGTTTTGTTCAGCTACTTGCTCACGGAGGAAATGATACTTGATTGGTATGTGTTTGGTTCTTGAGTGCATCACTGGATTTTTGCTGAGACTGATAGCACTTGTGTTGTCACAATAGATGGTAATTGGTTGATCTGTACATATGTCGAGATCTTTTAGAGCTTCCTTCATCCATAGTATCTGAGTACAACAGTCCGCTGCAGCAATATACTTGGCTTCGGCTGTGGATAATGATATGGATCACTGTTTTTTGCTGAGCCAGGATACTAAACAATCTCCTAGGAAGAATGCATTTCCCCTAGTACTTTTTCGATCATCTATACTTCCAGCCCAATCAGCATCGGTGTATGCAGTGACAGTCAGTGTTGAGCTCTTTGGGTACCAAATACTGAAATCAGAAGTTCCTTTCAGGTATCTAAGAATTCTTTTTACAGCTAATAAGTGGGATTGTTTGGGAGCAGATTGGAATCTTCCCACCATTCCTATTGCCTGCATTATGTCTGGTCTTGTAGTTGTTAAGTATAGAAGGGCTCCAATCATTGACCTGTAATGAGTTGCATCTACTAGAGGGGAGTCATCATCTTTGCTTAGTTTTTGGTCATAGGTGTGCTCATGGGTGCACAGTCCTCCATTCCATATTTTTTGAGCATGTCTTTTAGATATTTGGTTTGAGAAATACACAATCCTGCTCTGGTTTGAGATACTTGAAGTCCAAGGAAGTGGGATAGCTCTCCTATCATTGACATCTCAAACTCTTTTGACATGCTTTGAGAAAATTCATGGCTCATTTCATCATTATTACTAGCAAAAATCAAATCATCGACATAAACAAGAGAAACTAGTAACTTACCTTCATCTGTCTTTATGTATAGATTACTTCCAGCCACTCCCTTTTTGAAGCCTTGTTGTTGTAGGTAGTGATCCAATCTTGCATACCAAGCTCTAGGAGCTTGTTTCAACCCATATAAAGCCTTTTTCAACTTACAGACTAAGTCCTTTCCTGCTGTTAGATCAAAACCTTTTGGCTGCTCCATGTAGACTTCCTCCTTGAGTTCCCCATTTAGAAATGCTGATTTCATGTCCATTTGATATATTTTGAATCCTTTTGAGCAAGCAAATGCTAAGAACATCTAGATAGCTTCCATACGGGCCACTGGTGCAAATGTCTCTTCAAAGTCAATTCCTTCAATTCGTGAATAGCCTTTGCAGACAAGTCTTGCCTTGTTTCTGATAACCTGTCCTTCCTCATTCATTTTATTTTTGAACACCCATTTGGTTCCTATTATGTTTTTGTCCTTTGGACGAGGTACTAGCTCCCATGTCTTGTTCTTCTCAATTTGGGACATTTCTTCTTCCATGGCTTTTACCCAATGAGGATCCTTACTTGCTTCTGCAAATGTTTCTGGTTCTATCATAGACAGGAGGGCAATGACTTTTCTCTTGGGTGTGATTGTTATCCTTCTTCGGGTCTTCACACCTTTATCTCTATCGCCAATGATCTGATGTTTTGGATGATGTCTTTGGGCATACTTCATCTTTGAAGGGGTATTATGTGGTTCTCTTTCCTCTTCTTCTTCTTCTTCTTCCTCATCTATTTCTTCTTCTTTAGGTTCTTCTTCTTCAATGAGAAAGTCATCTTCATGTTCTTCAATTTCCTTTTCTGGAAGATCTTCATCAACCTTTACATCAATGCTTTCCACTATTTTCTTCAGTCGATAATTGTAGCTCTTGTAAGCCTTGCTCCATGTAGAGTATCCAAGAAATATCCCTTCATCAACCCGAGAATCAAGCTTTCCAGGTGAGCCATCATTTATTTTTATGAAGCACTTGCTTCCAAATATCTTGAAGTACTTCACCAAAGCAGGTCTTCCTTTCCATAGCTCATAAGGAGTTTTTTCACAATTTGGTCTTAATTGAGTTTGATTCAATGTATAGACAGTTGTCCCTACTGCTTCTCTCTAGAATATAGGCTGTAAGTCTGCTGCTAATAGCATTGTTCTTTCCATTTTGGACTGTTCGATTTCTTCTTTCAACTACCCCATTTTGCTGAGGTGTTCTGGCAGCAGAGAATTCCCTTTTAATTCCATGGATATTATAGAACTTACTAAACTCGTTTGATGTGAATTCTCCCCCTCTGTCTATTTCGAGGCACTTAATTTTTGAATCTTTTTCATTTTCTACAAGGGCTTTTAGATTATTAAAACATTCAAAAGTTTCAGATTTATACTTTATAAAATATATCCACATCATTCTAGTACAGTTATCAACAAATAACACAAAGTACATTTCTCCTTGGAGTGCTTGATTTCTACTTGGTCCACATAGATCAACATGGATGATCTCCAAGGGCTTTGATGTAGAGAGCTCCTTTGTCTTGTGGTTGGTTCTAGTTTGCTTTCCATGTTGACATGGACCACATACTCCTTGATTTGGTTTAAACAGCCTTGGGATGTCTCGTACAACTATAATCTTGCTGATACTAACCAGATTTTCGAAGCTTGTATGTCCAAGTCGCTTGTGCCATGACCAACTTTCATCTGTCTGACTCAAGTAGCATTTATTTTCCTGAATCTTGTTTAGAATATAAATGTTGTTTGGTATTCTAGCCCCTTTCGCCACAAGTTTTCCTTAGGAAGAGTTCCTTATTTCATAGTCTTTGGGGCTGAAGACAACCTTATGTCCTAGATCACATATTTGGCTGACACTTAGGAGATTGTGTTTGAGCCCATCTACTAGCAGAGCATCTTAAGCTTTTACTTTTCGATTGATTAGAGTAACAGTTCCTTTTCCCGCAATTCTAGCAGATCCACTTCCAAAGGACAGATTTCCTTCCTTTTTTCTCAATGAGACAAACTTCCTTTTGTCTCCTGTCATGTGTCTGGAACACTTGCTATCCACAAACCAATGAGTTCCATTATTTTGAGCATATAGAGCTAGGCTGCATTTATCCATGTTGGAATTCTTACTATTTGTCTTTCTTCCTTTGAGTGGGCAGTTTTGTTCATAGTGTCCATTATTGTAGCAGAATGAGCAAATTAGATCGACTTTGGTCAAGGGATCAAATGAATTGAAGGTTTTGATTTGTCCCTACTTTTCGGGGGAATGTGAATTGATTATTCGGTCCTTTAGCTTAGGTGTTTCACTTCTGCGGGCCATGCAATGTCTGGCTTGATGACCGAAGTTTTTACAATGAAAACAATGTCCAAGAAAGATGGTTTTGTACCTGTTGAAGTAGCCATGGTTTGAGTCGATTTTCATCCTGGGAATTACTCCTGCCTCATTCTTTGGATTTGAGATGGGCCCTTGGTGGAGTACAGATTTGTATTTGCTGTATTATCCATGATTCGACTCCACATTCTTCTTTGGAGTAATTCTCTGTTCATTCTTCGGATCTGGTATGGGCTTCTAATAACATACTTTTTCTTCTTTTGGATTGCAGGAAAGTGCATCAGCATAGCCTTTCACACTATTCTTAGTGCTTGAGGATTCTCATTTGAAACCTATTCCAGACTTGTCATGTTGGGATTTTTGACTTTTTAGAATAGTCTCAAGTATTTGAGAGCTTTTACAACCCTTTTTAATTTTCTTCAACTCCTTTCTCAGAGACACTATTTCGGCCTCACGTTCTTCACAAGTCACTTCTTTTTCTTTTATCTTTGCTTCCAGGAGATCTTCCCTCCTTTTTGTTTCCTCATTTTCCACCTTGAGAGAGATGATTTTATTCCGTAGTTTTTCTTTTTCTTCAATGGCACTAATTAACTGTTCATCTATATTTTCTTCCAGCCCTAAGTCATCATCATGTGTGAATGCCATGAATAATGTTTCTTGGCTTTCATCATGGTCACTTTCCACATCTGATTTCTTTTTGATGACCATAAACTCATCCTCATCAGACTCATCTTGATTAGAGAAGAAGTTCTTCTTATTGAACCCTTTCTTTTTGTGTCCCATTCTTTTAGAATTTCTTTCATATTACTATCATGTTTATGAGGACATTTTGCTACATAATGACCTATTTTTCCACACTTAAAATAGATAAGAGGGTACTTGCCTTTAAGCTTAGATCCTTTCTTAAGCTTTCGTACAAATTGAGCCAATTCGGATTCCACATCGGACTCATCACTACAATCATTCCTTTCTTTCCCCTTCTTTAACTTTGAAGCCTTGAATGCTGCATCTTTGGGGCTAGGGCCACCTTTCCTCATCTCATAGGCAGTGAGGATTCCATGGAGTTCATCCATATTGAGGGCATCTAGATCCTTTGCTTCTTCTATGGCGCTTATTTTGGAGTCAAATCTGTCTGGAAGAGATCTTAATACTTTTTGAACAATGGTACTTTCTTCAATTTTTTCGTCCAATCCTTTAAGGGAGTTGACCACTTCAGCTACTCAGAGGAGGTATGCTGCAATATCTTGTTCATCTTCCATCCTCAGGCTTTCAAATTGTCTTATGTGAGTTTGAAGCTTTGCCTTCTTGAATTTTGAGTCTCCATCGCATAAGCCAATTAGCTTGTCCCACATTTCTTTGGCAGAGTCACAATTCATGACTTTTGTGAACTCAGAATCAGTGATTCCACTAGTGATGGAGTTTAAGGCCTTTGCATTTTCAATGTAGGATTTCCTCTTGTCTTGATCTGTTGCAAGAGTGATAGGCATATGATACTCATTTTGAAAAAAATGCCAGACTTCAGGTCCAAGGGACATTAAGTAGTAGGTCATTCTATTTTTCCAAAAACCAAAGTTAGTGCCATTGAACAGAGGAGGTCTTCTTGATGCTTCATGATTTCTCATCATGGCTGCGGATCCTTCTTCAAGATGTTAGGCTAGTATGAAGAAGCCGGCTCTGATACGAATTGTTGGAAATACTGGGGGGCGAATTAGTATTTCCATTTTTTTTTTAATTGTTCTAGTGATTGCCAAAAGCATATATAGATATGTATATGTATACACAGAACACAAAACTCAACAGCTGGAATTAATGCTTTTAGTAAAACTCAAGACAGTGCAATGAAATAAATACAATATAAGTATATATCTGATTGTGAATAGTTGCCAAGCTCCAACTTGGACTTCAGTGAGGCTCCAACCTCCAAAGCACCAACTCTGTTTTGTAGTGGTTCTGCACTTAGGAGCACCTACCCCCAATGACTTCAGTCCTGTTCAGTTCTAAGGATCCTACCTCTTGGGCTCCAACCCAACCTTGGTATAAACTGGTATGCTGCTACACTCTATTCAGCTGAGGTTCTCTCACTCCTACTCTCCTGCCTCTGCTGCTTCTGCTGCCTCTACAGCCTCTGCTGCTTCTGCTGCCTCTTCTGCCTTTGCTGCTTCTGCTACCTCACACTCTGGTTCTTCACCACAACAATAGCATGAACAATTCTCTGTTTTTACTGTTTTATACATTCCCATGCCTCTGTCCATTCATTTCTGCTTACACCACCTGTTGGGCTTCCTCTTCGATCATTGCGGATTCCTCTGCGCTGTGAAACTTCACTGAATTTCTGGGGATATGTAGATTCATTAGACTGGTCCAAACGATCCACAGAGAACACATCCTCCCGGTTTACTGTAACAATGCTCCTTTTTGTAGAAATTTTGAATAATTTAACACATATTCAATGGAGATTATCCTGATCATGTACTAATGCGGAAAACATACACAATACATAAGCTCCTCTACGTTGATCAAGAATATAGCAGCATCAATAACAATAAAACATCAAGAGCATTCACACATTAACACAGTATGTATCACGGGGAAAGCATCTCGCTAAAAACCCCACACTATCTGTATATTAATGATTGAGTCATGTAACATTACACAGCATAATACTTCTCACAAGTATCTCCACCTCTGTTACACACAATACAGCTCAGATCTGATCTCCAAATCTCTTCCACTGCTTGCCTGCCTCCACTGCTCAATACCTGCTCAAGAACTGATGAGAATTGCTTCCCAAACTCGATTTTCACCTGCAAAATAGTCACTCACTCTTTTTGGACGTGAGCAAAGGCTAAAATGCGGGCCAAATACGTGAGCAAACTCATTGGCATACTCAATCCTTTGATTGTGCAAGATCTGGTGCACAACTATAGTCACAACTGATAGCAATCTGATTCTCTACCACCTGTCCCTGTTGAACTGAACATGCACTGACATGCAAATGAGTTAACTGATGTATTCTTTAGTTGTATTATGAGTTAATAATTAGTTTAACAACTCATCATTAGTCTATCTGCAGTTAGACTAACTACAACCAGTTTAACTAAGTTAAACTGAACACAACTCCATCAACTGTACCTCTAGTCCACTAAACTCAACTCACTTGAGTTCTAACTGAAGTCATGCATGCAACAACTCAACTGACTCATAAGAAAAACGAATTTCCTTCTGACAGCTGCATGTGCCACTTCCGTAGCTCAAACTGAAGTGCTCCAAGAGAATAAGATTAAGTTTATAGTCCAAATATTATTGTGAGATAATAATATTTGACTTTTCTATTTTTGACAGCCAGTCTAAAAATAGACTTGATCACTCACACTGTGATCACTCACACTTTCATCAAAAATAGAAGTCCATCTATTTTCCCAACTTGATCAATCATCCATAAACATAGACATGATCCATATGTCTAAAAATAGACATAGTCTAAAAATAGACTTGCGCCAAAAATAGCCTGCGGGCCCACTTAGTGAAGGCGACTCTTTTCACTAAGCTCCATCATCTTGTTGCAATCTCAACACTCCCTCTCGACAAGATATGGATTATCAGCAACCCCTATCCTGCCTCGGTGGTACTCGAATTTGCTCCTGGTGAGAGCCTTCGTCAGAATATCAGCATCCTGATCCTCCGTTGGAATGTACGAAAGTAACATGATCCTCCGCTGCACACAATCTCTGATATGATGGTACCTGATGTCAATATGTTTAGATCTATCATGAAATACAGGATTAGCCGAGAGTTTAATGCAACTCTGGTTATCACAGTAAATCACAGTAGGATCCAAATGAGAACCGAACAAACCAACCAGGATCTTCCTCATCCATATAGCCTCGCATGCAGCCAAACTTGCTGCCATATACTCGGCCTCCGCTGAACTGAGTGCCACGGATCTCTGCTTCCTGCTGTACCAAGAAACTGCTGTCGATCCGATACTGAAGACCCCTCCTGATGTGCTCTTTCTGTCTGTTGGGCTCCCTGCCCAATCTGCATCCGTGAAGCCACATAGCTTCACCTCATCCTCCTGTCTGTACCACAAACCATATCCCGATGTGCCTCTCAAGTAGCGCAATACATGCTTGCCCGCCTTCCAGAAGAGCTTGGTAGGCTTAACCATAGCTTGTGAAAGCTGGTTAACTGCATAGCATATATCAGGTCGTGTATTGACCAAATACATCAGCGACCCCACCAACTGTCGATAAACAGTGGCATCCACTTCTTCTCCCGAAGTGGCATCCTCCTTCCTCCAACCTCCAGGAAGAGGAGTATCAACAAGCTTGCAGCCATGCATGTTGAACTTCTCCAGTATCTCCCGAGCATACTTGCCCTGAGAAAAAAACAGCCCACCACTGCGCTGCCATATTTCCAATCCTAGGAAATAGTGAAGGAGGCCCAAGTCCTTCATCTCAAACTCTGTAGCAAGATCCTTCTTGCATGACAATATCAACAGCTCATCACCCGTTAGAATCAAATCATCAACATACAGTACAATGATAAGCAACTTACCCTCCACCACAATCTGGAATAGGTTCGGATCCGCCTCGCTCTTGGAGAATCCAAGTCCTGTGAAATAGCTGTCTATCCGTGTGTACCAAGCACGTGGTGCTTGCTTCAACCCATACAGCGCTCTCTTGAGCCTGCACACATGCGACTCGCTGCTGAAGACTTCAAAGCCTTCGGGTTGCTCAATGTACACCTCCTCCTCAATGACTCTGTTGAGGAACGCAGTCTTCACATCCATCTGATGAATGTGCCATCCCATCTGCGCTGAGAGAGCAAGAATCGTCCGTATGGAAGAATACCTTGCGACAGGTGCAAAGGTCTCCTCATAATCGATCCCCTCAATCTGAGAAAAGCATCGGGCAACAAATCTTGCCTTGTACTTCTCCACACTCCCGTCAGCTGCCTGCTTAACTTTGTAGATCCATCTCGAACCCACCACTGATTTCCCTTCCGGTCTAGGAACAATCTCCCATGCACTGTTTCTGACAATAGAATCATACTCTTCCACCATGGCGTCTACCCATGCGGGATCCTCCACAGCTTCCTCGAAAGAGGATGGCTCAGTCACAACACACTTGCTCATAAGAGCCATGTATCCAGTGTACCGATCAAGTGACTGTCTCTGCCTGCGTTGGGCTGTAGGTGGTCCTACAACTTTCTCTGCATCTTGAGCCAGTCGCTCAGCTTCTGTCAAGCGCTTTCGCCCTCTGATGGTTGGCGCTGCATGAGTGGTCTCTTCCACTCCATGAACCTCGTCCTGTGGCTGATCCATGTCCTGAAGCTCATCCTTAGGAACTAATAGCTCCTCATCTGCATGCAAGTGTAGCTCCCTCTCAAGCGAACACTTCATGGCTTTCTCCTCCTGAAATTTTATATCCCGTCACACAACAGTTTTACCACTATCTGGCAAATACACACGATAGTTGTGGGGCGTATCAGTGTACCCCAAAAATATCCCAACCTCTGCAGTCGGCTCCAACTTCTTTCTGGCATCCTTCGTCACATGCATGTAAACGTTAGCACCAAAAATCCTCAAATGAGAAAGATCAGGCTTCTTACCAGAATAAGCCTCCTCGGGTGTACTCATGCCAAGTATCCTATGAGGACAACGGTTCTGCACATAAACTGCTGTATTGCATGCTTCCGCCCACAAGTGAAGGGGTAGGCCATGATCATGCAACATTGCCCGTGCAGCACCCACAATCGTTCTGTTCTTTCGCTCAGCTACCCCGTTCTACTGTGGGTTATGGGGAGCTATGAGCTCTCTACGAATCCCTTCTGCCTTGCAGAAATCCTTGAACTCGTCCGAGATGTATTCACCACCATTATCGCTCCTAAGAGCCTTCACCTTCTTCCCCGACTCCTTCTCGACCAGTGCTTTGAATTCACAGAACTTTGAATATGTCTCGCTCTTCTTCTGCATGAAGAAGATCCAGCACTTACGAGAGAAATCATCAACAAAAATCACATAATACCTGTGTTTTGCTGTCGAATCAACTGAGAAAGGTCCACACACGTCTGTGTGAATTCTCTCAAGGATCGTCGTGGCGCGACTATCCTTCTCGTGAAAGGTGGCTTTCACAAACTTCCCCAAAGTACACCCCTTGCACTAATCTGACTGCGCAAGTGTGCCTTTAGGAAGCCCTGTAGTGATCTACTGCAGTATCTTCAAGGCTCCATGGTGAAGGTGACCCAATTTCCTGTGCCACAACTCGCCATCATCCCGGCTCACCAATCCTTCTGCCTTGCCTGCCATTGCTGCGCATCCATCTACATGCAACTGATAAAGGTTCCTCACTCGGACCCCTATCTTCCGGGTCTCACCAGTTGTCTTGCTGCACAGGAAGGCCTTTCCCTCGCTGAAAACAACATCATACCCCTTGTCTTCTAACATCGCCACTGAGATGAGATTCTTCTTCAATCCTGGAACATGCATGACTTCCTTCAATACAAAGGGTTTACCAGACTCCCTCTCAAAGGAAATGGTACCGATACCGGTCGCACTGTATCTACCATCATCGCCCATCTCGATGTGCACTCCAAGATCTTTGTCCTCCAGATCAGAGAACAAATCTCTATCTCCCGTCATGTGAAAAAACGCACCACTGTCCAGAAACCACACTGATCCCATCACACTTGAAACCAAGCATGCAATCAATGAAAAATCAAGCTCAAACTGAGAAGCTAAAGCCTCTCCCCCTGCAGATCCAGCAGCTTGCTTGTTCTTCTTCTTCTGCGGACAATTTGTGGCATAGTGTCCATGCTGGTGACAGTGAAAACACTTCACCTTGGACATATCCTGCTTCTTGCGTTTCGCACCAGACTGAGAAGCTTTCTTGCTCTTCCCTTTCTTTGCTTTGGCAGCCAAAGCACAATTCTCTTCATCAACTACCTTTGATGAAGATCCATTCTCACCTTTATTGTTACTGAGTTTATCCTTGAGCGCCAAGTCGCTCTTGCTTTGGAATAACATTTGCAATCCGTTGAAAGACATTTTCAACAACACTGCTGCAAATTCGAATTCCACCAGCAACCAACTCAACTGCTTCCGATCAACCCTCGCTTGATATCCTGTAAAAATCTCTTCTACAAATCAAGCTGCTCCGATACCATGTAGAAACGTTTTCTACAATTATCTAGCTCTGATACCATGTAGAAATTTTGAATAATTTAGCACATATTCAATGGAGATTATCCTGATCATGTACTAATGCGGAAAACATACACGATACATAAGCTCCTCTACGTTGATCAAGAATATAGCAGCATCAATAACAATAAAACATCAAGAGCATTCACACATTAACACAGTATGTATCACGGGGAAAGCATCTCGCTAAAAACCCCACACTATCTGTATATTAATGATTGAGTCATGTAACATTACACAACATAATACTTCTCACAAGTATCTCCACCTCTGTTACACACAATACAGCTCAGATCTGATCTCCAAATCTCTTCCACTGCTTGCCTGCCTCCACTGCTCAATACCTGCTCAAGAACTGATGAGAATTGCTTCCCAAACTCGATTTTCACCTGCAAAATAGTCACTCACTCTTTTTGGACGTGAGCAAAGGCTAAAATGCGGGCCAAATACATGAGCAAACTCATTGGCATACTCAATCCTTTGATTGTGCAAGATTTGGTGCACAACTATAGTCACAACTGATAGCAATCTGATTCTCTACCACCTGTCCCTGTTGAACTGAACATGCACTGACATGCAACTGAGTTAACTGATGTATTCTTTAGTTGTATTATGAGTTAATAATTAGTTTAACAACTCATCATTAGTCTATCTGCAGTTAGACTAACTACAACCAGTTTAACTAAGTTAAACTGAACACAACTCCATCAACTGTACCTCCAGTCCACTAAACTCAACTCACTTGAGTTCTAACTGAAGTCATGCATGCAACAACTCAACTGACTCATAAGAAAAACGAATTTCCTTCTGACAGCTGCATGTGCCACTTCCGTAGCTCAAACTGAAGTGCTCCAAGAGAATAAGATTAAGTTTATAGTCCAAATATTATTGTGAGATAATAATATTTGACTTTTCTATTTTTGACAGCCAGTCTAAAAATAGACTTGATCACTCACACTGTGATCACTCACACTTTCATCAAAAATAGAAGTCCATCTATTTTCCCAACTTGATCAATCATCCATAAACATAGACATGATTCATATGTCTAAAAATAGACATAGTCTAAAAATAGACTTGCGCCAAAAATAGCCTGCGGGCCCACTTAGTGAAGGCGACTCTTTTCACTAAGCTCCATCATCTTGTTGCAATCTCAACACTTTTGGCAATGATTGCGGCATACACAGAGTTCTTTCAATTAAAAGGAGATGTTTTGTCCTGATCGCAATCATAATTACCATGATTCACCCCTTTTCACTAACATTCAGCCTTTTGAACTGTCAGAACAACCATCGTCAGCCTTTTGGCTTAAAACAGCCAGTGCAAGGCAGACATTCCATTACACAGAGAATATGATAAAAAAAGTCAAACGGACTAAAGGCGGACTTCAGGAAATATTACAATCACACCTATTCCTATATCGGGTCTGCGCTTAAATCGCAATTGGCGATTCATGACTCCCAAGGGTCCTTTATGTTTCAGACCCATGACTCCGCCGATGGTCGACCACTGATCCTCCACTGCTCCGATGGACTAGATGAGATATGGTATTAAACCATAGTTAATATGCTTGTCAGGTCCACAACCTATCGCAATCGGTGCTTCCAATGTGGCAAGGCTTTATGACTTTCAATATGCGACGGATGCAAATGTGATATGTGATATGCGAAGGTCCGGGGCAGCGCCTAGGGGAATTTTTTTTTTTGGACCCTATATTAGGTTGGGCGGACCTACCTATGGTTTTGTGCATGATTTTCGCACATGGTTTTGGACATGATGGTTTTCGGTCCATGGTGTTACTTATGTGTGTGTTGTTGATAGTATTTATTTGTGTTGATTTCATGGTTAATTACTGAAAAATCAATTAGTTCTCCTCATTATTAAATAAATTGGCCAAAAATTGCTAAAGTCATAAAATATTGATTCACACCCACCCCGCTCCCCCCCCACCCCCCACCCCGCCCAAGGTTATCCTAGTTTCTAAAAAACACTAACATATTCAATGTTGTTATCAATTGCCTGATCAATACATCGTTGATTCCCAACATGGTATTTGAGAGATTATGCTTAAAACACTCTCAAGATATATACAAGAGAATATATGGGAATGCTATCCAATGTTTAAATCCCAATAAGGTCCTCTACTTCCCCTTTTACATTCTTCACTTGTAAGTACTTATGGCGGGTGATGAATAAAAAATTCTTTGTAGAAAATAGAGATTAGAAAATTCCTTAAATTCTTTGGTTTTGTAGGGAAACTTAAATTAAAATCAACTATCCTGAAGCTATGAAACCCAAGTTAGAAAGTGAATTAAGAATTTGTAAGGCATTTCTCATATTTTTGTTGTATTTTATGTGTGTAAAACAACACTAACTATAACTTGATGAACAACTTGAGTGGTTGAGGTCTTTGAGCTTCATGTAAGCATATCAATATTGATCCCTCGAGCTTGATACCTTTGTTGCAATGCTTCATTCCACCTCTCTATTGGGTTAGATATTGTATCCAATATTAGTAGGTTTACATTAGGTAATATATGCAATATACAATGATGTGAACAAGGGTTTCTCCACAAGGATTTCTTGGAAAAAATAAAACACAAACTATAACTAGAAATTTTAATAAATAGAAGAAAGATGAATATAAATAAAAAATATTAAGTGTATTCAAGACATCGATTATGCTTGAATGCTAAATTGTAATCTAAAAACAAGTGAAATAATAGAAAATGAACATAATCATAAAAGATCAAGGATATGATGATTGTATGACCCAAATACTCCAATATTGTTATTATAGGATGATAATACTTAGTTTGTGTCCGGATATTGTCACAATGTTAACAATGCTTGCTAAAGTTGAGTCTAAATAACTTGTTCTTGCCTTGACATTTATAACACTATACAAGGGCAAACTAGAAACTGAAAACTACAAGAGGAAAAGAAAACATTATTTGACATCAAAGGGAATTAAGAAAACCTTTTGACCAATTAGATATGAATAAATTTATAGTTGAAAACTAATTGTAGCATTTAAAACTCAATATATCTCAATTTAAAAGGGGAAATATCTCACCCATACAATACTTAACTCTTTGGACTGTACTCTTAGGTTCATCTGTGACTTGTAGACGCTCGAGAATGAAAATAATGGAAGTGAAAATGGGAAAAATCACATGAAAATAAATAGATATTTTACATATCTTGTGCTTATATATTTTGTTTCTCTCTTTTCATTTATAGAGACTAAAGACAAAATAACAATTATCAAATGTTCTTAAGAAAATAATAAATAAATAAAACATAGGTTTCTTTTTAAACTAAAAAAATTCAAATAAATAATATAACAAAATACAAAGTTCATGACTTAAAAAAACTCAAATGAGGGGGACTCACTAATAAAAAACACCTTAAAATACCACAGTCTACAACAAAATAACTCTTCAAGGTGCATCCACCGTGTAACTCTTAGGTAAAACCCAACAATCATCCTAATGCCCAAGTCTTTTCTTTTTGCATACCTCTTTTAATAAACATGGTTATTTTTAAAAAAGAACTAGGAAATATATATTACTAAAAATGGTTGTAGCAGGAGCTTACAATGGAGGTCTACAAAATTGTGTTTCTAGTAGAGAAGTGTGTTTCAAAAGTCCTATTATGTTAGTGTGGATATTTTTATCTTCTAGTATTCACAAATACAACATTGTACATAGCTTCCTAGATGTAAAGAGACATAGAAGACATCGAAAACCTTAACCATTATGCAAAACATATTTGGTTGTGTATCAAAGATAGGGCATATCACCCACTATGATTTTTGTTTCTCTAGTTTCTTCCTTTATCCCAATTAGCAAAGGTTAGACTAGGGTATGCAACTGTTGGGGGAAATGTTGTGAGATTTCCTTTGGAATTCATTAATGCTGTTGGTGATCTATTGGAGAATTAATGGATGGAGGGTTATATTAAAAATATGTGGTAGGACACTGTTGATGTTAAAGAAGTGTCCTAACTACCCATACGAGGGCATCTAACTATTTTTTTTTAAATCAATATTCCCATAATTATTTCAACTTTGTAATTGTTGTTTGTGTCTTGTTGGCCTAATATTTCAAGGAATGACAGGAAGGAAATATCTAGATCATGAATGGAATCCTCATGCTTCTATGGATATTGGTGAATTTCATGTATCTCCTTATAGTCCATGTGACGAGGTTGGGGAGTGATAATTATAGGTGTATTTTCCCATGCTCCAACCCAAAATCAAAATGACAATTAGGAGCATCCAACTCAATGATAGAGAATAAAGTTGACAATCCCAATTTAAAGCATTGTTTGATACTTGAAAATTGATTGTTCCTACGAAAGGACGAGAGTGGTAGTTTTCCCATTACTAGAACAAAAGACCAAGAAAATAGAAATATTACCTCCTTCTAAAGAAGGGAAGAGATATTTGAGACTAGGAAGTGCACATTCGAACCAAAAAGCAAAGGATTGGGAGATAAAAGCTATAATTCCTATTATGTTATCACCATAGATCCTAGTAGAACCAAACGATTTGAACTCGTGACTAATGAGTTGAGTATGCTCTACGTAACCCATTATGATGTTAGATAATGAGTGACGAGTACTCATTAGAGTCTATGGGATTTAGATTATAGTGTTTTAGTTGTGGTGAGCCTTATTAAAGTTGTCCTTGCTACATGGGTATTGAATGCCATGCAAATCATTTAGTATTGAAATGATGTGCACTCTTGTGGAGAAGTGTAGTGTTATGAAATGTGTTGGACATAAGTAATGTTTTTAATAATCCAAGTCCAATAATTTTTTCTAGTGGGTAGATTGGTTCAATGATCCACCATTAAATTATTTTCCCTTATAACTTGAAACTATTGCACCTTGTCAAATGTTTGGTGAGAATGCTTGTTTATTTCTAGAATAAAAGCTAAATGGATAGTAAATGGAGACAAATCCATGTGAATATGATTGATGTTTATGCTAGAATCTCTTATCACAATGAGGTTAGAGATATTCATTCCTCTGGCTATGTTTAGGCATTGAAATAGGGCAAAAGCTTTTGATGTGTTGTTGGTCATGACAAGTACGCTCCATGCATAAGAATATGCAATTTTCCATCTTGGGATGTAGATATCCATTGTTATACCTACCACCTTGGGATTTCATTTTAGAGATCCATCGAAGAATAACATGTCTAAATATGTTCCCTCTACTAGACTTGAATCTCCTATGGTTTCATTTGTATCTACCATTTGAATTTCTATGAGATAGATCTTGTTGTAACATGAGTTGGGGGCGGGGTTCTAGATTAAAGTGATTACACCAAATATACTACTATTTTAAGACTTTATTTCTATAATGTTCTACTAAGATGGATTTGGCTCTATTTTCCCCTTGTTTAGGGATCAATACTTGTTGTTGAAACATGGATTTTTTTTAGCGGATCGTACTTTCAAACTGATTTTTTTTGGCAAAGTTAGCTAGAGGTGCTTCAATATTGGTTTCTTTTTAAAATACCTCTCATATAGGTTTCCCCATTGATCAAAGATACTTCAATTTGTTGGCATGCAAAGTCTCTGTTATATTCCTTTAACCGTGCTTCTCCATACCTCTTTCTTGTATCCCCAACTCTATCGATTTGAAATGGATTTTCTTGGCAAGGCACATCCTCTAAGGGAGTCTTCAAGATGACTAATGGGTTGAATTGTTTGGGTGGAAAATTGTCAAAAAATGGTAGCCTATCCATAGTATTTAAGGAAATAAAGTAGATATGATATGTAGTGTGTTTTTCCCTTGTTTCATCAACCAAATTTGGAGTGGAAGGAGAGTTTGATTGAGAACCAACATTTACTCACCCATTATGTTGTCTTGCCAAATATTTATGTTTCTTCCATTTCTAAGGATCTAGGTAACCTTTGGTAGGAGGATGGGATGAACTGCTTTGAGTAATTTCCATATAGGGGATCCCTTTTTTTCAACTAGATGGTTATCAAGGAATTGCCTCCATTACCCTTCCAAGTACTTGTTTATGTAAAATTTTCTTCCAATAGTCATATTTACCAATGGTTAATCACCAAAGTAATATTTCCCCTAATGAAGAGTCCTTTATGCCTAGTCTTGCATTAGATTTAGTTTCTCTAATATTTCCCCTAATGAAGAGTCCTTTATGCCTAGTCTTCCATTAGATTTAGTTTTTCATAGTGCTTGAGAGAGTTCTTGTTTAACTCGGGTGAGAAAATCATGAAATTTTAAAATAGGTAATAGAGATAGAATTGATTTGAGCATAACTAGTCTTCCCACCGAGTTTAATTATTGAGCCACCCACTAAGTGAATATAGCCTTGAATTTTACTTATAATATTATTCCAATGGAGAAAAGATGATGAGTGCAAGCAAATAGGTATTCCCATATATTTAAAGGATATCTAGTCTTTCTTGAATGGAAAAGAGAATATCCTTTACATTTAACTCAATGTGGGATTTTTGATGTTCCGAGAATTAATATGGTACTTATCATGATTTTGAGACCACCAAAGATTTTCAAACACAGATCCAATACTTATTTTAATCTTGAAGCCATGATAGTAGAAGTACCCCCTAGAAGAAGGGTATCATTGGAAAATTGATAATGATTGATGCTCTTAACCACCCTCACTACATTGATACCTAGAATATGGACATATCCACATTCAAATTCCAATTTTATACTTGATGATTCTACCATAATTATGTAGATAATGGGGGAGAGGAGTCATCCTTGCTTGAGGCCTCTACCTGCAACAAAGAAGGATGTTGCTTTCCAATTAACTGGAGGTTGATCCATGGGTTGGTAATACAAGATTCAATCTTGTGAATAAAGGAAGAAAATAAACCAAATTTTCCCATCACGTCAAAAATAAAATAATGAATTACATGATCAAAAGAATTATCCATATCTAACTTAATAATCATTCCTTTTTTCTTTTTAGACATTACCATAATGAATGAATTCTTGTAGAATTATGATGTTGTCAACTATATGCCTTATAGCCATGAATCCTTCTTGATTCTCTGATGTCAGTTTGGGTAGGACTGATTTTATCTCATTTGCTATTATTTTTTTACATAATCATATATGAGAAATTTCATAGAGATATAAGTTGTAAACTTGAAAAGGAGTAAGGATTGGATACCTGTAGAATTAAATCTAAAAATATTGATTTGGTGACACCCTCCACTCTAAGGGATTTTTGGACATACTTGAGTATCCTTAACAAATCAAAATTGATGGTGTGTTAGTAGGAGTGATAGATATGAATTGGAAAGATACAAGGTCCGAGAGATTTATCTAAATAAATATCCCATATAACCTTCACCACTTTGTCTGCTTTATTGGTTTGGATGAGATTCTCATTATCATCTCAAGTGATTAAGTTTGGAACATTTTCTAGCATTTTTGTATTTACTACCACCACTCCCTATTTTGCTATATATAGGTCTGAAAAATGGGAAAATTACACTCCTTTAATCTCCTAAAAGGAGTGAAAAATGTCTCCAATGACTGTCTTGATTTATTTCACATTGTTTTTCCATATGTAGTCCCTCACTTGCTTATGAAAAAAGTTATGCTCTGATCTCTTGTTCCTAACTAGAGGCTCCTATATTTGAATCACTAAATGGCCTCCTCATTCCATAGGGAATTTTGATATGCTAAAAAATCCTTCTACTATTCCAAGGGGAGTCAGTGCATGAATTGTTTTGATTGGAATATTATAAGAGCTTCTAAGGGTTGCGAACATTCTATTTTTTCCACGAAATTATTATTCATATACACACTTACAATATATATGGTATTGTTCATATATAAATGAAAGATACCTATCAAAACCCAACGTTAGGTATGATAGCTAGATGAAAGTTGAAAATATGATTTGTTCCACTTAATACAAATGCATCCTAAACAACCCCATAAATTGACTACCTATCCTTCACTTACAAGCTAATTCTTATTGTAGACTTCTAGGGCTTCTTCTACCTTGAGTTTAGTTTCATGTAGTAGAAGAACCACATGCCTATCTAGTTTTATCAAATCCTTCATTGGTTCCATCTTATTTCTATTGCCTAGTTCCCTACAATTATAAGAAATTATTTTCATAATTTCTTATTAGGTTTGTGGGATCCCCCAATAGGGAGTTTCATTTCACCTTTACCTTTTGAATATATTATTACCTCACTACAAATAAAATTGTCTAGGGTGATTTGTTTTCTTAAATATTTTTCTTGATCAACTTGTTGTTCTTGCCTCTCCCTAGAGGGATTCCTTCCTCTCTTTTTACTAGGTTTTCCCTAGTCACTACATTTGATTTATAAAATTCAAGGCTTCAATGATCATATTGTTGGGTTTCCATACTAGATGAGTATAAAACCCAAGATGGGGAATGATCCATCACTTCTGCATGATGATAAATGATAATTCCTTAGGTTTCCTAAGGTTATGATTTAATTTTTCATGCTAGAGTTGGAATATCTAAATGGATTCCATGGACCATAGAGGGTGAGATGATCATTATTAGAAAAATTTCTTCTTAAAGAAGGATATCATACATGTTTTTAGAGGGGTTATAATCCATGTTTGTAGAGGGGATAATATGCTTATGATGCCCTACTCTCTTGGGATGATATTGGTTTTTTTGAAATGGTTTTTCCTTATATCTTGATTGTCTTGTTGGATCTTATTTTTTCCTTGTTTCATTGGGATTTGATAGGGTTGTCTGAGAAGGTCTCTTATGTGGCTAGGAGGAGGAATTTGTCTATTGATTGCCACCTTGATTCTTTTTTGTTGTTTTCCATTTCTCTTCTTGGTCATGCGTTCTTGTTCCATTAAAGTAGACCTGGGGTGGATTTGATCAAAGTGCTCAAATTGATGACATTTATGGCATTTGAATGAAATTTTCTCATATTCGATTTTTTGGATATGTTTCTAATTTTTAATGCTTAACTCATTGGCTTCCAACAAGCCCTTTTCCAAATATATTTCTTTGTAGAGATGAGCATTAGAAAAAAATTGATCATTTGGTATTACACATTCTATGTATTTTTTGAGAATGCTCCCTATTGAACTCATAATTATGTCATTCAAATGGTGTAAGGGGAGGTGAGGAACTCATATCAGAACTATTGAAGGTATATATATCATTCTTTGGGTTGGAACCAGAGATCCATTGGTTCAGTTAAAACCCTTTGGTAGCATATAAATAAGATTCATTACTAAAATTAGGATCCCCATGTTCCTTTGCTTCAAACATGAAAGCATAAAACCTATAGCCACAAAAGAAATGAGTCATTTTACTTTTGATGAAGGGTTCCTATATTTTTTCAGACCAGGAGGTAACTCCTCAAATCAAAACTCATTTTATTCATTCAGGTTGTTCATTATTATATACAAGAGGGAGTGACTGTTCGGTTCAGCTCCCGATGAAACTCTATCTTCTCTATTATTTATTTACATTAATTACAGTTGTACACCCAATCCCTATGATTAGGTGTCAACATTCCCCCCCCCACCCCCCCCAATCTGAAGGGATGTTGGTGAGTCCAAGCATCGTTCTGAATCTTTCAAGATTTTCTCTTCCGAGTGCTTTGGTGAAGATGTCTGCAATTTATGGATTAGTGGAACAATGACGAAGATGGATTGTTTTGTTCTTAGCATGATGTCTAATTAGATGATATTTAATATTTATGTTCTTTGTTCAATCATGGAAATTTGGGTTCTTGGCCAACTTTATTGCAGAGGTATTTTCAATCATGAGTGGAGTCGTTTGTACTTGTTTTACTTGCAAATGTTCAAGAATTTTCCTGAGCCACACAATTTCTTTTGTTGTCGCAGCTGCTGCCACATATTCTGCCTCTGTTGTGGAATATGCTGGAACTTATTGTTAGTGTGATCTTTAAGAGACAGCTCCTGATCCAAGACTGATAGCATTAGATACCCCAGTTTCTTTATCTCCATCGAAGTCTGAATCAGAGTATCCAATCAAGCTGAAGTCGCCCACCTGTGTATAATTGATTCCAAAGTCTTGAGTTCCCTTAAAGTACTTTAGAACTCTCTTTGCAGCAGACCAATGTCCCTCACAAGGCTTTTGCATAAATCTGGAGAGGATTCCAACAACAAACGAAATGTCTGGTCTAGTAGTAGTTAGGTAGTTGAGACTTCCTACAAGCTGTCTATACTTTGTTGCATCCTCAAATTATTTTCCTTCAATGGATGTGAGATTTAAGTTTTGTTCCATTAGAGTAGTCAGAGGATTGCATTTAGTCATGCCAAACTTGTTCAACAAATCTCCGATGTACCTCTTTTGAGAAATGAATATGGACTTCGGATGTTGAGTTACTTCAATACCAAGATAGTAATGAGCATAGCCCAAATCAGTCATTTCAAAACCTTTCTTCAATTCCTTCATTATGGATGCAATGTAGCTTTCATTGTTCCCTATCATCAAAAGATCATCTACATATACCACAAGATATACAACTGTTTTGCCAACTTTCTTGACAAACAAAGTTGCATCATGAATATCATAATGTTTGAAATTGAGTTTCGAAAGATGCTCAGTCAATTTTTCATACCAGGCTCATGGTGCTTGTTTGAGGCCATACAAGGATTTCACAAGTTTGCATACTTTATGTTCATGTCCTTTCATAGCAAATCCTTTAGGCCGGGACATAAAAACATTTTCTTTTAGATCTCCATTCAAGAAAGCAGTTTTTACATCCATTTGATGGACTTTCCAACCGTTCTGAGCTGCTAGGGCAAAGAGTGTCTGGATGGTAGCCCATTTTGCTATGGGGGCAAAAGTTTCCTCATAATCGACCCCTTCCTTCTATGCAAAACCATTTTCCACAAGCCTGGCTTTGTGCTTGTCAAGTGAGCCATTAGCTTTATACTTGTTCTTGTAGACCCACTTGCAGCCAATTGGTTTAGTTCCCAATGGAGGATCAACCAGCTTCCAAGTGCCATTATTTATCAGGGCATCATACTCCTTTTGCATTACTTCTCTCCATTCATCATGAGAAACAACTTCTTTGAAGTAAGTTGGTTCAAAATCTGTAGACAAATTGAATTCACAATCATAAGAAACATCCATATCAACAGGCGAATCAGAGTCATTTACATTACCTCCATTTTTTCGGTTTGAATTTCTAGTTCCTATCTTTCCAACCTCATTAGGATGAACAATTTCAAGTGTCTTTGTCAGCCACTCTGAGGGACCTTTCTCAGATGGTCCAGGCTGCTCCGTTGGTTGAGTTGGGACTAAATCAAGATTGAGTCTCCCAATTCTGTCAATCACATCACTCAAAATATCATCTGTTGTTTGATTTTCATGTAGGGAAGAGAGTGCTTCAAAAGAAGATTCCACAGGTTGATCTTGTATAGGAATCCCCCTTCAAGATGTGGAATCTGATTATCAAATTCTTGAAATGATTTTGCATTTGTGAACCTATCCAAGCGATCAAGTTTCCTTTCAACAACATTGTCAGTTTTGGATGATTCAAGAAAGATTACATCTCTAGATACAACAAACTTTTTGTTGACTTCATCATAGAGACGATATGCTTTGGAGGTGTTTGAATACCCCAGGAAGATACACTTACAACTTTTTGCACCAAGTTTGTTTCTATGTACCTTTGGTATCAAGGCATAACAGGTGGAACCAAAGACCCTGAGATGCTTTACCGAAGGAATGTGCCCATACCACATTTCATAAGGAGTGTTATTTCTGATAGCATTAGATGGACATCTATTCTTTATATATACAACACATAGAACTGCATCAGCCCAAAACATCATTTTTACATTTTTGAAGAACAACATGGAGCGTACCATATTTAAGATTGTCCTATTCATTCTTTCAGCTACTCCGTTCTGTTGGGGATTATAAGGCATAGTTGTTTGATGTTTGATCCCATGTTGGTGAAGATAGTTTTCAAATTCATTTGAACTATATTCTTTTCCATTATCAGTGCGAATGGAGCCAATATGAGATGTGCATCATTTTCAATCCATGCAAGAATGTTCTTGAATGTTTGAAAAGCATCATATTTGTTCTTCAATAAATAAACCCAACACGTTCTAGTGTAGTCATTAGTAAATGTCATCATATATTTATTTCCATTTGCAGAAGAGACAAGCATTGGACCACATAAATTTGAATGAATGAGTTCAAGTTTTCTATGTGCTCTGGAGTGTGAATCATGAAAGAACTGTTTGCTATGCTTTCCTAGAATGCAAGCATCACATTTCTTAAGCTTCCTAGGAATTGTAGGCAAACTAGTAACACCATTTTTCTTCAACAAGTGGAGGCTGTCATAGTTCAAGTGTCCAAATCTAGCATGCCATAATAAACTTGATGGAAATATACCTTCTTCATAATGAGAATTGTATGAGAAATTTTGTGCACGAGCAGAGGTACCCTGCAGCTTGAGAAGCCTTTCTTCTTCTATCCCCGTCATGACAAGTGAGTGGTCAGATGCTTTTCTCACCTCAAGCTTGCCATCAAACATATGAATGGAGTGACTAGGCAATTTAAGCTTGACTGTGCCAAGCCCTGATGGCTTGAGTTTTGATTGGTCTGCAAAGTATACTACTCCATCAACATTGTCAGTAAATTATTCAAAAAAATCTCTTCTAAAATTCATGTGGAAAGTTTCTCCTGAATCAAGCAACCAATCATTTTTCGAAGAAGCAAGTGAAGCATTAAATAAGTCTTCATTTACTCCAATATTACATTGTGCCACAACGTAATGAGCGGATTTAGGTGCTTTACCTTTTTCTATGTCATTAGTTTTACCTTTGGGTTGGTTTCTTTGCTACTCAAATTTGTCCCAAGGTAACTTGCATGTGGAGGCATCATGTGATCCATTTCTTTTGTAATGTATGCAATGTAAATCTGACTTTTCTCCTTGAGAGTATCTGCCCCCCCACCTCTGAAATATCTTCCTCTTCCTCTTCGACCACCTCTTCCTCTGGAAGAATCTTAGGCAATATTATTTTCTTTATGAGAAAGGCACACAACCTCTTTAGAAGATTCAAGGGCTGTCTTATTTCCAAAAGCTTTCTCTCTTTCAACAATTTTTTTTCACAAAATGTCAAAGGTAATATCTTTGAGATTTCCATTTGCTTGCAATGACTCAAGATAATTGGAGTAAGTAGGATAAAATGCCTTGAGAAAATCGATTAGAGGAATATCCAATTCAACCTTAGTGACTTTGATATCATGCATTATAGATTTTACTTCAGATGCAAGAGAAAGAGGGTCATTATTTTGTAATTCAAGGGTGAAGAGTTTAATCATGAGTTGAACAAATTCAAGTGCAGAGTGTGAGTCATAGAGTTCCTTCAACTTTTGTAAGGCTTCAAAAGCATTTGAAAATGGTGAAATGCATCAACTCACCTCTTCACTTACTGATGCTGCAATCAATGCATAGGCTTTGCTGTTCTTATTTTCCCAAATGGTGAGTTCCTTGTCTGAGGTAGGTTGGACTGGCGCTTCGTCTCCTTCTCCAACACACACTCCTTTCCATAGCTCATTAAAAATGAGAGTGTGTTGGATTTTCCGTGACCATTCAGGATAATTTTCATTTCCATTAAGAACTACTCCCACAATAGATATAATTGAATGCATTGTAACATTTGTGTGCAGTGGAGAAAAATATTGCTGCTGCAAAATTTTACTTGTAAAATGATTGTTATACCAACAATGTTCAACTTAACAATATTCAACGTTCACCTAAATATCAGAGATGAATGACGGAGATGAGAGGAGGAGATGAACATAGGAGAGGAGCAGAGGAGATGAACGAAGGAGATGAGCGGAGGAGATGAACGGAGGAGGGTCATCGATGGTAAGCGATCAACGGTTATCATAAGCAAAACAAGTTTGGGCGATAACCATGGCTAAAGGTGGATTTCGTGTTACAAGCAGGATTTCGAGCGAATAAAAATCGGTAAGTGGTATTGAGAGGGGAATGCCCGATTCCACTATACGATTGACACATAGTGACTAGGGGAGAGAGAAAAACCGCTCGTATCGGGCGGGTAACTCTTGTGCAACTAATGCACCCGAAATCGCTATAAACTGTTGGATTTGGAGGTGATGATCAATGGTGGAGATTAAAGGGCACTTTTCGGGCGGGTACCCGCCGTGCAATTGGTCCACCCCAAAATCAATGTCAGCTGTCAGATCTAGAGGTTGAGATCAACGGTGGAGAACGAGCTAGATAAAGTGAAACCTCGGGGACTATGTCCGAGTGGGTTTAATGAAGGGTATGATCGCATCGCAAACATGTAGCGGTATTGATCGGGGTAAGAGATTTGCGATATGTGATTAAAAAGTGGACCCGACAATATTTATATATATAGGTTTATGATACTTGAGATCTGGCTCAAGGGAATACGAAAAAGGATATATGTGAATATGAAAAAGGATATATGTTCTTCAATGCAAAAGGGCATATACACCATACTCAGAGTAGGAGGAAATCCAAGTCATTATAGCACCTTCGGCTTCAACAACTAGCTACAATGCAATGCATTTCAAGGAATGTATTAAACAATAAATGAGATTTCGCAGGGATTTGACAGAGATGTCAGCTTGCAAAATATGTAAAAAAAAGGCAAAACAAAATAGGAGTTACAAATTAAAAAGGAAGCCAAAAAATGGCACCTGCTCTGATACCATGTCAGACCAGGAGGTAACTCCTCAAATCAAAACTCATTTTATTCATTCAGGTTGTTCGTTATTATATACAAGAGGGAGTGACTGTTCGATTAAGCTCCCAATGACTCTCTATCTTCTCTATTATTTATTTACATTAATTACAATTGTACACCCAATCCTTTTGATTAGGTGTCAACAGATTTTTTGGATCCATATTACCATTTCCCAAGGGATAGGCATAGTCTTATTAAATACCCAATTATCCCTATGTTATCCAATTTCATAACCATTTTCTAGGAGATTATGGGAAGAAACACTATATATATCTCCTAAAATTTCTTGACAAATTGGATTGGAGTTAATTTAATTAGGAGATTCAAAGATGATACCAAGAATATAAACACATTGATTTCATAAAGAGGATGGGAGATACCACCCCCATTAATGGCCTCCACCATTGTTGAAATCAAAGTGACATAGATGTTGTTATAGGCCATTTTGTCACATCTAGTCAATAGGCCTGCAAACGGGATCATTCACATCCTCTGAACACTTTTTCATCCTCCCTACACAAAGCCCTAAGCATGACATTTTTTAAACCCTGAGTTTTTGCCTGGAAGAACCTTGTTTCAGTCATTTTAAAGGGCAACGCACCCTGGCCCCCTATTGACCAACATTGACTACTAGGTTTCCCTACTTTTCACATGCGTTGATCATAAACAAGTTTCTCAGTTTTGGGGGTGCGTGTAGGTTTTGACCCCGTATAGAAAATACCTGCATACGAATTCTAAAACATAGAAAATAAACAATGCGAGAGCATAACACATAAAACACATATACACAGAGATTTCCCCTGGATCCCAAAACCAGGACTACCAGCTTGATTTTTCATTATGTTCCTTTCAATGTTATAATACATATTTATACATGCCGAAGCATCCAATACCATGGACCAAAAACCATCGCGTCCAAAAAACATGTGTGAAAATCATGCACAAAACCATAGGTGGGTCCACCCAACCTAACATAGGGTCCAAAACCAAAATTTTCCGGGGTGTTGCCCCAGACCCCATAAAGTGGGTTTACGGGTACACCTTAAACCACCTGTGACCCCCCCTGCTACACTATCATCACAACAGAGGGGGGCTCCGCCCCCCCTCTAACTCCCCGGTTAACTACGTGGGCTAGTTGTGGAAAGAATATAACACAACCCAACATTCTCCCACTCGTTGTTTTCTTTCCACAGGGGGCCACAAGAGAGCTTAGTCATTTTTCTGGCCCTGAAATGCCCATTGTCTCTCTACACCAAGAGAACTTCTCAGAGCTCACAAATTTTGTCAATGCATCTGCAGTATTCTTCAAAGTGTCCACCTTTACCAGCAACACCTTTTTGTCTTCTATCATATCCCTCACAAAGTGATAGTGAACATCAATGTGATTTGTCTTTGAATGATATGCGGGGTTCTTTGCCATGAAAATTGCACTTTGGCTGTCACAGTCTATCCTTATAGCTCCCTATACTAACCCAATAGTTGAACACAATCTCTGCAACCAAACTGCTTCCTTGCTTGCATGAGTGGCTACCATGTATTTTGCCTCTGTAGTTAATAGTGCCACTACAGATTGTTTCTTACTCATCCAACTAACTGCACCTCCAAATAGGTTAAACACATACCCACTTGTAATTCTTCTCTGATCCAGATCTCCAGCCCAATCTACATCAACAAAGCCACGAATATCCAACATTCTGTCTAATCCTTATCTTCCTTTGCAGCACAAACCATAATCACTAGTGCCAGGCAAATACCTGAAAACCCGCTTCACTGCTGTCCAGTGCTCCTTACCTTGTTTTGACATAAACCTGCTCAATACTCCCACTGCATGTGCAATGTATGGTCTAATACAAACCATTACATACATCAAGATACCGATTGCACTTGCATATAGAACACGGGACATGTCCTCTTCCTCTTCTTGTGTCTTGAGACACTATTAAGCAAATAACCTCACACCTACAGGAATAGGAACCTTCACTGGTTTACTATCCTGCATATTAAACCTCTGCAGTATTTTCTCAACATACTTCCTCTAGTTTAACTAGATCTTCCTCTTTGCCTGATCTCTTTCAATTTCCATGCCCAAAATATAGTTTGCAGCACCAAGATCTTTCATGTCGAATTTGGAGGACAATTGGGTCTTCAAATCCTGGATAATTTCTTTGTCATTTCCAACCAGCAACATATCATCCACATACAAGACCAGATAAATAACATGGTCACCAATTAATTTAAAATACACATAGTGATCTGCTTTGCTTCTGGTGAAGCCAAGTCCCCGTATAAATGTATCAAATTTCTGATACCACATCCTTGGTGACTGTTTTAACCCATACATAGACTTCTTTAACTTGCATACTAGTTCTTTCTTACCCTTCACCGCAAAGCCTTCAGGTTGCTTCATGTATATTTCCTCTTCCAGATCCCCATAAAGAAATGTTGTCTTCACATCCATCTGTTCTACCCCAAAATCAAAAGTAGTAGCAACAGATAAAAGTAATCTAATAGAAGTTACCTTGGCAACAGGAGAAAAAATATCACCAAAATCAATTCCCGACACTTCGGAATAACCTTTTGCTACCAACTAAGCTTTGTAATTCTCCACCTTTCCTTATGCATTTGTCTTCCTCGTGAACACCCATTTGCTTCCGATGGGTTTCCTTCCAGCCGGCAACTCCACCAGATCCCAAGCCTCATTTTTATGCCAAGATGCCATTTCATCAACCATGGCCTCTTTCTAAAGTTTGCCATCCTCTGAATCTACTGCTTCCTTCACAGTTCTGGGATCATCAACAGTAATAGATAAAGCAAAATTTGAACAGAAAGTAGATGGACTATACCTTTCTGGCTGCCTTCTTTCTCAAACTGATCTTCTCACACCCGGAGTTTGTGGCTCTTCATTTTCTGATTCCTCCTTTGCTGTAGAGTCTGATTCTTCCTCCTTAAGCTCAAACTCTATCTTCTCAGGTTCCTTTCGTTGGAATTCATGTTTAATAACATCTTTTACCTCTCTGAACACCACATCTCGGCTATACACAACCTTCCATGTGACTGGGTTCCAAAGCTTATGTTGGCATTATGGCAAAAGTTTGGCACTATGGCATAGGTGTTGTCCTTGATGGCAACTCACTCAAAGGGCAGATCACAATTCAGGCTCTCAAAATGAAAAGAAAATCAGGTATACGCAAGTTCCTCTTAACAAAATCACGTATACACGCAGGTGTACTGATCAAAAGGTGTGTATACGTATGCTCGGCTATACACAACCTTCCATGTGACTGGGTTCCAAAGCTTATGTTGGCATTATGGCAAAGGTTTGGCACTATGGCATAGGTGTTGTCCTTGATGGCAACTCACTCAAAGGGCAGATCACAATTCAGGCTCTCAAAATGAAAAGAAAATCAGGTATACGCAAGTTCCTCTTAACAAAATCACGTATACACGCAGGTGTACTGATCAAAAGGTGCGTATACGTATGAATGCACTTTCATGCAAAGAAAAGCGCGTACATGTGGGAAAACTTATGATGGGTCCATGGTATTTAGTTTGACATATTTTAACCTATGGTTTTGGTCCTTGGTATTGCATCCAAAGTGTTGAACCCAAGTATTGAGTCCCTAGTATTGGATCTCTATGGTTTTGGACCATGGTTTGAGTAAGGCCTAAGTCTATAAAAAGGGAAGGAGATCATTTGGCAAGCGAATTATCTGAAGCATTGAATATCTTATGAAGAGCAAGATCTAGAATACTACCATTGGGTTATGGTGCATAACTAGATCTGAATCAAGGAGGAACCTGAGCACAAGGAGAAGAATAAGTCCTAGTCCTATTGAAGAGAAGTATCTTTGTGTGATTTTTGATCTGTTATATTTGGCGCATGATGTGATCTATAAATATGATAATTTGGGTATAAATAATGTCTGAATAAGTAAAAAGGATAAATTATCTTTTATAGATCTGTACGCAGGTTCAGTGCAGCTGAGGCGCGTATACATGCTGGTTCACGAACTTAAAACAACGTATACGCTGGTTGGCCTTGATACAAAAGTGTATGCACACAGGTTTCAGATATTGAAGTAGCGTACATCTGATGAAATATGTTTTAGCTGCTTCTGTTTATTGCTGCAGTGCTCAAGGTTCAGAATTGGTGTTTGGTTACTGGTATTATTTTCTGGTTACAGGATTATGAGAAGTTATTGGTTGATTCAGTATTTGTTTGTACAAAGGAGTTTGGTTAATGCAGATATACTTGATGTTTGATTGATATTCATGGATCTAGTCTGAAAATTTATGAAACATGGTCCCTAGAAGAAAAGAGAAGGTTGTAGCCTTCTGTATGTCAACACCTACTTACTAGTACCTCAGCTAGTACAAGAGCTAATGGGGTTGTAGCTCCCTTCCAGGAGAAGCTGGAGAACAAGAGAAGGTAGTAGCCTTCTGCAGGTAGCAGCCTGCGTACTGGTATAAGATTGCACCAGTACAGAAACATTGTAAAAAGAAGTTTCTAATTGAAAGAAGATAGAGACAAATTGCAGCAGGTGGTTTTCACCCACATTGGGTTTCTACCTTATATCTTGTGTTCTTATGTGTCATTTCCTGTTATGTTTTACTGTTCCTGGTTACTGTTCATATGGTTTGATGCACAGATTAATGATCAACATCTGAAGAATAATTTAAATTACAAGTTTGCTTATATACGTTTGTTTCCTTAATTGAAGTTGCGTACATACGCGGTATTTACTATCTGAAGTAGCGTATACAAATCTGATTGTGAAATGAAAAATAATTGACCTGATAATACTGATTCACCCCCCCTCTCAATAATATTCCCAACAATTGGTATCAGAGTATATCCTTCAGAAGAAGCTTGATCGCTTGAAGGAAGATCTATCATCATGAGAAACTATGAAAAAGAAGCATCAATCAGGCCACCAATTTTTAATGGGAGCAACTTCGTCTATTGGAAGGTAAGAATCACTTCCTATATTCAATCTCTTGGTATAGAAGTTTGGGATATTGTGGAAACAAGATACACTTTTTCATCAGCAACTCCTACAATACAGCTGGTAAGAAGCAGTATGAAACAAATGCAAAGTTTGTCACTACTCTATTAGGGAGCCTATCTCAATCAGAATTCGTCAAGGTTATGTAGCTCAAAACCGAAAAAGAAATATGGGACAAGATAGTTCTGAGCTATGAAGGAGATGAACAGGTAAAACAAGAAAAACTACAAACTCTCAGAATTCAATATGAAAATCTCAGAATGCACAATGATGAAAGCGTGGCTAACTACTTCCTACGTATAGATGAGATTGTTAATTGTATGAAAAACTTGGGTGAAGCAATAAAAGAAGTTGTTTTGGTTGAAAAGGTTCTAAGATCTTTGTCTCCTAAGTTTGATTCAAAAATTTCTACCATAGAAGAAAAACATAATCTACAGAGCATTACCATGTCACAGCTGCACGAAATTCTAACTGCTTACGAAATGAGAAAAGAGGGACCATTAGACATGAGAGAAGATGCATTCAAAGCCTCAGGAAAAGGAGATTACAATGATTCAGGACATATGTCAGAAGAAGAGGAAGAATCAAATTTTGTCAAGAACCTTCAACGGGGAACTGGAATATTCAAAGGTAAGCTGCCTTTCAAATGCTTTGCTTGTGGAAAAGTTGGTCATTACGCTGCCAAGTGTCCTCATAAAGGTAAACTTGACAAAGGTAAGGAACCAGTTAGATGGAATAGAAAACAGAATGTAAGTAAGAAGAGCTATTATACACATGAAGACAATGATGGATATTCAAATAGTGATGAAGATGAACAACGTAATGATTATAGACTTTTGATGGATTTTGAAGATGATGATTTCTTGGATGCTATAGATGAAGAAGGTCTCTATGAAGAAATTTCTAAACTCAAAATTTGTTTAGAGGAAAAGAATATGATTATAGATACTCTAACATTTCAACTTGCTGAAAGAGAAAAACACAATGAAAAGTTAGAATGTGAAATTGTGGGTCTTAGAAAAGATATTGAGAAATCAAAAGCTCTTAATCTTAGATTTGCTAAGGGATCTGAAACTTTAGATGAGACTATCAAAGTGCAGCATTCTCCTCTAATGAAGATAGGTCTTGGATATACTGAAGAAGCATCTCAAGAACAAAAGCAAGCACAGAAGCCATCCACCTCCAAAAGTTATCTTGATGTAGCAAGGAAAAGTGAACAGATTGACAATCGACAACAAAAGCATAATGCAGATCCCCAAGTAAATCAGGGACGATTTGCTTCAAGAATGAACAAAGATTACCAAGTAAATCAGGGGCAATCTACTTCAAGGATGAATAGAAACTTTAACCAACCACAGGTAAATCATTCTCAATTTGCCTCAAGAATGGATGTCAATAGAAACTACAATCAATTGGTTGGTAGGTTCGATAATTGTAGAAATTTCTTCAATGTCCAATGTTTCTCTTGTCATAACTTTGGTCACAAAGCTACTCAATGTGTTGCCTACAAGACCATCATGACTAGAGAAGCTCAAAAACAAAGGAGTATGACTGGGATCTTGAAAAGGACCTACAATAACTTTTCTGCTCTTGAGAATAAAGTAGAATGTTCTATTTGTAACAACTTCGGTCATGAAGATTCTGAATGCAGGGGTAGGTTTCAGCAAACAACTCAAAAGGAGCAAGTTTCATTGAATTCTAAAACATGGAGAAAGAAAGAATCACAACCAGAAAGATGTGGGATAGCCTTATATGCGGAAGGACAGGAAAATCAGTGGTACATTGACAGTGGATGCTCGAAACATATGACAGGTGATAAAGAAAAACTTCAGTCATATAGTGCCTTGGAAAAGGAAAAGAAGGTCTCCTTCGGAAATGACACCCCTACACTCATAAAAGGTAAAGGTTCTGTGTTTTTGAAAGAAAAGGTCAAGGCTGGAAATGTTATGTATTTTGATGGCTTAAGGCATAATCTATTGAGTGTGAGTCAAATGTGTGATCAAGGAAATGAAGTAATATTTCAATCAAATGGATGCATTGTTCATGAGCTTGATACAGGAGAAACAATGATCAAAGGCATAAGAACTCCAAATAATTTATACATACTCAAGGGAGGACAACAAAAATGCTATCTAAGCAAGAATGATGAACACTGGCTATGGCACAGAAGATTGGGGCATCTAAGATTCTCTCAGATAAGGAAAGCATGCAAATATTAGGTGGTTCGTGATCTCCCTGACATTAGAATTACAGACAATACAATATGCAAATCATGTCAGTTTGGTAAGCAAACCGGAACTAATTTCCCTGAGAAGGAAGGATCAGCTAGCAGGCCACTTGAACTTGTCCATACTGATGTATGTGGTCCATCTAGGAAAAGGTATCCTAGAGGAGAAGAATACTTTATATTGTTCATTGACGACTTTTCCAAGATGTGTTGGTTAGGACTTATGAAGCATAAAGATGAAGCCTTCGAAAAGTTCAAAGCATTCAAAGCCTTGGTTGAAAACGAATCAGATCACAGAATCAAATGCCTCAGGTCTGATCGAGGAGGGGAATTTACCTCAGATGAATTCTTCGATTTTTGTGAAGAACATGGAATAAGAAGGGAATTCTCTACTGCAAGGACCCCTCAACAAAATGGAGTAGTGGAAAGGATGAACAGAACGGTTCAAAAAATGGCTCGTGCTATGCTTGATGAGTTTGGAACTCTCGCAACCTTCTAGGGTGAAGCCGCATTTGCTGTAGTTACTATTCTCAATAAGACAAACGTCCAGGTAAACAACACTCAGACTCCTCATGAACTTTGGTATGGTAAGACTCCCACAGTTAAATACTTCAAAATTTTTGGAAGCAAATGCTACATCAAAAAGACTGATGAAAACCTTGGCAAGTTTGAACCTAGAGCAGATGAAGGCATTCTCCTAGGTTACTCTCCTCACAACAAAGCATATAAGTGTTACAATAAAAGACTTGGAAAAATTGTCGAAAGTATTGATGTAGTGGTTGATGAAGAAGGGAACACTCCTAGGCAAGTAAAATCTGAAGATTTCGAAGATGATGAAGACTATCCTTCAACATCAAATCAGATTCATGATGAAGAAGAAACCCATGAGGCACCAGAAGAACAGATAAGAATAGATGAAAAGACTCCATCCAGGTATGTTCAGAAGAATCATCCAAAAACCCAAATTTTGGGGCAAAAGGAGGCAGGTGTACAAACAAGAAGAACCATTTCAGAAGCTTCAAGTTATCTAGCATTACTCTCCTCCACTGAACCACAAAATGTAAGAGAGGCATGCAAGGATGAATGCTGGGTAAAGGCCATGGAGGAAGAACTTGGGCAGATTGAAAAGAATAACACTTGGGGTTGGTTCCTAGACCAAAAGATAAGAATGTCATAGGAACAAAATGGATATTCAAAAATAAACTGGATGAAAATGGAGATGTGATTAGAAACAAAGCCAGACTTGTTTGTAAAGGGTATGCTCAACAAGAAGGTATAGACTTTGAAGAAACTTTTGCACCAGTTGCTAGACTTGAGGCCATAAGAATGTTCCTTGCTCTTTCTAGCTTTCAGAAGTTCAAAATATTTCAAATGGACGTGAAGTCTGCCTTCCTAAATGGAGACTTGGATGAAGAAGTATATATTGAACAACCAGATGGGTTTATTCTTGGAAATGATCCAAAACTTATATGCAGACTCAAAAAGGCTCTTTATGGCCTTAAACAGGCTCCAAGGGATTGGTATTATCGGTTGGATAAGTACCTCCATCAACAAGGTTTTATAAAAGGATCAACAGATAGCAATCTATATATAAAAATTGACAATGATAAGTTGCTAATACTTGTTGTGTATGTAGATGATATCATCTTTGGTAGCATTGAAGAAGACATGAGTCAAAATTTTGGCTTGGTGATGCAGAAAAAGTTTGAAATGTCCATGCTTGGTGAGCTCACATATTTTCTTGGTTTACAAGTCCAACAAAAAAAAGACGGCATTTTTCTATCATAAACCAAGTATCTCAAGCAGATCTTGAAGAAATATGGGATGGAGGATTCAAAACCAGTGTGTACCCCTATGGTAACAGGATGTAGCCTCAACTTAAATGATGAATCAACAGCAGTACATCAACCAACCTATAGCTCCATGATTGGTAGTCTGCTCTATCTAACAGGCACCCGACCAGACATTATGCATGCAGTGGGAATGGTTGGAAGGTTTCAGGCAAATCCAAAGGAAACTCATCTTCAGGCAGTTAAGATAATTTTCAAGTATCTTCAAGGAACTCAAAACTATGGCTTATAGTATCCTAGAGATACAGATCTCACACTTCATGCATATACAGATGCAGATTGGGCAGGAAGCGTGGATGATAGAAAAATCACTAGTGGTGGTGCATTCTTTATGGGTCCTAGATTAGTATCTTGGTTCAGCAAGAAACATAGTTCAATTGCATTATCTACAGCTGAAGCAGAATATGTAGCTGCTACATCTTGCTGCACACAACTCCTTTGGATGATGCAAACATTACAAGACCTACAAATCACTTGTACTCCACCTATCTCCATTTTTTGTGATAATACAAGTGTAATCAATATTTCAAAGAATCCTGTCATGCATTCAAAGACTAAGCACATACCTATCAAGTATCATTTTCTCCGGGAACAAGTGATTGAACAAAAGGTCAAGTTGGAGTATGTTCCCTCTAAGGAACAGGTTGCTGATATACTCACCAAACCACTGCCTAGAGAGACATTTGAATACCTCTGATAGAAGCTGGGAGTAGTTGATGCATCATCTTGCTGTTGAAACTTGTCTATTCCAGAGAAAAGTGGTTTTACGCGAGTTTAATGAGGATGATCCGCGTACATACACCGATTTATGTGAATAAAGTCGCGTATATTTTGGCTTGAAGAAAAGCAGTGGGGTCAGACTCAGGTTGGAAAGAGTCTGATATGGGTCTAGCAGAGACCATCTGGCACAGGTTCAGGGGGAGTGTATTTACTTCTAATACTACATTGTTGGCATTTCCTTAGAAGCTCTTGGTTCAAGTACATAGCTGTTTTTGGTTTCAGGTGGAACAGGTGAAGAGGGAGAACATGGTTGCTGATCTGAATGATGATTGACAGATGCTGCTGATAATAGTTATTGATGACTTTCATAGTCTTGTCTCTATGTCATGTATATCTTTTATTATCAAGGTCATGTAACGGCCTATTTTGGTTTCCCCACTATGCCTGGGATGAATGATGTAATGTACTTATTTGTCATGTGTAAACTTCTGGTGTATTCCCCACTTGGTTGGGTGGATGAGTCAATATTGGTATGTCCCCACTTGGTTGGGAGATGGATGTATGTATGTATGAGTCTTTGGTGATAGGAAGGTCATTTATAATGTATAAAGTCATGTTTCTTTTGTAGAACATCTTCTTGCAGACCTTGCCTACAGTCAGGGGGAGCTTGGACAACATAGCAGAGCAGAGATTTCACCATGTATTCAAGGGGGAGCATAACCCTTTGCCCTTGATGTCAGAGGGGGAGAATGATTCTGAGTGACTTGGGGTTGCCATCGAGTCCAAAGGGGGAGATTGTTGGCATTATGATAGAGGTTTGGCACTATGGCACAGGTGTTGTCCTTGATGGCAACTCACTCAAAGGGCAAATCACAATTCAAGCTCTCAAAATGAAAAGAAAATCAGGTATACGCAAGTTCCTCTTAACAAAATCGCGTATACACGCAGGTGTACTGATCAAAAGGCTCGTATACGTATGGACACACTTTCATGCAAAGAAAAGCACGTACATGTGGGAAAATTTATGATGGGTCCATGGTATTTAGTTTGACATATTTTAACCTATGGTTTTGGTCCTTGGTATTGCATCCAAGGTGTTGAACCCAGGTATTGAGTCCCTAGTATTGGATCTCTATGGTTTTGGACCATGGTTTGAGTAAGGCCTAAGTTTATAAAAAGGGAAGGAGATCATTTGGCAAGCGAATTATCTGAAGCATTGAATATCTTATGAAGAGCAAGATCTAGAATACTGTCATTGGGTTATGGTGCATAACTAGATCTGAATCAAGGAGGAACCTGAGCGCAAGGAGAAGAATAAGTCCTAGTCATATTGAAGAGAAGTATCTTTATGTGATTTTTGATCTGTTATATTTGGCGCATGACGTGATCTATAAATATGATAATCTGGGTATAACTAATGTCTGAATAAGTAAAAAGGATAAATTATCTTTTATAGATCTGTACACAGGTTCAGCGCAGCTGAGGCGCGTATACACGCCAGTTCACTAACTTAAAACAACGTATACGCTGGTTGGCCTTGATACATAAGTGTATGCACGCATGTTTCACATATTGAAGTAGCATACATCTGATGAAATATGTTTTAGCTGCTTCTGTTTATTGCTGTAGTGCTCAGGGTTCATAATTGGTGTTTGGTTACTAGTATTGTTTTCTAGTTACAACATTCTGAAAAGTTATTGGTTGATTCAGTATTTGTTTGTACAAAGGAGTTTGGTTAATGTAGATATACTTGATGTTTGATTGATATTCATGGATCCAGTCTGAAAATTTATGAAACATGGTCCCTGGAAGAAAAGAGAAGGCTGTAGCCTTTTGTAGGTCAGCGCCTACGTACTAGTACCTCAGCTAGTACAAGAGCTAAGGGGGTTGTAGCTCCCTTCCAGGAGAAGCTGGAGAACAAGAGAAGGTAGTAGCCTTTTGCAGGTAGTAGCCTGCATACTGGTATAAGACTGCACCAGTATAGAAACATTGTAAAAAGAAGTTTCTAATTGAAAGAAGATAGAGACGAATTGCAGCAGGTGGTTTTCACCCACATTATGTTTCCACCTTATATCTTGTGTTCTTATGTGTGATTTCCTATTCTGTTTTACTGTTCCTGGTTACTGTTCATATGGTTTGATGCACAAATTAATGATCAACATCTGAAGGATAATTTAAATTACAAGTCTGCTTATATATGCTTGTTTCCTTAACTGAAGTTGTGTACATACATGGTATTTACTAACTGAAGTAGCGTATACAAATCTGATTGTGAAATAAAAAATAATTGACTTGATAATACTGATTCAACCCCCCTCTCAGTATTATTCCCAACAACTTATAACCCTTTAAACCATCCTTATACCCAACAAAGATGCACTTTTCATATTTACTATCCAACTTGGTTCGTTTCTCCTTTGGAATATGTACATATGCATCACATTCAAATACCCTCAGATGTGAAAGAGAGGGTTTCTTACCAGTCCATACCTCTTGTGGACTCTTATCCTCCAACGCTGATGAAGGTGACCTGTTGACTAGGTAACATGCAGTATCCACCGCCTCTGCCCAGAATTCCTGTCCTAACCCGGCACCACTGAGCATGCTTCTTTCCCTTTCCATCAACGTCTTATTCATTCTTTCTGAAACTCCATTTTTCTGAGGTGTATATGGAGTAGTCTTCTGTTGTGCTATACCACACTTCTTACATAATTCTTCAAATTCCTTGCTGCAAAACTCTCCACCATTATTTGTCCTCAGCACCTTTATCTTCTTCTTTGTCTGATTTTCCACAAGAGCCTTAAATTCTTTAAACCTGTCAAAGGCTTCAGATTTCTTCTTAAGGAAATATATCCATGTATTCCTTTAGAAGTCATCTATAAATGATACATAGTACACAGACTTACCCAGTGATGGAACCTTCACAGGTCCAAACACATCATTGTGCACAAGTTCTAATATCTGTTTCACCCTCTTACTACCAGAGGGGAAACTCACTCGATTCTGCTTCCCATATACACAATTTTCACATAAATCAAAATCCAGATAGCTATTACTCATACCTTCTACCATACCTTTACCATGAAGTATTTGAAGGCCCTTCTCTCCAATATGTCCAAGCCTTTGATGCCACAACATGGTCTTCTCTCTAGATACCATTAGATTTTCTGCTCCACTTTCAGGAACCACAAAACTATTTCACCCATCAATAATAGTGATACCTTGCAGCTAGTACAGAGTTCCAATTCGAACTCCCCACATCAATACCAGTGCTCCCCGAACCATTTTGCAGGTATCTTTCTCAAACACTATTTTTACATCTGCATCATCCAGCTTGCTTACAACAATCATATTTTTGGCCAATGCAGGAATATGCAGAACACCCGGAAGTGTTTTAACCCTTCCACCTTGCAACTTCAATTTTACTTTTCCACGACCAATGATTCTAGCCTTCCTATCATCCCCTAAGAATACATCACCACCATCGTATTTCTCATACTCGTAGAGCCACTCTCTATGGGGAGTGAAGTGAAAGGATGCACCTGAGTCAATCAACCATGCCTCATGATCTACATGTGTACTTGAAGAAACCAAGTACACATCCCCACCTTCATCTGAGGTGGTTTTCGTCTCTGCAGAAGGAGCATCATTAAATCCCTTTCCTTTATCAGGAGCATTGTATTTACAGCCCCTTTTGTAGTGCCCTTCCTTTCCGCATTTCCAGCACACCACCTTTACAGTTTTTCTTGGAGATTTAGATCTCCCTCTAGATTTAGATCTCCCACTCGATGGCTTATTTTTGTTTCTATTTTGGGACCGTCCTCGTACATACAAGGCATAACCATTCTGGCTCTCCATATTTTTCCGTCTCATCTCCTCCATCAGCAATGATGAGACTATTTCATCAAACTGCAAGGCAGTTGCATTGCTACTTGTTGTAATAACCAGACTATCCCACGAATCTGGTAGAGAACACAAAAAACTGATGCACTTATCTTCATCTGAAATTTTAATATCAACAGATGCTAACTGACTTACCACGGTATTAAATGAATTCAGATGCTTTGTCACCAAGTCTCCATCTTTCATCCTCAGGTTATATAGCTTTTTCCGCAGGAATAGTTTATTCACCACAGACTTAGATTGGTATAAAGTCCCTAACTTGTCCCACAAAGCCTTCGCTGTAGCTTCCCCTGATACATTCAACAATACTAAATCTGAGACACACAATCGTATTGTGCTCTTTGCCTTCCAATCCAACTTCTTCCATTCTTCATCGGAAACTCCCGTTGGTTTAGTACCCGGATCTACTATGATCCACTGATCTTTATCTACCAACAGATCCTCCATCTTGAGTTTCCAAAACTAAAATCTCTGACCATTGAATTTCTCGATCTCTATCTTTCCACTGCTCACCATCTTCTTTCACCACCATAATCGATCTTGCAGATCTCCCACTGAACAAGGTATACCACAGGCTCGAGCGAAACCCCTCAGCAACAAAGGTGTCCCCTTGAAGCCAAAACATCTCCGATACCAAATGTAGGTTTTAACCGTGTATATAAATTACCTGCATACGAATTCTAAAGCTCAGAAAATAAGCAATGTGAAAGCATAACACATAAAACACATATACACGGATATTTTCCCCTAGATCCCAAAATCGGGACTACTAGATTGATTTTTCATTATGTTCCTTTCAATGTTACAGTACATATTTACATGCCGAAGCATCCAATACCATGGACCAAAAACCATCGCGTCCAAAACCATGGACCGAAAAACCAAAGCGTCCAAAACCATGTGCGAAAATCATGCACAAAACCATAGGTAGGTCCGCCCAACCTAATGTAGGGTCCAAAAGAAAAAAAATCCAGGGCGCTACCCTGGACTCCATAGAGGCGGGTTACCTGCACCCCTCAAACCCCCTGTGAGCCCCCCCACTACGCAATTGGTGTAATGAAGGGGGGGCTCCGCCCTCCCTCTAACCCCCTGGTTAACTACATGGGCTAGTCGTCAAAAGAATATAACACATCCCAACATGCGGCTCCACTCATCTTAAGGAATGTTATGCATGTACCTGGACTAACAAAGAACTTGTTATCTATTTCCATGCTTGAGGATAGAGGCCATTCTTTCATTGCCACAAGATGGGACACTCTGCTACAAATTGTCCATTGAATAAGTCGAAGGAGAAGTCCTCAGGAGGAGCGACAGGTGAGGCTTTGGACTCCCAATTCGAATTGGAAATTTCCCTCATTGCATGCATGGTGTCTTTAACGATGGGAAGCATCTGGTACGTAGATAGTGGAGCTTCATTCCACATGACTGGTGACAAAGAGTTATTCAGTGAACTTGAGGATAAATATCTCAAGATGCATATCGAGATGGGTGATGACGGTAAGTATAGTGTTACTAGTGTGGGCGCTATTACTTTTCAGAGGGAGCATGTGGCTCCACTCATCTTGGGAAATTTCATGCATGTACCTGGACTGACAAAGAAATTGGCATATATTTCCATGCTTGAGGATACAGGCTATGATGTGATCTTTTTGAAAGGAAAGGCGTTCCTTCGACACATAGCCACATGTCAAGTAAAGAAGATAGGGATTCGAGTTCATAATTTATATAAGATAGAGGTAGAGGATTGTGCTTCTTTGAGTTCAAAAGCGGAAAAGATGTTGAGTCGAGATGTTGGCGAGTTGTGGCATAGGCGATTGGGCCACTTGCATCATGGGGCTTTGAAGATATTGTAGCAAATCTCTACCGGTCTTCCCAAAGGTATGCTTGAGCAAGTTGATACATGCAAGGGTTGTACTTTGGGAAAATACACCAAGTCTTCCTTTGGAGACAAAGATAGTCGACCACAGTCTATTCTGGAGAGAGTCCATTCAGATGTGTGTGGACAATTCTTGACAACATCCACAGCCAAATACAGGTATTATGTTATATTTGTTGATGACTATTCTCGTAAATGATGGGTATTTTTTATGTAGAAAAATGCTCAAAATTTCACAAAGTTTTGTGAGTTCAAAGCATTGGTAGAGAAAGATTCTGATAAGAAGGTTAAATCTATATGGAGTGATAATGGTGGTGAGTATGTCTTGAATCAGTTTAAAAGCTTTTGAGTAGTGGAAGGGATTAAATGATAGTTGACGACATCCCATAACCCTCAATAGAATGGGGTTGCCGAGAGGAAGAACACAAGCATAGTAGGGGAAACAAGGGCGATATTGCATGATCAGGGCCTACCACTACAGTTTTGAGCAGGGGCATGCAACAAAATGGTTGATGTTTAGAAACGTAGCCCACATCGGATACTTGAGATGAAGACACCATGGAAAATTTTAGGGGCTAATGTTCGCCCAGTGGGTTAATTTTCCATGATTTTTCCACAAAAAAGATTCGCCAATTTCCAATTTCATAAAAGACGATTTTCCAAATTTTAGAATATAAAATTATTTTACCTTAAAAATTGCTAACATTATATAGAGACTATATATAAAATTATTATAAATTTGAATAATTTTACAAATATATCAATAAACATTTATAGTTTGCATATTAGGGATTAGTGAGATTTGCCAATGTTTTTGAAATTCAAGAAAAAATTTCATCTTAAAACCGGGACTACCAGCTTGATTTTTCATTATGTTCCTTTCAATGTTATAATACATATTTATACATGCCGAAGCATCCAATACCATGGACCGAAAACCATCGCGTCCAATACCATGGACCGAAAACCATTGCGTCCAAAAAACATGTGTGAAAATCATGGACAAAACCATAGGTGGGACCGCCCAACCTAACATAGGGTCCAAAACCAAAATTTTCCGGGGCGCTGCCTCGGACCTCATAAAGTGGGGTTATGGGTACACCTCAAACCCCCTGTGATCCCCCTCGCTACACAATCGACGCAACGAAGGGGGGCTCCGCCCCCTTCTAACCCCCCGATTAACTACGTGGGCTTGTCATCGAAAGAATATAACACAACCCAACAGTTCGCTGATTCTAGAAATTCAAGAAAACAAAAAAGAATCTCGAAGCTTGCTCTTCCAAAAGCTTCTAGGATATGTTGTAACTATTTACCTCAGATAAAAATCTTGAATCCTATCTTATCCTACCTTGGAGTTTTCATGTTAGGTCCCTATAATGCTAGTGTAGCCCCCTTACACTAAAGTGTATCCCCCTTATTGATATTGTTGTGCCGATGTAGCCCCCATATTGTTCTTGTTGTGCCCCATAGAAGCCCACTATTGTTATTGTTGTGCCTTTACATTATTATTGTTATATAGGCTATGATTATATTGTGACCCCTTAGACTCCTATATATACAAAGGAGGTATTTTCATTTGTATCACCCAAGAATTGTTCATTTATGTAATGTAAAGGAGGTTCCCCCCTTGAAGATGATAATTTTGAAGTCGTTGATATATATTTTCTTCTATTTTATGAGATGGTTGCATAACATTTGGTATCAGAGGTTTGGTTTCTAGGGATTCACTGATGCAAACAAGTCATTGTGGAATTTTCGCTATAACTTTCTTTCTACGAGGGTCCAGAAGTTGAAATTTTTACCATGAGGATCTGAAATCCTCATGAACTCTGTGTAAAATTTTTAGATCTCAGTTCGCTTTATTTTCGAAGACATGTAGTGTTCCTTCCTAAACTAATTTGTTACAGACTTATTTATTCTACAATTTTGACAATTTTGGAAGTAATGGGACCCATGTGATTTTTGGGAAAAGACTAGGAAGGAAAAAGGGGCTGAAATGTCTTGTTGGTAAGTGTGGGGGCCACACACATGAGGAAATATGCACCACCTTAGAGGGAAGTTCGAATGGCTAAGGAGAAAAAGTCGAATTTCCAGTTGGAGGGGGCCCCCATGGGAAAAGAGGCCCATGAATTATGAATAGAGGAGGCACAACCTCATTTTGTATATTTTGTCTATTGAACTCAACCTTAGTTGCTTGAGCTGCTTAGCTGGGTCACTGGTTTTTTAGAAATGATATCTCCAAGCAGATAACTTACCCTCTCTTTGGTGGACTACGAATGCCACCCTAGTTTGGTTCCTTTCTATCATTCCAGAGGATTGAAGGAGGATATCTAGAGCGTTAAACTCAACTATCACTCAACTAATGTGTAATTCAGGAGGACACGGTAGGGGAACACGTAGTAGCTATTTCTGGGGTCTTCCAAGGAGAAATTGCTGAGAGAATTTTAGTGAAGGAAGTACAGGGGGACACTAGCCTTTGGGAGGATTTTGGGAGAAGGAGCTTGTTGTTTGAGAGCAGTGTGATTGACAACACGTAGGGTCAGCGCATAAGCTTCTCACTGGGCACACGTGGGAATTCGTGGAGTAAGTATTTGCTAGGAGAGATAAGGGGAAGTTGGAGAAAGACTATCTCAACAATTTTGGTGTGTTTTGGAGGGATTTTTGTGGATTTATAGGTAGACTGTACTTCTTAGTAGCTGGAGGAGGACATGGCTCTTGGGAGGCCGAATTTCCGGGGTCAAAACCAAGCCAAACCCTTTCTAGGTTTTGATGGGTTTTGTTTGAGGAGTGTGGGGTTAATTTGGTAGAATTTTCTGAGCATGAGAGGCGGGGTTTCCAACAAATGTTTTTCAGCAGACAACACAGTTTCATTGGGGCAACATAGAGCATCATTGCAACAACTATTTTTGTCACCTGGGCTTGACATATTATCACCTAGGCTTAATCACACTTTCCACTTAGGCAAGAATAGGTGCACCTCTCCCACATTATTGTACTATTTCTCTCAAATTGTAATAAAATGGCTTCGTTGATTGTTACTTCTGGAATTTTTATGGGTGTGCACTGAATGTTTAAATTTTATGGTGTTGAATTTATTGTTTTATTTGCATATCTTCCTATACGAGCATCAGATTTCTCGTATATGCTCGTAATAATTTGGTTTGACTTGTGGCATTGAAAAGAATACTCAGAGGGCTACCACAAGACCAAATTTCAAACCTTGGAGATTTGAATTTACAGAGATGCAACAGATTCAATATCGAGCTCCTACAAAGCAAGAAAAAGGTGTGTATTTTTTTTTAATTTGGCATAAGTTTTCTTTGAAAAATCTGTTTAAAGTGATTCAAGGGGCATATTAAAGCATAAATAGAATTGTTTTATTCCAAAATGACTTGAAGCAAGAAAATGGAAACACCTAGTAAGAAACTAGAAATCTCACTATGACGCATGAAGAAGAGGAAGAAATGCAACGTGATATATCAAAATTACGAGACCAAGTGCAACAATTTTCGCTCTCACAAAGAGTAACTAAAAGTGAAATGCAAGCTAAGATAAATGGTTTTAATAATGGTACATAAACTAAGATGGATGATATAGAAGCAACAATGAAAGGCAACATGGAAGAACTAAAGAATGGTTTAAAAGTAGACATGGAAGGTTTGAAGGAAGGTTTGGAAAAGTTGCTACAAGAAATGATTCTTAATGGCGAAAATATATTAGATGAAACTCATGATGAGAACAAAAGGAATGTTAATCATGATTCCATAGACTTTAACTTTGGATTGAATACCCACCGTATTACAAATATCGACATGAGGAAGTTTGATGGCAAGGATCTGATAACATGGATATTATAGATGGAGCAATATTTCAATCTCCATAATATGCAACACACGCAATAGGTATGCATTGCAACTTTATATTTAGAATCCAATCAGTTTGTATGGCATTGATGGATTTTTTATTGTAAACCACTTGTCACTAGGTCAAATTTGATGGAGGAAATGATAGCACATTATGAGGATACAAAGAGCAACACCTTCTTTAGCCAATTGATAAATCTCAAACAAAAGGGTTCAATGGTGGAGCACATTGAGGACTTCCAAAAATTGAAAATCAGGGTAAATTATATTCCAAATGAGCATAGGATTGATGTCTTCATAGGGACCTTAAAGGATAACATCCAACACGAGGTTCTCCTTTGGGAACCTGATTCATTGGAGAAGGTATTCATGGTGGCATGAAAGGTTGAAAGAAAAATTATGGCAACAAGGAAGTCTACTACTCACAACTATAAAGATGGAAGTGTTGTTGCTCCTAGCCTTCCACAACCTATTAGGTTGACACCGAAACAATTGGAGTGAAAAATAGAAAAAGGGATTTGTTACAGTTATGATAGAAAATACACTAAAGTTCATAAATGTGCTGAGAAGAATTTATTTTACATAGATTGTGAAGAGGAGGAAGAAAAGGAACAAGAAACATCAAAAGAAGAGGATATACACTAGGAACCAACTCTAGATAAATAAGAAATGAATCCAACCATATCTTGTAATTCATTGGCAGGAATTACCACTCCAACTCTCAAAATAGAAGGACATATCAAGAAGAAAAAGGTAAAAGTGTTGATTGATTCAGGTAGTACCCATAATTTTTTTCATTGTAAGATATCTAAGAATTGAATTGCTTCCTATATCCAAAACTAGAGTGTCAAGTGATGGTTGCAAATGGAGGAACTATAAATTGCTCTAGAAAGTGCCATAATATCAAGCTATCCATGGGGGGATATGTATTGAATAGTACAATGATTTCCATTCCAATGGGTGGTGCTAATGTTGTGCTAGGAGTCTAATGGTTACAATCTTTGGGGATAGATTTTAATTTTCAAGAAATTTTCTTGAATTTTTTTTTTGGGAAAGAAAGGAACTTGAATTAAGGGGTATCGTAGTAAAACAAAGAAATATAATCATCTCTAATGTCATGAAAAAGCTTCTAAATAAATAAAAATGAGGAGTAATTTCACAATTATGCTCACTAGAGGTTCAAGCATCGAAAGATCTCCGAAAAGCCTTAGACAATCATTCCATGGTATTTGAGACTCCCAAAGGCATCCCATCTATTTGTAATCATGATCATGCTATTCATTTGATTCCAAGAAGAATTACTCCAAACATCAGGCCTTACAGATATCCCTATTCCCAAAAGAGTGAAATTGAACATATGGTTGCAAAAATGCTAGAGGCTAGTATAATACAACCTAGTCAATGTTATTTCTATGCTCTAGTAGTATTGACGCACAAGAAGGATGCATCATGGCACATGTGTCCGGACTATAGGGAGCTAAAAAAATCACTATTAAAGATAAATTTCCCATTCCTGTCATTGATGAAATGTTGGATGAATTACATGAGAAATTTAATTCACCAAGCTGGATATTCATTTAAGATATCATCAAATTAGAATGAAGAATGAAGAGATTTCAAAAACAACATTCATAACTCATGAGGGTCATTATGAATTTTTGGTGATGCATTTTGGGCTTAATAATGCACCTTCCAAATTTCAAGGTTTGATGAATTCCACATTCAAACCCTTCCTCAGAAAATTTGTGTTAGTATTTTTTGATGATATACTAATCTTTGACAAGTCTTGAAAGGATCATGTTCACCATGTTGACATGGTGCCCAAACTATTGGAGGAGAAACAATTATATGAAAAAACCTCCAAATGTTTCTTTGGAGTACATGAGGTGGAATATTTGGGTCATATTGTATCTCATGAGGGTGTTAAGGTAGACCTTAAAAAAATTAAAGCAATTAAGGAATGTAAAATCCCCACAACAATAAACCATCTTCGAGGATGTATCAGGTTGAAATGGTATTATCACAAGTTTGTTAAGAATTATGGGAGAATAGCGACACCTCTGACATTATTATTGAAGAGAGATGCATGTTCTTGGACTCTAGAAGCAACTAAAGCCTTTGAACATCTTAAAGAGGCAATGTGCCAGGCACTGGTCTTAGCAATGCCAGACTTCACAAAAACTTTTATTGTCGAATGTGATGCCTTAGGAAAAGGAATTGGTGTTGTTTTAATGAAAGAATGAAGACCCATTTCTTTTGAAATTCACCCAATAAAATGAACGTATTTATATAAACCTATTTATCAGAAGGAAATGTTGGCAATACTACATACACTAAAGCAATGGAAACCTTACCTAATTGGAAGAAACTTCAAGATAAAAAAAATCATGATAGTATTAAATACTTTTTGGAAAAAATATTATTTTCAGAAGAGTAGCAAAAATGGGTCACAAAGATGTTGGGTTATGACTTTGAAATCATCTACAAAAAAGCGAAGAAAAATGTTGTTGCATATGCACTCTCAATAAAGGACGAGGATGTGGAAGCATTGCTTTGTGCCATTTCTATTATCTAACCTGAGTGGATAAAAGAAGCAAGGGATGAATGGAAGAATAATGAATAGGTGGACACTCATTCAAAAGTCATAGTAAGATCCCAATACATCAGATACATTTAGCTGAAAAAATGATTCATTATGGTACAAAGATCGATTATATCTTTGTAAGAATTCCCAACTCAAACAAATATTCTTTTGGAATTTCACACCTCCCCCTTAGGAGGGCACTCAAGATTTTTAAAAACTTACCACAGGTTTAAGAAGATTTTTTTTTGGGATGGCCTTAAATATGATATTGAAAAGTCAGAATGTTTGGTTTTCCAACAAAATAAAGTTGGGACAATTAAGACCCCAAGTCTATTACAACTTTTAGTCATTCCAAGTCAGCATTGGGAGGAGGGCTTAATGGATTTTATCACAGGTTTACCCAAGTCTAAAGGAAAGAGTGTCATCATGGTGGTAATTGATAAAATTATGAAGTATGCACACTTTTGTGCATTACCTCATCCTTTTAAAGCCACTACAGTTGCTACTGCAATTATGGAAACAATTCAAAAGCTTCATGGAAACCCACAGATTATTCTAAGTGAGAGAGATCCCATTTTCATTGGATTTTTTTGGACGAAATTATTTTCTTTTCTTGGTACTCAATTAGCTCATATCTCATCTTAACATCCTCAATCTGATGGGAAAACTGAGATAGTGAACAAATTTTTGGAAATATATCTTCATTTCTTTGTATTTGATAAACAAACAGAATGGGTCAAGTGGTTACCTCTCACTGAATGGTGGTATAAAACTTCCTTCCATACTGCAGCAAAAATGACCCCATTTATGGAACTTTATGGATATCAACCACCATTCATCACATCATATTTAAGAGAAAATTCTAAGGTTTAAGCAATGGAAGATCAAATCGAGCATCAACAATAAGTTCTCCAACTCTTAAAGGATAACCTCACTCTAGCACGAAATCGAACGAAACAACATGAAGATCAAAATCGTAGTGAAAGAAGTTTTGAGGTAGGAAAATAGGTATTTTTACGGCTGCAACCATTAAAAAAAATGTCCCTCAAGCAAGCTAAGAAGGATAATAAATTATCACCCAAGTACTACAGTCCTTACAAGGTGTTGCAAAATATTAGTACTATGGCATACAAATTGGAGTTTCCTACATCTTCTCGAGTATGCCAAATTTTCCATGTTTCATGCTTAAAGAAGGTTATTGGTGGCAAGATTCCCATTCAAACAATGTTTCCAAAACTTGACGAAGAAGGAAAAATCATATTTGAGCCTGAAGGAGTCACGGAAAAAAGAAATCGACAACTACGAAATCGATCAATTTTAGAGTATCTCATTAAGTGGAAGAACTTACTAGCTGAAGATTCCACATGAGAGGATGATAATTTTATACAGAAGCATCCAGAACTACTCAAGTGTTGAGGAAAACACTTTTTTGAAGGAGAGGGACATGTTAGGTCCCTATAATACTAGTGTGCCCCCCTTATTGTTATTGTTAGTGTATCCCCCTTATTTTTATTGTTGTTCTCTTACATTATTATTATTATGTAGGCTCTGATTATATTGTGACCCCTTAGACTCCTATAAATAAAAACTAGATATTTTCATTTGTATCACCCAGTAATTGTTCATTTATGTAATTTAAAGGAGGTTTCCCCATCGAAGATGATAATTTTGAAGTTGTTGATATATCTTCTATTCTATTTTATGAGTTGGTTGCATAATATTTCATCCCTCATCGCTTGAGCTCATCCTCCCATCAAGAGTGGATCTCAAGCACATATTGGTAAAATGATAAGAATTCATGAACTACCTCCTTCACCTATATATTTATTGCCATCCATAGGAAAGGGGTTGGCTTTTGGAAAGTGATTCTACCCTTATGTTGTTGATGTGAGAAATATCATTCCATGCATTAGGGTGATTAGGGGTGCACTTTATGGCAAGGAAAGGACAAGTCAACTTAGAGGATCTCTTCTAAAAGATCAACACATATTTTTGGTTGTAACTCACTCCATTTCTGTTAATGAAAATAGTTCTTTGTTTTCCTATATATGATGTTATGGTTTCATATATTTGAATACTATGTTGATCTATTTAATAAAGTGATTAGATAATGTTTCATAGATTCCGTAGGTCGTTGAGTTGTGTTATATAACTATGTAGGTCCTAATTATAACAATCAGAGCTAGGATTGGAGCATTCAAGCCAAGGCCAAGGAAGGAGCGAAGAATACGATAAATTCCAGGTAGGCTTCATCCCGTTATCTATTTATTTTAAGGCAAACATTAGTCTCTTTGTCTTTCTGTTGTTTTAGGTCAGTCCACGAGGCATAGGGAAGATACTTATGTCTGCAGTCATAGATTCTACATAATAAATTTGTGACCACACTAGGGAGCGGTGTATTCCCTTGGCGGTTTCTTTTTCCCTTATGCTTTTCTTACCTCTTCTTTAGACCTTTACTATCTTATTCAATCAAGAATAGACTTAGGAAGACCTTTTATTGAGTCTCAATTGCAGTCCTTGTGTCAGAACTTTGCATCCTTAGACCAATGCACCCTATGATCTTGTGATAGAGTGTTTCACCCCATCTAAGCCTTCTTTGTGCCTGCATTACATAGCATTGGTGCCTCCTTTGCACCTGCGTTGGCCCCTATTCATGAAAATTTTTGATTTTGTCTTGATTTCCTCTCTGATCAACCTTCTTCCAGCTGCTCTTCTTTGAGTCTTTGAGTGTCTTGTGGTCTCTTTGAAGCCTCCATTTGGTTTAATTTGGTTTTTAATACCTTTGGTAAGGACTTGTTTAAATATTTTCCTTTGTTATGATCATTAGGTCGTTTGCAAATTGATTTTGTTTAATCATTGAGTGCTTAGATGAATTTGTGTCCTAGTCATTGTTCTTAAAAGCTTGTTTGAATCAATGATTAGACTTTGCATCTTAGTTTTCTTCATTTTTGAAAATTAAGTGACATGAAAATAAAAATATTTGCATTGACATTTAGGGTTTTGTGTGTGCATCAAAATTGGAACAATTGCATTTAAAAGGGAATTGCATTTTGCACATTGTTTGTTGCATACTCTTTGTCTTTTCCCTTAGATAGTTATTCATTGAATGAGAAATATTTTATTTCCTCATGCTAGTTTTCATTTTAGGATATTTAGGCGACATTCACAGTGAGCCCCAAAACTAAAACTTAATTGAAGATAAACATTAAAATTTATTGAATCAACCTAAGGAACACTTGTAACATTAACACAAACATTTAGAGGTCAACATACATGAGTGTAGATGATCATTCTCCACATACCTTTGGGTATATTGGATGACGCTCGACACATGTAAAGTATATGGGAATGATCTCATTGAAAGGTTACACATTACACAACACTACTACAAACTACACTTCCATGTACCATTGATTATATTTTGGAAGTCCCCTATAGGTTGCTATCCTTGCCATAGGTAATTGATTCAATTGCCTTGTGTACCATGATACACCGAACACAACATTTAGGGATATTTCATGCATGTACGTTAAGTCCTTGGTTCACCAAGGTGTATATTGTAGTTCACGATTGCTTGGTAATCCTTTATGCCTAGATTACCCTCTTTTTGATTTGTTTTTGTGTTAATTTCTAAAATTTACTATCCAATGTGGAAGAACAAAATCCCCCTCCGTTGTTTGTGTAGAATTAAAAATAAGCCTCCTCTACCACTAGAGGCTACTCTTGGCATCGTTAGAAGCATAATAAGATGAAAACTACCGAATCGGGAAATTTAGGAACTAATTTTGGTCCTCCTCCTAAACCTGATCAACCAAAAACATCTTTCCCTTTGAGTACTGAGCCCGAGATCACCTCTACTCTTTCTGGTGAATCTAACACAATTGAAACAGAAGTCCTTGAAAGCTTATTGCCCGAGGTTATTGAACTTGACTTTCTTGAGTCGTAAACTTTATTTCTTGAGGTTGTTGAACCTAAGGAACCTCAACCATCTTCACCTGTTACTTCAAGACCTTCCCCTTCTCTTCCTTTGTCTTAGATAAAACTTCGAATGATATATCTTGGACTTGACGGTGAACCTCTTCCATATGGTCTTGTGAGTATTGAAGAGATCCCGTAAGAAGAGGCTCATCCTTATAATCCTGTTCATTGGAGTGGAATCCATTTGTATCAATTGATCCTCTTCCTCCTCTTCAGACTCCAGTACAAGCTCCTTTACCTGATTCTTTTTACTCACCCACAAATTTCTCGTGGAAATCTTCATTGGTATTGTTAACCATGAATGAATCCAATTTGACTTCCCAACCTGTGTCCAGCACTATGGTTAAGACATCAAATGTTTCTTCCTCATACATGTTTGAAACATCACTAGAGGCACATTTGTATGTTGGCCCGTCTATCCCACTTGGCTATCAATCTTTATCTGTTACCTTCTCTGGTGCAACTTCCAACCCTTGGACCTCTCCCATGTCATCCATTTAGGGAATTCCATATGGCACTTCCCTTATGAATGTTACCTAGCCTACTCCTTCTCCTCCGCCTACACTTACAATTGAACAATAGGCTAACCCTTATGTTATTGGGAAAGGATATCTTCAGCAACCTAACTCTCCTTATGTTGGGTTTCCTCCATTTGGGTTGTAGTTGCCTCCATCATCCCCTCCTTCTATGACGGGGGGAACCTTTTGTTGGTATATCTCAAATTGGTAATCAACCTTATTATAATCCTCCTTATCCTTGCATGGTTTCTAGTGTTTGGAAACCTACTTTTCCCATCCAACCTGGTTCATTTTGGGACTGATCGTTGAATCCTCAATTGACGTCGTCTTCATCTCAAATTCCTACCCATGAATCTGTACCCCAGCAAGCTCAAATACATGTAATTCAACCTTTAAAATATGTTATTGCATCTCAATCTATTCCATTGGTATCTGGTACCCCATAGGTTACAGTTACCCAACCTTTAAAAGGTACCTTACAGTCTCAATCGCTTGGGAAAGGTATTCCTCAAATTCCAATAGGGAAGATTGTGTATAGCATGGCATTGCCTCAATCGAATCCACCTTATGCCGAAATGATGCAGAATCCCATGGGGAAACAATATAGACCTTATTAGGGTATTCCTTAAGTGCCTTTTCAAGGCCAACATATCCATACCCAGCCATTCTAGCCTATACATGGTTATCCTGGAGCTGGTCAACAAGGTTACGCGTATGCTAGTTACCAGAATCCTTCGTATTATGGTGATTAGGTTACTCTTTATTAGAACCCCCCTTATATAGGAACACAAGTACATGTTTCTCAGTATATTCCTTCTTATCCAGACCATCCTCCATCAAATTTTAACTAGCAGTTACCTTTTGTAGTGACTCTCAAATTTCCAGACTTGACTCGGCTCACTGACAATCCCATCGCTCATTCGCCTTGGTGGCTGATAATTCCTACCAAATTGCCTTATGATATCCAAAAAGTCAATGGGAATCCTGGAGAAGACCCATCGGCCCATGTCATGATGTATCATCTGTGGTGTTCTTCGAACTCCCTTAATGACGATTCCATACGATTACGTATTTTCCAACGTACTCTAGAAGGTGCCACAACTAAATGGTACATTGAGTTACCTAGATCTTCATTTCACAATTTCAGTTACTTAGCTACCACCTTCCTCACACATTTCCAGTTACCCATTTGGTATGAAACTAGAACAAAACTTTTGACCAGCTTCAAACAAACTAAAGTTACTCACATCTTTGATCACCTTCATGAGTGGCAATGTCATTGTCGGTTGGTTAAGGCCTATGTTCCAGATCAATTGTTAGCATAATGGTTCATTAAATACCTATTTCCATTTATCATAGAGGATGTAGCTAAAGGCAGGATTGTGAATGAAGAGAAATTAATTTCTCATGCTCAGTATTTGGACCTCATCTATACCCAATCTGGAATGCTCTATGAAAATATACCAGATGCTCTGAGACCTTCAGACGTTGTTCTTCCAACCCTTAGTAAAGAATCACATGTTGTTGATGGCATCATTGGTTCTGCGATTTTGCAGACAAAGAGTAAATAACATTGCTCTCACTGCTTCTGCCCAAAATCATCCATCCAATCCTCCTACGGCTTCTTATTTCGAGTTAAATGTCATTTCATCTGATAAAGGGAAATCTCAACAGTAACCAAGAAGCAAAGAAGAAACAAAAATGAAAAAAGAAGAAAAATTCTTCACCGCGGCATAAACAAACAAATCAGTCCTCTGATGAGAAACGAAATCCTCACTACCCATGCTTGATTTTCAACAAGGAACACTTTACTCGTGAATGTCCTCACCGGTGTGGAAGTGAACCATTTTTTGAAATCCTCCACTTCTCCTGCTATGTTGACCAATTCGTTCCCCAATCAGGAGACCCACATGGTTTCTGGAGACCCTTCTTACTCTAACATGTTTTTAATTCTTTCCTCCATGAAGCCTAAATATGAGGTTATGGTGTCTACTCAAAATAAGGACTATGATAACGTGAATCCTCCAAACAGTTAAGCTATTGATCAACCTACTAGTTCGACATCACCTCCATCCAATCTGGCTCTGCCTACAATTCCTATGGAGTTAACTATTAAGCCTTTGAAAGGTGTTAGTCATAAATCTACTTTCAACCCTCGTTCTAGGGCTGCTCAAAATTATAACGTAGTTGAAGACTTGGCTCAGTCTCCATAGTCTATGTCGAACTTCGAGGTGTTGTGAGATTTCCCTGCCCAGAAAGAGGATTTTCTTTTGACTATTAGATTTGTGGATCCTTCTGATTCCAACTTAGATGTTTTTAGTCATGAAAACTATACCCCTTGCCTTCCATCTCAATTGGATTTTATCATCTAGGTCATTGTCTGTGGAAAGAAAATTCATTTTTCTATTGTAGACGAGGGAGCCTCGATCTGTATCATGTATATGTCTTGTTGGAAAGCGATTGTTTCTCCTCAACTAAGTTAGTCACCTACCACATTGAAAGTTTTTTATATGAGAATGGATAAACCTTGTGGTATTCTGAACTCCTTACAAGTAGAATTAGGGGGAAAAATTGTATCCATAGAAGTGGAAGTTATTGACAAACCTCTTGATTATAATCTTCTATTGGGTCACACGTGGGTTTATGCCATGGCCGTGATCATTTTGACTTATTTCCTTATGATTTCCTTTCCTCATAAGGGAAGGATTGTGGCCATTGACCAATTCACCTTCTTTGCCTTCAATTCGCATGTTACTGGAAGTGTCCCTCTTGTAGGGGAAACTCTACATTCTTATCATCATGTCGAGGTTGGACTACTGAAGGATTCCTCGCTCATGGGAACTTTTTCACTTCCTCCTCCTCCACTTCCTAACAACTCATCATCGGTTGCTTATATCAATATGATATCATATTCTACTATCCCAACTAATCCATAGATTGTACTAGATGAAACTAACATCCATATTTTTGGTGACCGAATGCTGCTTAGCCCCATTGAGATTGATTACAAATCCATCTATTTGGCTTGTGTAGCTTAGACCTTCTCTTCTATTAATTGGGTCGATTGATCAATGGATTATGGCACGTCTTCTGATCCATTCTCTCATATATTCTCTACCAATGAGAGAATCATGGAGATCATGATACCAGATGATGCGTCGTGGGATGATCAACACCATTGTTCCTCCTTACCATATTCCATTGAGGATAATCTCAAAGATGTGTATCTACCCAATATTGTTGAGTCGTTTACAAATTCTATATTGACGAAGTCGATTCCAAAAAGAATCTCTCGAAAATCGAAGAGATGATACCTCTGTTAAACTGGGTATTGTTGAAAATCTACACATTGGTGCATCTTGCTCTCCATCCAAGATTGAGACCTATAAAGCCCTATTTCAGGAGTTTTGTGATGTCTTTTCCTGGACCTATGAGGAAATGCCAAGTATCAACCCAAATATATTGGTGCACGAGATTAAAACACATCTTGATGTTAAGCCAGTCTGGTAGTGCCTTCGTCTGGTCCATCCAAAGAAGGTTGTCGTGATAAAGAGTGAATTTGAAAAAAATCTTTGTGTTGGTTTCATCTACCCTGTTCCTTTGAATGATTGGATGTAAAATGTTGTCCCCGTCATGAAGAAACAAGGGGAAATATGTATATGCATCGATTATCGAGATGTAAATCACGCTTTTCCAAAGGAAAATTACCTAACCCCGTTCATCGACTAGATTGTTGACCACTACATCGGCTGCGAAATCTATTTGTTCATGGATGGTTTATCCGGATATAATAAAATAAAAATTCTCCCAGTGGATCAACCTAAAACTGCATTTATTTGTCCCTGGGATACATTTTCCTACTAGAAACTCCCATTTGGTCTAAATAATTTTGGGTCCACGATTCAATGGGTAATGGATTATTATTTTCATGGACGATCTACCTGCTCATTCTAAATATTGGGCTGATCATCCAATGAATTTTAGGGCCATTTTCTTACGGTGTAGGAACTATAATATTCGACAAAATCCACACAAATTTGTGCTTTTCATTAGTTGTGGTCGATTTTTTTTTTGTTATTTCAAAACATGGAATTTATATCAATCCTTTGAAAGTACAGGAAATCATAGATCTGCCTACATCTTCTTCACTCGTTTAGCTTCAATGACTTCAAGGGAAAGCTAAATTCCTGTGAAGGTTCATCCTAATTAATCTGAGTTGACCAAAGGATTCACTCACTTGCTTAAGAAATGGGTTCCCTTCCATTGGGACAACACTACTCAAAAGGTGTTTGATGCCCTAAAATATGTACTAGTTTGGGAATCTCTCTTATATCCCCCTGATTACCAGCATGACTATTTCCTTTATCTTATTGCTACCATTTCTACTTTAGCAATGGTATTGGTGCAGGTAGATGATGTAGGGACTAAAAATCCCATATATTATCTAAGTCAGAATCTCAATGATACTAAAATCAGGTATACCCACATAGAAAAGTTGGCTTTGGCAACCTTTCAAGCTATTTAAGTTCCACCATTACATCTTGCTTTAGAAAACTATGGTTGTTTCAAATTGCAACCATATGACATTCATTTTGTCACATCAATTACTAGGGGGAAAACACTCTATATGGATCGTCATCCTGCAATATTTTGACTCAGAATTCATCAAATCCAAGTCAAAGAAATCTCTGGTATTCACTGAGCTCATGTGCGACCTTCCTTCCCTTGATTTTGAATCGACATGTGACGATTATTTCCTTGACGAGTCATTGTTTCTGATTTCGTCATCTGATTTGTGGTATGGAGATATTCTAATATATCTCCAGACCCAAAATTTTTGGTCTGATACCTCTTGCTCTGAGCAATGACGTATTCGATACCAAGCCAAAAATTACATCATTATTAGCGACGCCCTTTACTTTCTTATGCATGAGGAGGCCAAGGAAGTCCTTAATGAATTCCACTCATTGGCATGTGGCAGTCATTTGTCTGGTTATGCTACCACATAGAAGATCCTATGCGTTGCTTACTTTTTGCCTACCATTTTTCGAGATTGTATTCTTGTTGTCCAGAAGTGTCATTCATGCCAAATTTATGATCATAAGACTCGTGGTCCGCCTTCTCCATTGCATCTCGTTATTGTCGTCATACCTTTTGCGAAATGGGGTATTGATTTCATGACATGTAACTTTCACTCAGTCAGGGGGCATGGTTATATCATTGTCGTAGTATCTTATTTTACTAAATGGGTCAAGGTGATGCCTAAATTTAACAATACTGGCCAAACGACTGCATATTTCTTTTTCAATCACGTAATCAAACGGTTTGGTGTTTTGCAAACAATAGATGCGGATCACAGAAAACATTACTGGAATCATATGATGTCTAAACTAGTTGCTAAGCTGAAACTTTCCCATGAAAATTTCCATTCCCTACTGTCCTTATGCTAATGGCCAGGTTGAGGCTATCAATAAAGTTCTCAAAACTATGCTTCAATGTATACACCCTTTTAGTTGGTTTATGGTCTGGAAGTAATCCTTCCAATCGAATGTGAGATTCCATCACTCAAACTAGATTTAGAACTTCTTCCTGCCACTTCCGTAGAAGAGGAATGTCTTTTACATCTGACCCGATTAGATGAGACACGACATGATGCTGCTATAGCTAATGAAGCTCATAAAAGACGTATCAAGGCGCAGTATGAAAAAAGTGTTAAGGCTTTTGTCTTCTCGGAAGGAGACATTGCTCTTTTATATGACCAAGAATCTGATAAGTTAGGATGAGGAAAGTTCCAACCTAAGTGGTCAGGTCCATATATTTTCAAGCGTGTTCTTGAAAAAGGGGCCTATGAGTTAGTCTACTTTGATGGACTTCCATTGGTGCATCCTATAAATGGGTTGTACCTAAAGAAATACTATGCTTGATCTCATGCGTAGTAACATTGTGTACATATTGTGTATTTGTGTGTTTTTAGTGTGTCTCTTCAAAGTTTCCTATGGTTTCTATTGATCCCTTTTACGTTATAGAATAATGGTCAAGCTATTATCTGATGCTATTTCACATGGTATCTGTCGTTTAGTCATCAGACTTGACTCATAGCTCGTGGTACTACAACTCGCTAATGTTTATTCGGTTATAAGTCCTACCATCCTTCGTATGTTTTCAAGGGTTCGCCTTCTAGAAAGACATTTGAATTTCATACAATATGAACACATTTCTTGAAATCTAAACACATTGATAGTAAATCATGTTTTAGATAGACATTTGCAACGAATGTAAATAAGTTTCAATACACATCACATATATTAAAAACATAATAGGAACACAGAAACACTGAATACATACACACACACACATATTGGTTTTATAAAATTTGTGCCCAAGACACATATGGCTACATGACCCATATAAAAAATTACATGCAAATATCTAAGTATACTAATTAAAGTGCTCATGATAACATGCCATTGCACGAGCTATATTGCGCAATAGACGACCAATACAACTTGGCACTCTGATGGTGTGTTTTTGAAGTCACATCAGAATTTGTTTGATCATGTTCTCATCTATCTTGTGTGTTAACCCCTCCATGTGGTGTTCCACCTCTGTTAGGATCTCAGCTACATTAAGATCTTGTAGTGCATCCCATCCTATTGCAACAACCAATATTGGTTCTATTGCCGCCCATGGATTTTCTCCTGCACGACCAAGATATGAAGCACCTATCAGTCAAATAAGCCTAATATCTACATGAAAAAATCAATAGTTTAGTCTCCGAAACATCAAAAAGACAAAAAATTGTAAAACTTTCAAAAATTAAAATGGTCGAAATATCTTACTTGTAACACCCCATCACTCACCCTCAAGAAACATGAGCTTAGGGTCATCACAAAAATCCATCTCTTCATATGGATAATCATTGACCATAACAAACTGTCTATGCATCCATCCAAAGAAGGATGGTAAGAAACTGATCGCCGACAAACTTGCATGTCGAGACATATAATCTATCCATCTCCTGAGTCGTGGAACCCTCAAATCAATGGGCTTGAGTGTAATCTAATGAGGCTATAGTAATGAAACCCATTCTAGAGAAAAAGAGACCAAGATGGAACGGTATCCAAAGTTTGTCAACTTTCCCTCTCTTGCTTTAGACAATTGTTATTTCATATCGACTAGCACTCCCTCGCTCTAGTTGAATATTGTTGGATCCAAACACTCCACACCGTACTTCATGTATGATCTGCTAGAAACATGAAGTTTTAAGCTACTCGCCAATCTCACAATGATGAATAAGATTATTAGTAAGGGAAAATGGGTTACATATTTTATGATAATATTTCCATCTCTAGTTGGCTTCGATCTAGGTCTACAGTAAGTGGCGATATAATATTTCACCATTTCTCCACCCCTTCTCCCACCTAGGCGAGAGATGGGGGCACCTCTCATGGATAAACCTGTCAGAAAATATAGTCCTCTATTGTTATCTCGAGCAGATAATCCACATATCTGAATGCATGTGCTTGCACATCCCATGCATGAACAAGATACACTAGTAATTCAATCTGCCGCCTCATGCCAGGAAGCCAGCATAATTTCAAAAATCCATATTTTTCAGTGCCTCGACGGTAGCAACATCATTAGCTGCATTCAAATCATGTTCTTCATGTTATCTTTCTCTCTAGACAAAGGCCATTTTGTGCTAATGAAGACCTGAAAACATTAAGAAGAGACTCATTAGGATCCTTTCCATGCAAGAATATTGTTTTTTTTAAGGGAAAGTGGCAAAAATGTTTTATATTTGCGACCCAATGCACCTGCATAAGGATAGATAGTTCGTTGCACCCCTTCCCTGCAGTATATTCTCACTTAGGTGCAATTCACCTTTCAACCATTTGGGCCTACGTTGGTCCTAGGGTGAATTATTTAAATCCCATGCCCCTAAAAAATACCTAAAACATGCATGAAAACACAAAATAGGACCATAAATTGAAAGATAAATGCCTTAGCTTTTACTTGGAAATGACGTGCTTGAAACAATCCACTGGATTGAGCGCAATCAACTGCAGAAGATTGAGGGAAAAAACTACTCAAAACTCTCACTGTTGAAGGTAAATGTGAAATGGTAAAGTTGAATGGTCATTTTGAATATTTATGGTTTTTTATTCCATTATTTTATTCATATTTAATGTTTTTAGCTAGTTACAACCCATTTCTACCATGAAACAATTATATTTATTCCCTTTTATGATGTTCTGAGTAGGTCGACGACTGTTTGGCAATTTTTTTCGTTTCTTGAACATATTATTTTGACCGAGGAGAAAATTTTTATCACTTTTTCGGGCTCCGTAAATTCGCAAAAAAGGAACCCCCTGGAGTCCTGTTTCAGCTCTTTTCAGACTCCCAAAATCTGAAAATATTGTCAAGAACTTGTCCTTTCAAACTAGTTAAAGTAAATGAAAAGGCGTATACTCAGTATACGCTCAAGCCTTTTTCGGATTGAGATAGGCTATTTATGAAAAAGGAATACCTTAGTCGAACATGGCTAAGAGGTTATCTTGGGTATTAATTGTTTGCCTCTTCAGACCTAAGGGACTATCTATGAAAAGGAACATCTGGAATTTTTATTTATTTATTTATTTTTAATTTATTTTTAATTTTTAATTTATTTTTTTTAATTTATTTATTTATTTTTTTTCCTGCCTATTTTTCAAACTCTTTAAACATGAAAAAGATGTCGATTTCTACCTTCGCTGGACTCATTAAAACATCAAACAATGATGGACTCGTCATTCATGACGAGACAGAACCACTCCTTCTCTGGGATTTTTAAATATTCTCAAAGGGATTCATCCGAAGGATGAACTTACAGATCAAGCATATGTTATCCTCCTCAAGCTTGTCAAAAACAAAGAGGTACTAACTAGTAATGGTTGGGGAAATTGGGAAAACATGGTACTCCATTTGTTAATGGAAGCAAGTCACTCTTGAACACGACACTCTTCCACTTCATCTCTGTGGTTGTTGGGTTGGGAAATCTACTTGTATTTTGGTTTATCATACCATTTCAAAGCCTTCTCTTTTGGTTTTGGGTCAATTTCGCCAACTCCATGCAGTGTTGCTGTTGTGTTCAAGAGAAGTCAATTAGTTAATATCTGCTACAATATTGTTAAGCCTTCATCCCATTTCTTCCTTTCCTGATCCAATTCTGTATCATCATCATTCTAATAATTTTGTCTCAAATCATCATACCTATTTGATGTAATTGATGAGGGATACATCAAGGCCCTCTTGCAATGGGTTGCTTCCTATCAACATTAGTTAATTATCCAGGAAATTGACTTAGAAACACCCCTTGGTACCCTGGTTCTTGCATACATCAATGGAAAGTTTCCTCACTCTTGACGGAAGGTTTACATCATTGACCTTCGACTGAAATATTCTATGTGGTGTTCGACATCAACACACCATACAGATTGTACTAGAGTACCTTGAGAGCCATTAACATCCTTGGTGGTTTCTCTTGCGCATGTTAATGACTTAAATAATTGGCTGGTAATCATATGGTGTCTACCATGTTCAAATCTAGCTCATTGATTCACATGGTTAGACTCATTCATTGGTTGGTCATGTGAATGATATATAAGACCCCGAATCTATTTTCATCCATCCGGACTGCGATTTCAGGAGTAATGCAATATCACAATGTGTGATGGATATGATAATATAGACAATCATCCAGTCATGGGTCCACCATCAGTCATCCATGGACATGTATTTTGATCATTGTACATGTAATGTTAGCTTATGCGCTGAGTATGGGTATGCCTCCCTCAACAAAGATTTCATGATGTAAATGTATTATAACATATGATGATCTCACCGGTTTTTCTTGATCCTGAATTGTCACAAGGTAAAGCACTTCAGTCATCAACTATAATTTCTTACTTTGTGCTTTAGGGGGAAATATGTTATAGGCCACTTTGTCACATCCAGTCAATATGCCCATAAACATGATAATTCACATCCTTTGAACACTTTTTCATCCTCCCTACACAAATCCCTAAGCATGACTCTTTCTAAACTCCAAGTTTATGCTTGAAAGCACATTCTTTCTGTCATTTTAAGGACCAGTGCACCCTGGCCCCTTACTAGCCAATGTTGACTACTAGGTTTCCCTACTCTGCATCTACACTGATCACCAATAGGTTGCTCAGTGTTGGGGATGCACTGATTATAGAAACTTGGGAAAATAAAAAAGAATCCCAAAGCTTCCTCTTCTAGAAGCTTCCAGGATCTGTTGTGACTATTTACCTCAGATAAAAATCTCAAATCCTATCCTATCCTACCTTGGAGTTTTCATCCCTTATCCCTTGAGCTCATACTCCCATCAAGAGCGGCTCTCAAGCCCACATTAGTAAAAGGATAAGAATTTATGAACTACCTCCTTCGCTTATATATTTACTGCCATCCATAGGCAAGGGATTGGATTTTGGAGAGTGATTCTACCCTTATGCTGTTGATGTGAGAGATATCATTCCATGCATTAGGGTTATTAGAGGTGAACTTTGTGGTAAGGAAAAGATAAGTCAACTTGGATGAGCTCTTCTACAAGATCAACACCTATTTTTGGTTGTAACTCTCTCCATTTCTATTAATGCAAATAGTTATTTGTTTTCATATATATGATGTTATGGTTTCATATATTTTAATACCACGTTGATCTATTGAATAAAGTGATTAGATGATGGTGCATAGATTTCGTATATCATTGGCTTGTGTAATATGACTGTGCAGGTTCTAATTATAGTGATTAGAGCATTCAAGCCAAGGAAGGAGCAAAGCATATGACATATTCTAGGTAGGCTTCATCCCATTATATATTTAGTTTAAGGAAAACATTAGTCTCCTTGTATTTCTATTGTTCTAGGTTAGTCCATCAGGACAAGGGAAGATACTTTTGTCCAAAGTCATAGATTCTACATAACATATTTAAATCTAAGGTTCATGCATGTGAGAGCAGGATTGTAAAAATGGGAAGAGTACATATCATTCATAAACATGAATTTAATAAAAGGAATATTCAAATTAATATAACATCATAAAAATATAATTCCATATTCATTATTAAATATCAACCATCAAACCATTTCCCATGTTGAAATTATAACTAGGTTTGGTCTTCATAATTGTCATTGTACTTGTATGAATATGTATTTCATAAAGAAGAAAAACTATTATTATTATTGTTTTTATTTTCAAGCATGTTCTTCATGATTTATTTTGGTCAAAAGAAAAAGTTAAAGGGCATGTTCTTCATGACACTATGAAAATAAGATTTTTTTTTTCAAGTGTCATTTATCTCATTAAGTTTCCAAGTCAGCCCTCCTATATTTCATGTCGGCCTACCCAAAGGACATGACCCTTCAGATGAAGAAACAACTAATATAAATTAGCAACTATCCTCCACCATTTGGCAGGAAATTTAGACATCATTTGTGGTAAAAAAATTTGGATCTCTGGTATGGAATTTGAGGCACCTTCTTCTGTGATATTCGATCAAGATGTGGCACCTTCTCTCTGTAATGTGTACCTATAGTAGTCTCTCTGTAATGTAGACTTGTGGTAGTCTCTTTGTAATGCAGACATGTGGAAATCTCTTTGTAGTGCGAGCCTGTGACATATCTCTTTGCGATGCAAAGTCTCTCTATAATGCGAGCATGTGACATATGTAATGGTGTGAAGGAGTAGGAGATTTGTGGGATGTGACAACAAAAATCACAACAAAATTTGGAGCACTGACCTGGCACTTGGATCACTGTATGGTTGACTTGGATTTCTCTTGTTGATGAAGAATCTATAAACAATGGATTGATTTGTTTTCCCCTTATGGGTTTTTCTTTGGCCTCTGGCCTAATCTCTCGTGTCTTGATCCGAATAGAAAATGGCATCAACCCATGGTATTCATCTACCCATGGAATTTACCCATGGTATTGTAAGTGGCATCCACCCATGGTATTTTAAGTGACATCCACCCATGGTATTCATTCACCCATCGTATTTTCCCATGGTATTGTGACATCCACCCATGGTATTCATTCACCCATGGAATTGCCTGTGGGTGGTGTTAGTGTTAGTCTTTCTAGCCTTCCTCCAGTGATCAAGTATGCTCTTACAAAGTGGTCTCAAAGTGTCAAGGTCAAATTTTGTCATTTCAAAGAGTTTTCAAGCAAAATTTGGTCACTAGGCATTAGGTCTAGGGTTTGCTTTCCCTCCTTCTAAAGTTGCCCAAATGCCCATCTATGTCACTATTTAGCTGATTCTATCATCATTCATAGGGTTTTCATGATCATGTCAGTGTCTAATGAGTCGTTTTACATCTTGTTCATGCTTCAGTTGCACCTAGGCAAGGTCATTTCCCTCTCCTAGGGTTTTGACGGCAATATCTCTTGGACGGTCAAATCATTGGCAAAACTTGTATCCTGATGTTCATACACCTTCCCCTATCCTTAAAGTACCTTATCAAACACTTCCCATCCCTTAGATCCGCCAAATTCTTCATTTTTGCACAAACCCTAGTTTCTAGCTACAACTTGGCAATTTTCTAGGTTTGGCCTGTGTTTTTCCCTTTTGGACCCCTTCCCCTCGCTCAATCTCTAAGATTCCACTTTCCCCTGCTTCCTAAAATCCCTCCCCACTCCCAAAAATTTCCTCAAGAATTTAGAAGCCCCCTATCCCCTTCATTTCGCTCCATTTCGACAAAATTCCTTGTTTCACACATCGGGACAAGTCGCACTCAAATGATGTTCCAAAGCAATAAAAGATGAATTTTGGAAACCTGAGAGAGTTTTTTGTCCAAAACATGCCAAAGAAGAAAAAAATCTTTCACTTTTTGCACAGGTGTCATGGTTTGAGAGAAATGTCAAGAATACCTTTGCCTCAGGAGAATCAAAGACACCTCTGAAGTGACCTTGGGAAAATCAAGTTTTATCCTAGCTTAGTTGGCCAAATGATTTTCTTGATGGGTAAAATGATAACTAGACACAAAGATATTTCCAATGAGCTATCATGAGCTCAATTTGGGGTTGAGGAAGGCATTCAAAAGTTGACTGCAACAACACTCTTCCTTGAGGCAGCCTCATTTGGCACATTTTGACCAGTCTTGGGAGATTTGATTTTTTACAGGGAAAATGAACTCCAAATTGAAAAATTCTAGTTGGGTTGGAAAGTAGACTCAAAGACCTTTCCAACGAGCTATCCTGCACCTGATTTCAACATCGGGAAGGCCTCCAAAAGCCTCCTGAAAAACGCGACCCGTTGAGCCTGGCGCGCGAACCGTCAGAGGCGCGCGACCCATCAGGCTGCCTTTTCTAGTGCAAAATTTACACAGGTGCGACCCGTCAGTGGCGCGCGACCCGTTGGGTGAGGCGCGCGACCCGTCAGCGCCCTCAATATCAAATTTCCTGCAAATTTGCCAAGGAGCCACAAATTGCCAAATTTTGCAAGGTTTGCTTAATCGAGGATGAGAATGGTGTTGATGGATTTGAATAAGGTCCCCAAAGAAGATGAGTCAAATACCTTTATTATGTTGTAAAAAGATGGAAAACCAATCAGCCAAGTTTCATGCTCCAATTCTCTAGTGAAGATACCTGTAGCCTTGCATGTTAAGGAGATGACTCCAGCGGCAATGCTTCCACTATCAAAGTTTCCTCGGGTTTATTTTCATGCAGCTGGCCAGAATTGGCAACAATCATTAGAATTTGAGACATTTCTTGGTTATCTCCTCAAAAGAGACAAAGTTGCTGTGTGTCATTTTAGATGGTATGAATTACTTATAACACCACTATCTAGAAGTTTTGATCGTGTTGGTGTTGCTTATCGTCTCATGAAGTCGTGTAGGGATGGTGAAGTTCTAGGTGGTGTTGCATCTAATGATAACAGAATTAGAGAACCAATGGCAGCTCAAGTGGATGCTGTGATTGGGCCCCAAAATCCTTCTTTATACACCAGGATATCACAGGATGATATAAAACGTGAAGACTCTCGGTCTAAGATGGTTGTAGAGGATACTTACTTGCAGCCACAAAATTTTCAAACATTACACACAAGGCTGGTGAAGGGAAATGCAACTCGGGGGATTTCTAATGACTATCAACAAGGTGGACCATACCCAAATGTGTCAGCTCCGTATGAACACATGTTTCCATTGCATAGGGCATCTGAAGAGGTCAACAAGTGTATTCAGAGTGGTTCACCTCGAGTGGAAAGCAACACTCCACCTCTGGCTGAGAATGCATCACATCAAAAGGAACATGGCACTAAATAGCTCAGCCACAGCACAAATCCCAAGAAATTTTGAGCATTTTGGGTAAATTTTGGTTTTTTCAGGCAATTTACAGGTTTTTGTCCATTAACGGGTCTCACCCCCCACGCGACCCTACATCATGGCAACTCATTTTGCAAAAACTCAGCATTTCCAGATTTTTCATGAGAAGTTACATATGCTCATTAATGGACTTGAGATTTTATGAAGTTTTGGGCCTCCAGAAAGTCAAAAAACAAGCAAAATTTGACTTTCTGCCACATTTTTGAGTTGCAGAAAGCAGTCTTGGGAGATTGCAATTTTGGAGGGGCAAATGACCACCAAATTCAGAAATTCCAGTTGGGTTGGAAAGTAGACTCACCGACCTTTCCAACAAGCCTACTCTTTCCCAATTTGGACACCTGAAAGTGCCCCAAAAGTGGCTCCAAAGGCGTGCGACCCGTCAGGCAGGGGCGCGCGACCCGTCAGGCAGATTTTTCCAAAATGCACTGTACAGCTCAGAAAAATGCAGTTTGACCCAGTTTGACTTTTTGGGGTGAATTATGATTCTCTTTGATGTAATTATTGTACTTTTAAGACACTTTTACTCTTATGTAATACTTCTAGAAGATTCATTCATGAAAAGGGTAAATATTAAATGAATGAATTGGTTTCCTAGCTTATAGAGGCAAGTTGTTTTGACTGCCTATTTTGTAGTGCTTAGTTTAGAAGTGGTTGAAATAGCTCCTAGGATAGTGAGCTCGACCCATGGAGGCAGGGAAAGAGGTTAGATGATCTATATTATGTACTTTCTTGCTCATTTTCATGGTTGGACTCTTAAGGGAGAAGCTATCATTGTATTATTTCACTGTATCTCTGCAATTTTTGGCTAAGGAAGACTAGGGTTTTGCAGTCCCTTTTGGGATTCTTGTGGACTCATGTGTTGATGGTGTGTTTCTCAATGTTCTTGTAAGTGTGTTATGTGAACCATTTCCTTTCTTTTACTTCTGCACATTAAACAAATGAAGTGTTAAAGTAAGAATTCATGCTTGCCATGCTCTGCTTTTAAATTTGTTTAATTTCAATGTTTTCTACTCTCTAAGGGGAATTCAAAGTTATTGTTTGCTCTCCTTGGCTTCTCATCTGTCATTCCTGACCATCCACCTCAATCAAAGGCATCAATATAGTCTCCTACCTTGCCCCAAAGAACCCCCTGCGGAAACTGTGTCCAATTTCTGCACCCAAAATTTCCATCCCCTCAATTTGCCACCAAAAACCCTAAAAATCCCGAAACAACCTTTTGATCAGTTTACTAGCCTAAAATCAATGTTAACATATTGGTCATCTCATCCATTGAAGATTTTACCAAGATAGACCGGAGAGAGCCTTCTCCTGCCCCGTAGGGATAGCTACGAGGCTAAATGGTTTGATGTTGCTTTGAGGTTTACCTTTCTGAGCCTGAGGTGAAATTTCAAGCGCTAACATACTGGCGACCATACTGGGGAAGAACAAATGGTTTGCTTGTTGGTGTCATTTATTTTGTAAGCTACAGACGGAGCCTGAAGTTATGCCAGGTAGCCTTCGAAACGCTTTTGGTTTGCATTAGCGGAAGTAGATAAACGCTGCTTCAGTCAATCTCCAGTCTAGCTTGTAATCGTGACATCTAACTTGTTAATTACCCCAGTACATGTATCAAGTTCAGATCTGATTGTTGATGGTGGACAACGATCAAACACTTGAAAGGCTGAAATCATTCACTTGGCGACTCTAAATCATTTTCGAGATCAGATCCAAAGACTCCACTGGAGGATGATCCCGACCAGTAGAAACATGAAAGGACAATATGGACAGATCAGGTACTTAAGTTGGAATTTCATCCAAGAAATTTTGTTCTTTGTCATAAATTATTTCTTCTCTTTTCCCAAGAATGTCAAGACTGCATTGCAAAGTATACTATGCTTGAGAAAAGATCCTCGGCCTGCAGCTGATTCTTTCCCTTTGAAGATTGTGAATACCAAAGATTTGCATACCTTTGAGCTTGATCAAGATCCTTTTTCCGAATTTTGTGATGAGCATCTTCAAATTGATGAGCCCCAAGCAAACAAGACTGATTCTATACCTGTTGTACATACCTCTACACCTTGTAAAATTCCGGATCGGTATAAACCTCTTGTTTTACCTTCTGTTCTCCATGCTTTCCCCAAAAACTATGATCTATACTTGCCGAGGTTTGATGGTCAAAATAAGAATGTCAACGCTGAGCAACATGTCCAGAATTTTGAGAATTTTCTAGATCTTTTTGAGGTTGATGAAGAAGATGTCAGTATAAGGCTTTTTGCTCTTTCTTTGCAAGCTGAAGTTAAGAATTGGTTCAAAACCCTGCCTGATGCAAGCATCTCAGATTTCCGGCAGTTTGTCAAAGTTTTTCTCGGCAGGTGGATGATCGGACAAAACCTTTTCTTGATTGTAGAAGAGTATAACCAGCTGAAAAGATTGCCAGGGGAGACAGTACAACAGTTTTCAGCTAGATTTAACCAAATTTATTATTCGATGCCAGTTGATATAAGACCTTCTCCTAGATCTGCTCTCTTGCACTATCCGGGTGCCTTTGATCCGGAGATGGAATTTCAGCTGAGAGAAAAGAATATTGCAACACTTCACGAGATGCAAAACAGTGCAGTAAATGTAGAGGCTCATCTACTGATCCGACGGGCAAGGTTGAAAGAAGAAGAGATGAAAAACATAGATCCGGCCGAATCAACATCTCTAGAGGTGAAGCTTGACATTTTGGTAAGTGCAGTGGAAAAGATGATGGACAAGATCAGCGCAAGGAATGATTATGATGTTCAAGCTCATGGCGCACTGATTGAAGAAGAACAAATGGTTGATCCAAAACATTTTGTTTCTTATCCTAGTTGTCATAGATCTGATAATGATTGTTTTGTAGATCACCTTGGCGAAGAAAGAACTATTGATATGACCTGCATGCTTGATGATATGTTTTATACCAATGATTTGCCTCGGTTTGATCAATATGATGATGATTATGTTCTCCAAAATGAAGCTAATCTTGCAGACAAATCGGCAGCTAGTTTGTGGGAGGAGGAAGTTCATTTTCAGCAGCTGGAATACAATGTTCAGCCATCACATATCAGCTATGACAGTGATGAGGAAATTGCAGCAAATTTTGAAGTAAGTGAAGGATCTTTGCCTTTTTGTTTTGATTCGTTTCAGTTCATCAGAGATAACTACCATGCAATCATAAATCAAATGTCAACAAGTCTTGATTTGAATCATCTTGAGAGAAAATAAAATTTTGTTCAAGACTTCTCATATTCAGATTTGCAATCCCCGAAAGCCATTGATTGTCAAGTTGCAGCTGAAGACTTGGAAGTGGACACATGATTTAATGATTCAAAGTGACTCCGTACGATTCTGTTTTGAATCATTTCAGTTTTTGAAGGGTAGATTGCATAGTAAATCTTCAAATGAACAGCCTATAACAAATCAACAATCTCTCAGTGTTAATGTTGAGGATGAGACAGATAACAAAATGCTTGAGCAGCCTGTAGCATCAGATTTGCAGCCACCAAATGAAATTGAAGGGCAGATTACAGATGAAGTTGTGGAAGACGAAATACATGATTTGCTGATGCAGGAAGATTCTATACCCTTTTGTTTCGAAGCATTTCAGTTTATAAGGCAGAATCTTCGTAAAATCTCTCAAGAAAAAGATGAACAGCTAGAAGGATGTCGTACATTTTCAATGGATACATTGCAGCAGTCTTTTCAAGTTTTTCATGATCCAATAGCTGATGTTTTGGATGAGGTTTGCAGTCAAAGTCTTTCTCCATTGACTACATGTGAGCTTGAAACATGTGTTGATATGAATTTGATCCAGCAGCCGGTTTCTTTGTCATTTTCAGCAGAGGTCTCGTCACAAGGCTCAAATCAAAGTTTGCATTTATGGTATGAGGAAAAGAGAAGTAATCCATTGGATGAGCTAAGTTCCAGTGTGCTTGAATTTCAAGATCCTTATGCAGTGTTTTTGGAGGCGGATAGAGAATTCATATCATTCAATGGATCTGTTTCTAAGTTGTCACGGGAGTTGCCTTTCAGTAGTTCTCTCTTGTTGTTCATAAATGAGCACTTACAGAGAATTCGAACAGCAGATGGGATACTTACTTGGTTGCATTGGTTGTTTCATTTCACTTGATCAGGTGATGAATGAAACTGTTAGAGTAGGTTTTGATGAATAAGCTCCACTTTGAGCATCATTTTCAGTTGGTCGATTGTGTTTAAGTATCGAGTCAGTTTTTAGTTGAGTCATGAGTCCTTTGTGAGTCAATTTTTAGTCTTGTTGTTAAGTTAGTTTGTGTCGGTTTTCAGTCATTCATTGTAGTTTGAGTTTTTGACTCCATTGCCCAATGAATAAGGCGTTGGTCTGCTCTCCCAAAGATCTGTAGTTCTTGGCACCTCCAAGGAGCTACCATCCCCATTGGAGCCAATGTTAGTGTCAGTCTTTCCAGCCTTCCTCCAGTGATCAAGTATGCTCTTACAAAGTGGTCTCAAAGTGTCAAGGTCAAATTTTGTCATTTCAAAGAGTTTTCAAGCAAAATTTGGTCACTAGGCATTAGGTCTAGGGTTTGCTTTCACTCCTTCTAAAGTTGCCCAAATGCCCATCTATGTCACTATTCAGCTGAGTCTATCATCATTCATAGGGTTGTCATTATCATGTCAGTGTCTAATGAGTCGTTTTACATCTTGTTCATGCTTCAGTTGCACCTAGGCAAGGTCATTTCCCTCTCCTAGGGTTTTGACGGAAATATCTCTTGGACGGTCAAATCATCGGCAAAACTTGTATCCTGATGTTCATACACCTTCCCCTATCCTTAAAGTACCTTATCAAACACTTCCCATCCCTTAGATCCGCCAAATTCTTCATTTTTGCACAAACCCTAGTTTCTAGCTACAACCTGGCAATTTTCTAGGTTTGGCCTATGTTTTTCCCTTTTGGACCCCTTCCCCTCACTCAATCTCTAAGATTCCACTTTCCCCTGCTTCCTAACATCCCTCCACACTCCCAAAAATTTCCCCAAGAATTTAGAAGCCCCCTATCCCCTTCATTTCGCTCCATTTCGACAAAATTCCTTGTTTCACACATCGGGACAAGTCGCACTCAAATGATGTTCCAGAGAAATAAAAGATGAATTTTGGAAAACTGAGAGAGTTTTTTGTCCAAAACATGCCAAAGAAGAAAAACCTCTTTCACTTTTTGCACAGGTGTCATGGTTTGAGAGAAATGTCAAGAATACCTTTGCCTCAGGAGAATCAAAGACACCTCTGAAGTGACCTTGGGAAAATCAAGTTTTATCCTAGCTTGGTTGGCCAAATGATTTTCTTGATGGGTAAAATGATAAATAGACACAAATATCTTTCCCATGAGCTATCATGAACTCAATTTGGGGTTGAGGAAGACATTCAAAAGTTGACTGCAACAGCACTCTTCCTTGAGGCAGCCTCATTTGGCACATTTTGATCAGTCTTGGGAGATTTGATTTTTGATAGGGAAAATGAACTCCAAATTGAAAAATTCCAGTTGGGTTGGAAAGTAGACTCAAATACCTTTCCAACGAGCTATCCTGCGCCCAATTTCGACACCGGGAAGGCCTCCAAAAGCCTCTTGAAAAACGCGACCCGTTGAGCCTGGCGCGCGACCCGTCAGAGGCGCGCGACCCATCAGGCTGCCTTTTCCAGTGCAAAATTTACACAGGTGCGACCCGTCAGTGGCGCGCGACCCGTTGGGTGAGGCGCGCGACCCGTCAGTGCCCTCAATATCAAACTGCCTGCAAATTTGCCAAGGAGCCACAAATTGCCAAATTTTGCAAGGTTTGCTTAATCGAGGATGAGAATGGTGTTGATGGATTTGAATAAGGTCCCCAAAGAAGATGAGTCAAATACCTTTATTATGTTGTACAAAGATGGAAAGCCAATCAGCCAAGTTTCATGCTCCAATTCTCTAGTGAAGATACCTGTAGCCTTGCATGTTAAGGAGATGACTCCAGCGGCAATGCTTCCACTATCAAAGTTGCCTCGGGTTTATTTTCATGCAGCTGGCCAGAATCGGCAACAATCATTAGAATTTGAGACATTTCTTGGTTATCTCCTCAAAAGAGACAAAGTTGCTGTGTGTCATTTTAGATGGTATGAATTCCTTATAACACCACTATCTGGAAGTTTTGATCGTGTTGGTGTTGCTTATCGTCTCATGAAGTCGTGTAGGGATGGTGAAGTTCTAGGTGGTGCTGCATCTAATGATAATAGAATTAGAGAACCAATGGCAGCTCAAGTGGATGTTGTGATTGGGCCCCAGAATCCTTCTTTATACACCAGGATATCACAGGATGATATAAAACGTGAAGACTCTCGGTCTAAGATGGTTGTAGAGGATGCTTACTTGCAGCCACAAAATTTTCAAACATTACACACAAGGCTGGTGAAGGGCAATGCAACTCAGGGGATTTCTAATGACTATCAACAAGGTGGACCATACCCAAATGTGTCAGCTCCATATGAACACATGTTTCCATTGCATAGGGCATCTGAAGAGGTCAATAGGTGTATTCAGAGTGGTTCACCTCGAGTGGAAAGCAACACTCCACCTCTGGCTGAGAATGCATCACATCAAAAGGAACATGGCACTAAATAGCTCAGCCACAGCACAAATCCCAAGAAATTTTGAGCATTTTGGGTAAATTTTGGTTTTTTCAGGAAATTTACAGGTTTTTGTCCATTAACGGGTCTCACCCCCCACGCGACCCTACATCATGGCAACTCCATTTTGCAAAAACTCAGCATTTCCAGATTTTTCATGAGAAGTTACATATGCTCATTAATGGACTTGAGATTTTATGAAGTTTTGGGCCTCCAGAAAGTCAAAAAACAAGCAAAATTTGACTTTCTGCCACATTTTTGAGTTGCAGAAAGCAGTCTTGGGAGATTGCAATTTTGGAGGGGCAAATGACCACCAAATTCAGAAATTCCAGTTGGGTTGGAAAGTAGACTCATAGACCTTTCCAACAAGCCTACTCTTGCCCAATTTGGACACCTGCAAGTGCCCCAAAAGTGGCTCCAAAGGCGCACGACCCGTCAGGCAGGGGCGCGCGACCGGTCAGGCAGATTTTTCCAAAATGCACTATACAGCTCAGAAAAACGCAGTTTGACCCAGTTTGACTTTTTGGGGTGAATTATGATTCTCTTTGATGTAATTATTATACTTTTAAGACACTTTTACTCTTATGTAACACTTCTAGAAGATTCATTCATGAAAAGGGTAAATATTAAATGAATGAATTGGTTTCCTAGCTTATAGAGGCAAGTTGTTTTGACTGCCTATTTTGTAGTGCTTAGTTTAGAAGTGGTTGAAACAGCTCCTAGGATAGTGAGCTCGACCCATGGAGGCAGGGAAAGAGGTTAGATGATCTATATTATGTACTTTCTTGCTCATTTTCATGGTTGGACTCTTGAGGGAGAAGCTATCATTGTATTATTTCACTGTATCTCTGCAATTTTTGGCTAAGGAAGACCAGGGTTTTGCAGTCCTTTTTGGGATTCTTGTGGACTCATGTGTTGATGGTGTGTTTCTCAATGTTCTTGTAAGTGTGTTATGTGAACCATTTCCTTTATTTTACTTCTGCACATTAAATAAATGAAGTGTTAAAGTAAGAATTCATGCTTGCCATGCTCTGCTTTTAAATTTGTTTAATTTCAATGTTTTCTACTGTCTAAGGGGAATTCAAAGTTATTGTTTGCTCTCCTTGGCTTCTCATCTGTCATTCCTGACCATCCACCTCAATCAAAGGCATCAATACAGTCTCCTACCTCGCCCCAAAGAACCCCCTGCGGAAACTGTGTCCAATTCCCGCACCCAAAATTGCCATCCCCTCAATTTGCCACCAAAAACCCTAAAAATCCAAAAACATCCTTTTGATCAGTTTACTAGCCTAAAATCAGTGTTAACATATTGGTCATCTCATCCATTGAAGATTTTACCGAGATAGACCGGAGAGAGCCTTCTCCTGCCCCGTAGGGCTAGCTACGAGGCTAAATGGTTTGATGTTGCCTTGAGGTTTACCTTTCTCAGCCTGAGGTGAAATTTGGAGCACTGACCTGGCACTTGGATCACTGTATGGTTGACTTGGATTTCTCTTGTTGATGAAGAATCTATAAACAATGGATTGATTTGTTTTCCCCTTATGGGTTTTTCTTTGGCCTCTGGCCTAATCTCTCGTGTCTTGATCCGAATAGAAAATGGCATCAACCCATGGTATTCATCCACCCATGGAATTTACCCATGGTATTGTAAGTGGCATCCACCCATGGTATTTTAAGTGACATCCACCCATGGTATTCATTCACCCATCATATTTTCCCATGGTATTGTGACATCCACCCATGGTATTCATTCACCCATCGTATTTTCCCATGGTATTGTGACATCCACCCATGGTATTCATTCACCCATGGAATTGCCTGTGGGTGGATGAGATTGAAATGGATTTTGGGGGAGAGACCCCCAATATCTAAAAAATTAAAATGCCAGATGGAAAAGAGGAGAATTCCCAATAAACAAAACCACAAATATGTTTTTTATTAAAACGGAGAATAACTGTAAAAACTACTTTGTGGCAGACAAATTGTCCTTTTACAAAATGCGACTTGTTACTTATAGTGTTTTTCAGTTACAATACCATGGGTGGATGCCACTTACAATACCATAAGTGAATGAATACCATGGGTGGATGCCACTTACAATACCATGGGTAAATTCCATGGGTGGATGAATACCATGGATTGATGCCATTTTCTATTCGGATCACGTCTCTTGTCTTTATGTACATTACATTTGTATAATTGCTTGATGACTTAATGAATGACTTAATGGCTAAATAAAAGAACATATAAATAAACATTCATAAATAATTATGAGGTAAGAAATTCTATCATCTCTTTGAATTTCAACATCCCACATGAATTTTCCATAAACATTTAAAACACATGTTTGAAATAAATCATCATAAACAATATTACGATTGGATAACAATGAAAATAAACCAAATAGATGCACACCATACCAAATATGTTATACATTAAATCATCGTTTATCAAAATTATCAATGTTCTTTCCATACCCATGAAAAGAAAAACAATGTTGTATATACCTTCACGTGGATATCCATAATTTTCCTTCAAAACTAAAACCATAAAGATAGATGCATCTATTTAACTATTTTCCATAATATATTTATTCGCCATCACATTGTTATGTTAATGGACTAGACAATAAATGAAAAGTGGAGTTCAATTGTAAAACCATTTGGAAACGTAATGGTCATGTGTGTAGAAAAGTTGGGTGATGAATGGTTTTGAGAAGAAAATGTATGAAAGAGGAGAAGACAACATTAACTCATAGAAACAAAATTAGGCATGCACTGAATGGACTTGAAATTGCTTAAACATTGTTAGAACATGAACCTTAGTGCTAACCATAGAATTTGGAGCATATGACGCTTCTAACATATTTTTGAATGCTTAATATTCAATCTTTTGATCATAATATTTGGTTATAATTAACCTATGATAAGGCTTCATACAAATCTTATGGATTTACACATATGTAATAAGAAAGCTTGGCTTTGTGATGACAAAATCAAAATCAAACAGAGTAATGAGATAGTAAGATAATTGGCTAGTAAGATGATTAATCTAAAAAATGATTGAACTAGAAAATAATACTTCATTGATTTATAAAACATATATTTATACATATGGTTTTTTCTATTGAAAAAGATAACGTAACTAGGTTTGGTCTTCATTATTGTTATTGTACTTATCTTATTGTATATTTCATGTAAAGAGAAAAATACGAAAAATAAATATTTTTTTACAAGCATGGGTTTCATGCTCAAGTTAATTTGTCATCCAGTTCAAAAATTATCTTCATGCTTCTAGGGTTTATTGAATCAAAAGAATATTTATCATGAGTCAAAGTATTGTACTTGAGTCAAGTCTTATTTGGAATTTTCAAAAGAAGTGGATTTTTTTTATTTTTTTAGGAGTCTAAAATGTTAATTTTGTCCCCACAAGACCAAGTCAGCCTTGGAAGGGACCCATTTAACCTCCTAGATGTGTATAAATACAGTGCAACTTGTCCTTGTTTGGAGTATCTCAAGCAAGTTTTGATTTATGTTCCAAGAAGAGTGAAATAAAAGTAAAGGAGCAAGCAGTCAAAGGAGAGAGAGCAAAAATCAAGAAGGAAGAAGAATCAAACTTTATGCCCTAAATTCTTCCCTAAATATCTCACACGTGCAAAGTTTCATGGTAACTACAGGGGCCAAAGTTGCAGACCTACGTCCGAAATTATGTTGCAGGGGATGAAAATTTTTGATTTGACGAGATTTGGAAGGCTTTGATTTGAGTTGACTTTGACTTGTTGGAGGAGATTGGAAGGAGGGTTGACTTGGGTCTTGTGGGAGGTCTTGGTCCTCGATTTTGGGTCTTGGATTTATCATTTGATCTTATTATAAAAAGATAATATTTTTTTGGGTTTTCCCCTTTGAAGGATTTTGCCCTGGTTTGTGTAGAAATTTTGAATAATAAACACTTATTCACAGAGATTATCCTGATTATACACTATTGCACAATACATGCATAATTCATAACCTCCTCTACGTTGATCATCAATTTAGCAGCATAAAAAACAATGAAACATCAATCGCAGGCACACATTAACACAGTATGTAACCCGGGGAAATCTTACAGCTGAAAACCCCACACTATCTGTATATTAATGATTGAGAACATGTAACAATACATAGTACAATACTCCTCACAAGTATCCAGCACTATCTCCACCTGTTACACACAAAACTAGCTCAGATCCGAACAAGTCACAGGTTCAAATCTTCTCCGCTGCTTTGCCTGCCTCCACTGCACAATAACAAGTGAAAATCACGTGAGCACAGGCTATTTCACTGGGCATATACTGCACAATCCTCATGGGCATATTCAATCCATTGATTGTGCAAGATCTCATGCACAACTATAGTCACAACTGATAGCAATCTCAACCTCTAACACATGTCTCCACTGAACTGTACATGCACTGAGTTAACTGATGTATTCTTCAGTTGCTTTAAGAGTTAATAATTAGTGAATTAATTTAATCAATTAATTCACATCACTCATCACTAGTCTATTTGCAGTTAGACTAATTACAACTAGTTTAACCAAGTCAAACTGAACACAACTCCATCAACTCCACATTCAACTCCACCAAACTCAACTGCTTGAGTTCTAACTGAAGTCCTGCATGCAATAGCTCAACTGACCCACAAGAAAAGCGTATTTCCTTCTGACAGCTGCATGTGCCACATCTGTAGCTCAAACTGAAGTGCTCCAAGTGGATAAGATAATGTTTATAGTCTAAATATTATTATGAGACAATAATATTTGACTTTTCTATTTTTTAGCCTGGCAGTCTAAAAATAGACTCTGATCACTCCGCTGTGAACCAGAAATAGAAGTCCATCTATTTTTCCCAACATGACCAATCATCCATAAACAACATCTTGCAACTCATAGACCATGATCCATATGTCTAAAAATAGACTTTGCGCCAAAAATACCCTGCGGGCCCACTTAGTGAAGGCGACTTCTTTCCACTAAGCTCCATCATCTTGTTGCATGCTCAACAGTTTGGAGCCTACATCTTGTGTTCATTATCCTTTGTGAACTTCATTGTTTATGGTTTTGGTAATTGTTTGATGAAAATGAACATAATAATAATAAGAAGTAAACATAACTTCACAAGCAATTATCAAGTAAAGAGAAATCCCCCTAATTGTTGCCCTATTGATTTCTCAACATCTTCTAGGAGAATTTAAAGATAATTCTCTCAAAATATCTAGAGAGGAATTATCTGGATCTAAATAATTTTACATAGTCCAATTTAACATGAAGGCTCTTCTAAATATTTCTAAACAACATTAACTAACAAGATAACCTACACTATACTCTCCCTTAATTTTAATTATTACAACTAGTAGCACAAATTATGCCTAAATGATGCCTATGTAATTCAAAGTTGTCTCATGCTAATGGTTTGGTAAAAATGTCTCCTAGTTGGTCTTGTGTCTCACAAAAATATAGAATTATGTTTCCATTTTTAAGAAGCTAGTGAATCAAATGATAACAAGTGTTAATGTGTTTACTTTAACGATGAATCACATGATCCTTGAATAGTGCAATGACTGAACTATTGCCATAAAATATCGGATTTGGTTTCTTCTATTCATGTGCAAGATCACTTAAGATTCTTCTTAACCATTTTGCATAGAATGTTGTTGACATAGTTTCTACATAATCTAATCCAACTGAAGGTATTGTAACAAAAAATGTTGTTTCTTGGATGCCCATCAAAACTAAACCTATACCTAAATCGAATGCATTTGTTGTGCTTGCAATGTAACTTAGGATTATTTCATCAACCTTCTAATGAGACTCTTTGGGAGACTCCACGAATCTAGAAATTAATCTTACTCCATACGTGATATCTGGTTCGGTGCATGTAAGATACATGAGGCTCCTTACAAGTATTTGTACAAAGTGTTGATTTATGGTAGCATCGGATGTGCCATAAGTCTCAAAATTTGCAGGGGGCTTAGACACATGCATTCTCCAATACCAAGAAATCATTTTGGGAAATTAAATTAATTAAAGGGTATTAATCTAACTGTGGGTAAAAATTCTAGAAGAAGGCAAAGATCAAGTCCAAATGATCTGAGCCATTGATTAGAATCTAATATGGGTCGTTGGTTCTCAACTGGAGGATTGTAAGAAGGACATGAATGGGCACTTGGAGAACACACAAAGGGGAGATCAAACGTTCAATTTTCTGAAGTAGGGAAGCTGCTAAAGAGAATTTCAAAGTGATCTTTTGCAGAGAGGGGCATGGATAGTATCTGGTGAGCAGTCTTTTCCTGGGCCAGAGAGCATAAGGCAGAGAAGACAGAACGATGTCCAGACAGAGGTTGGTGCTGGCTCACGCAATGCTGATGTAGTGGTAGTGCAAAGCCTAGAGGGAGATTGAATTTCCTGTTGAGGAAATTGATTTCAAAAGCTAGGAGATGAGGTGTGAGACTAAGAGGTTGGAAATCGAAGTTTATGGGTAGCAGAGGATCCAAAAGAGGAGAAACATAGTCCCTAGAAGAGGTGACGTAGAGACTACATAGGGTTGATGCATTTCTGTGTAGAAGTTGACGCAGAAGGGAAGAAAAGCCTCTTTCTAGCGAGATGAGGGTCAGATTCTTCCAGTGACAGGGTGAGAGCATCTCACCACTTTTTTTGTCTAGTTTCTCTCTGTATAGAATAGCCAGTTTGGCATCCAAAGACTTGTACCCATAATTACTACTACATAATAATAAAACCCTCAGCGGCTGCACCGGCTTTCCTGCATTGGGTTTTTCCAGGGACGTTTGTCCAAAACTAACTATGTAGATGTGTGTGTGTTGTATCTCTTTCTTGTTCAATTTCTTTTTTTTGTTGATAATTTAAATGGTGTAGGCTGCAGTGTATTCATTCCAGTGTTTACTATAGGAAACAATAAATAATTTTCTTCAGTAGTCAACACCGGTTTTCCTGCATTGGGTTTTTCCAGGGACGTTTGTCCAAAACTAACTATGTAGATGTGTGTGTGTTGTATCTCTTTCTTGTTCAATTTCTTTTTTTTGCTGATAATTTAAATGGTGTAGGCTGCAGTGTATTCATTCCAGTGTTTACTATAGGAAACAATAAATAATTTTCTTCAGTAGTCAACACCGGTTTTCCTGCATTGGGTTTTTCCAGGGACGTTTGTCCAAAACTAACTATGTAGATGTGTGTGTGTTGTATCTCTTTCTTGTTCAATTTATTTTTTTTGCTGATAATTTAAATGGTGTAGGCTGTAGTGTATTCATTTCAGTGTTTACTATAGGAAACAATAAATAATTTTCTTCAGTAGTCAACAAATAGGATAAACGTAATCAGTTTCTACAGTAGTGATTCAAGATTCCAAATTTTCACATAAAGGAGGATTAATTTCTAATCCTTTATATGCATTACTTAACTTTGTACATGTTGCAATTGGTGTATTTGCTAGTTTGATTTTATCTATTCTGAACATTTCCAAAATATCAATGACATACTTTTAATAACAAATATAAATACCTTATGTATATTTCTCTACCTCAATTCCAAGAAATTATTTCATAATTCTAGGATCAACCATTTCAAAATCTATATTCATGGCTACTTTAAAATAATCCAGCAACAAATTTATTATGTATCTAATATCATCAACATAATGAAAAACAATTAGAATATTATCTTAATAATCTATTTCATAATAAAGTGTGGATTCATTGCTACTTCCATTGACACACTGTTGAGAAAACAGGAACAAATGCACTTGTACCAAGCTTGTGGAGCTTGATTTAGACCATACAAAACTTTCTTCAATCTATAAAATTTATCCTCTTGACCCTTGACTTAAAATCCTAGTGGTGGATTCACATACACTTCTAAAATGTCATTTAAAAAAGAAATTTAGCATCCATTTGATAAAAGGGCCAACTATTTTGGGCCACAATTGCCAAAAGTTATCTAATTGTGTCTAACCTTGCAACTAGAGGAAAGGTTTCTCCATAATAGTGGCTTGTTTAGAAAATCCTCTTGCAACAAGCTTGGATTTATGCTTTTCATTTTTTTCTTTCTCATTATTATTTTTTTGTAAACCCATTTAACTCTAATACTTGCTTTCTCTATTGGAAAGTCTACAAGATCCCAAGTGTGGTTTTTCTTAATTGTTTCAACTTCTTCATTCATATCTTGACACAATTGTTCTTCATTGACTACTTCTTCAATGGTCGTTGGTTTACTTGATAATAAAGAAAAATGTGCTTCCTCATCATGAAGTTTTTCTTATATTTCTCTCAAAATTTTTATTTCTTGGTTCCTTAGAGAAGATATTATGGGATATGAATCATTGTTGGAAGGAGGCATATGTATTGTCTAGCTTTCTTGTCTTGAAGATTTTGTTTTCACTTATAATCTTAGAATTCTCGGTGTTTTATTTCCTATAAAATCCACCTGCTCATATGCTTGTAGAAAAGGAATCTGATTTCCATTTGTCTTATTAACTTGATCATCCCACGAATTTTCTTCTTGGAATTTAATATCCTTTCTTAATACACATGTTTTACTAATAAGATTTTTCAATCTATATGCTTTAGAATACTCATTGTATCTGGAAAACATACACTTTTCAATTTTGTTATCAAGCTTCTTTCCTAATTATTTTAGAACATGTCCATAAGCTACACAATAAAAAAATTTGGAATGTGCCACACTGGATTTCATGCCACTCCAATATTCTTTAAGGAATTTGTCCTTCACACTCTTTGTTGGATATTGATCCAGTATATAAACTAAATAAGCAATAATTTTTTCTAAAACATCATTTGATAGATTTATAACCTTAAGCATACTTATGGCCATATTCATTATGGTTATTTTCTTCCTTTTAGCTACTCCATTTTGTTGTGGAGTGTATATTGTTGCAAATTAAATTTTGATTCCTTATTGGCTACATAATTCTACAAATGATTTGGAATCATACTCATAACCTCCATATGATATCAGTACCTTAATGTACTTACCACTTTGTTTCTCTGCCATGACTTTGAATTCTTTGAATTTTCCAAAATTTTCTGATTTATTTTTAATAAAACATATCCATGTCCTCTAGATAAAATCATAAATCAATTTTAAAAAGTAAAAATTACCTCCTATTGATTGTGTTTGCATTAGACCACAAATATTTGTGTGTAGTAGTTCAAGTGGTGCTTTGGATTTGTAGGAAGCAACTACTAGAAAATTTTCTCTATGGTGTTTAGCTAGGATGAAATTCTAACAAGAGCTAGTGAAAATTTATTATGGGGAGACCTATAACCATAGATTTATTTTGTAAAATACTAAGAATTTAAAAAGGAAAACGACCATATCTAATATGCAATAACTAGGACTGATTTAATCTTGAAGCATTACATGCATATGACTATGAATGGTTAAGGTTCCTCATCAGTGATGGAAATAGCTTGTTTTTGGTCATTCGTATTTTAGGAATGAGTCACCTACTAGGTAGTTTTTCTAGAATGGTACATTTGGGACCTCTAAATATGTCTTCATACCCATTTTGACTTAACCTCCCTACATTCATTAAAATATGTTTGAGACCAACTACATAAGAGGAATTTATAATGTCCTTTTGATATTTCTTGGTTAAAATATACATTGTTCCTCTTCTTTGAAAATTTATTAGATAATCATATCATAATTTTACTTTAGTTATGAATTAATTATCTAAAGTTGAGAACATGGTTTTGTTACCTGTCATGTGATTGGTGCAATGATTGTCCATCAGCTAGAGATCATTATTGTTGCATCCTTTAGTTTCTTGACATGAAAATAATTTGGATTTAGATGCATCTTCATTAATGTTTGTCACATTGGCTCTATCTATATTCATATTTTCTTGATTTCTCTTGCATTCACTTTCATAATGACCAAACTTATTCTAGTAATAGCATTGGATTTTTTACTTGTCAATCCTCTTTACTAGATTGTAATATCTATCTCTTTCTCTTTGGTTATGAGGGAAATCTTGTGAATGTCCTATTTATTTTAATGCTAACTTGTCTCCTACTTGAGAGTGAACTCTTCCTCCTTTTCCTCTACTTCTATTTTCATGACCTCTTCCTCTACTAATGAAGGTCCAAGACTTAAATGCACTTTCCAAAGTTTCATTTCTTCCATTGATTCTTGTCTCATGTGTAAAAAATGACCCTATGGGTTGTTTTATGGAAAACTATGATAGATCTTTAAACTCCTCTATAACTACTTCTTGACTCAGGCATTGTACACTTAAGTCGACAAGGAGGAAGTGACTTGAATTGATGCTCTTTAATAACCCAAGCCATTTGGAGTAGTCACCCTTGACGAGTTTATACACTTCGTTGGCCTTGGATCCTTTCCTCTTACGAAGAAGTGAATACCGGGAAAAGTAATCCTAATCTAAACTACAATTATGTTATACTAATCTAAATTAATTCTACACTAAATTATGGTGAAAATAAACTACAATTAAATTATCAAGTTAGTTATACAAATGAAATGATGAAATCAAACAACCTAAATCTAATATGAGTATGAAAGCAAAAGGCTGAATGTTTCACTGTTAATGAACTACTATATACTAAATAATTCTAATTTATATATTTCATTTAGAAATTATAATTAAGAAATATAATACAATAACTACTGCTACAAAATCAAGATATGATACAATATGTACATAATTATACGAAAAATAAAGTAGGCCAAAACATAATGTAATTGTCTTAAAAGAGAGATGCATTGTCGATAAACTATGCAAACAATATTTGTGAAATAGAATTAAATGTTGTTCCTAAATGAAACTACAAATTAAATCAAAACTATTTCTCAATGTAAATAAAAATAGAAGAAGCAACAATACTTTATAGGTTCCTTATTCTCAAAGACAAATACAAATCAGCTATGTTTAATTTTAAATTTTACATTAAGAATAAATGCAAAAGGTTAACTAATATATAATTCTAATTATTGCTTGTCTAAGACAGATAAAAGGGAAAGTTGTAAATGATCTCTTTTAAAGGTTATACTTTAATCATTGGCTTTATGAAACAGTCAATAAAACTGCTAGTTAAAGTAATGGTATGCATGAGACAATCATCTACAACTACAACATTACTATCAATTTGTAAACAACGAATGACATTTTCTATCAACTTGAATATCTGGAAAATAATAATAGAAGTTTAAATTAAACTAATGTCTAGATGAATACCACATCTTAGGACACGAGTTACTAAAGAAGAATACCAATGAAATGAAATAATTACAAATCAAAATAATGTTTTATCAACAAAGAAATGTGATAAGTATAATTGTTTGCTTTAGGAATAAAATCATCAAGCAAGTAACATAATCTTCTAGATCTTGGAAATAAATTACAAGAAAATAAAGAAGATATTCCGATGGCAGGTTGACCCACCAATACTTTGTCCTCGAAAACTTGTGTCTCAATTTTTTTTTCCAGACACAATGCTTTTGAGTGAGGTTGGAAAATTCAATTATTGAAGGAATTTCCCTGGTTATTTTGTCGAGTTTGATGAATCAACAAAAAGTAGACACATGGGGCTACTTGACCTAGCAATCAAAGTTTGAAATGGGCCCCTAAACGTTGATTAAAAAATCAATTATGAACCGGCGCGACCCTTCTATAGGCTGGCGCGACCTTTTGTCTCAGGTGCAAACCTTCTGCTACAAGCGCGACCCACAACAAGACATTTCTGTCTGATGTGTGACCCTTTTTTTGCAGGCACGACCCATGACTAAACCATTTTGTCTCTTGCGTGAAACTTTTGCTTCTGGCGCGACCTTTTTGTTTCAAGCGCGACCCTTCTATGAATGAGGGTTTTGTTTTCTTGGAGCCATTTCAAGCAAGAAAAAATGTATAAATTTGAGAGTTCTTTAGATCTATCATTGAGAAAGCATGCAATTAGGATAAAATACTCACAACATTGAGCAGATCTATAGATATATCTTGTTTGGATGCAAAATTCTCAAAGGTACAAAATACTCTGGATATCAATCTACAAGATTCCATCGTTCAACTACAACATAATGATTTTTCATCAATTGAAGCAAACAATTTCTTGACATAAAATGATATCAGATACACCATCAAACTCCACTGAATCAATTATGAAAAGAAAAATCACTACACAAAATTTTTCTAGCCCTTACTGGCCTGATCTACATTCAGCATCTCCCAAAAAAATGAGTTTTCTCTTTTTTAATGCTCCTCTCTAAATTCGAATTTCTCAAACAACCTACTCCCTATTGAATTGGCCTAACACACACCTAAGCTAACAAACTCTATCACTTCACTCCTAATCTAGGTACTCCAACCCTCTTTAGTAAATAATTTTGACTTGTTAGGTCAAACATAATTTATCTCATTTGTTGCTCCTGCATCAGACTCTTGGGGAAGAAAATAAGGTTCCATCAAGTCTTCAAGATTCACTTGATATTTCTTTAACTCTACTATTGTCATCCAACTAGCATCTTCAATTAGTTGTCCCTTCTATTTGATTATATATTAATAATATGTTTGTCCTCTAGTTTTCTTTGTTACTCGCTTCTCCAAGACTGCTTACACTTCTCTCTTTTCTATCCTTGGCATATGTTTCTCCCAATTTAGAGTCTAAAATTCCTCATTTGCAGGTTCATCTTATGATTCTCCCTCTACTTCCTTGTGTAGATACAAATCTGCAACATTAAAGATAAGAGATATTCCAATTCCTTCCGGCAGTTCAATCTCATAAGCATCTGAGGAAAACTTCCTTAAAATTTTGCAGGGCCCTATCTTTTTCATTTTTAATTTATTTTAAGTCCTTACAGGAAATCTTTCTTTCCTCAGGTAAACATTAACTAAATCACCCACTTGGAATTCCTTTCCTATTCTCTTCACATCATCCCTTTGTTTATACTTCCTGCTACTTTCTTGTAACCTTTGCTTGACATCTTCCTGCAATTTTTGCATTTGTTCAACAAATTATTCAGCATTTTCACTCCTTATCTCTTGTTTTACCAAATCTCTAAGCTCATATACTCCTATAGGATGAAGTCCAAAAAAATATGAAATTGGCTAATTCCTGTAATCCTATTAGGAGTAATCATTGTAAGCAAATTCAGGTTGAGCAAGCACTAAATCCCACTGTTTTGGATGTTTGTAAACCAAGCTTCTTAATATGTTTCCCAAGCTCCTACTCACCACTTCAATGTGCCCATCCATTTGAGGGTGATAAGCTGAAATAAAACTGAGGTTTATACCTAACTTCTTCCATAGATTCCTCCAAAGTGTCCCACAAACTTAGTATCTCTATCTGAAACAATACTTACAGGAAACCCATGTAATGTTACAATCTCCGAGAAAAACAAACTAGAAATATGGGTTGCATTGCTAGTTTTCTTACAAGCAATGAAATGAGCCATTTTCGAAAATCTATCCACAACAACATAGATAGAATCATATCTTCTTTGATTCTTTGGGAAACCCAAAACAAAATCCATGTTGATCGCATCCCAAGGCTTATTTGGTATTGGAAATGGCTGATATAACCCAGTGTTTTGGCTCCTTCCTTTGGCATGTTGACTAATCCTGCATTTCTCAACAAACTTTTGACATCAGTTTGCAATTTTGGCCAATAATAAAAAGCATTCATTTGAGTGAATGTCTTATCCCATCCAAAGTGTCAGACAATCCTCCACTATGCTTTTGTTTAATCAAATTTTCCCTCATGGAACATTTAAGAATACACAGTTTATTGTTTTTGAACAACAAATCTCCTTGAATCAAGTAGTCTAACCATTGGTTTCTATTATTAATCACAGGATTCTGAACAGGGACATATATTTCTTTAAAATTTGTATCTTCCTTGTACATGTTAATAATTTCTTCAAATCCCAAAACACCAATCATCAGCTCCTACATAACCAAATTCACTCAGCTCAAAGAATCAACAACTTTATTTGACTTACCGCTTGTGTGCTTAATTACAAAGGTGAAACTCTGTAAGTACTCCACCCACTTAGCGTGCTTTTGGCTCAACTTTGGTTGATTATTTACGAACTATAGTGCATGATTATCAGAATAAAAAATAAATTCTTTGGGCAACAAGTAATGCCTCCATTTCTTTAAAGCTTGAATAACAACATAGAATTCTTTGTCATAGGATGAGTACTTCCACTTGGCCTCATTCAAATTTTCATTGAAATAAGCTATAGGTCTCTGCTCCTGACTCAATACAACTACAATTGCTCACTAGCATTAGTCTCAACTTGGAAAGTTTTATCAAAGCTTGGTAGGGCTAAACAGGTTTTTCAGTAATCTTCTTTTTCAATAGTTTGAAGTTTAGGTCTGCTGCCTCTGTCCACTTAAATGTTGTTTGTTTTCCTTTATTGTTTCAACTATCGGTGTAGCTTCTTATAAAATTTCTATAAAAACTTGCAAGACCATGAAATCTTCTTACCTCAAATATGCCCCTTGGAGTTGGCTAATTCAAAATTTCTTTTATATTTTCTGGGTCCATCTTCAAACCTTCTTCTGAGGCTACAAATCCCAGGTAAACGAGCTCTTTCTTCATTAAACTGTACTTCTTCAAATTTATCAACAACTTCTCTTTTTGTAAAGTATTTATAACCAACTTAAGATGCTCCAAATGATCTTCTTTACTGTGACTAAAAATTCGAATATCATCAAGATTGTAGGTTTTGACCCCGTACAGAAATTACCTGCATATGAATTCTAAAACACAGAAAATAAATAATGCGAGAGTAGAACACATAAAACACATATACACAGATATTTCCCCTGGATCCAAAAACCGGGACTACTAGCTTGATTTTTCATTATGTTCCTTTCAATGTTATAATGTATATTTATACATGCCGAAGAATCCAATACCATAGACCAAAAACCATCGCGTCCAATACCATGGACCGAAAAGCATCGCGTCTAAAAAAACATGTGCGAAAATCATGCACAAAACCATAGGTGGGTCCACCCAACCTAACATAGGGTCCAAAACCAAAATTTTCTAAGGTGTTGCCCTAGACCCCATAAAGTGGGGTTACTAGTGCCCCTCAAACCCCCTATTAACTACGTGGAAAGAATATAACACAAACCAACAAAGATAAACTATCACGAATTTTCCAGCATATTCTTTTAAGACCTCATTCATCAGTGTCATAAATGTACTTGGTGCATTAGTGAGTCCAAAAGGCATCACTAACCATTCATACAACCCACTATTAGTCTTGAATGTAGTCTTCCATTCACCCCCCTCTCTAATCCTTATTTGATGGTATCCAATCTTCAAATATATCTTAGAAAAATACTTTGACCCACTCAAGCAATCCATCAAATCATTCATACGTGGTAAGGGAAATCCATACCTGATAGTAAACTTATTTATTGATCCGAGTTGACTCAACTCACGGATTTAACCAAGATCTTTTACTTTCGTGATGTGATTAGAATTGTATTTAAAATAGAATAAGTGAACATATATGCATGTTGTAAAGAAGAAGGAACATGACAATCATCAGCGACATAAAATAACAAGATGTTGATAATAGAATTTGTCCAGGAGGGACTACGTATCCAGGCCCCAGTGTGAAGATGGTGTAGGTTGCTGCATTAAGTGTTGTCAATAGTGATGATGTACATAGGTGGCGACGTCGCTATCATACAAGGAAAATTCCCTCATACAGGAGTGGCTCCAAGAGATGTTCTGCTGCAGGAAACTCTCATTCAAAAAGGACTCCTATCAGTATGACCTAAACTCATGCATGATGATAATGAGCATCCCACCAACATGGCATGAAAGGGATCTCAATGCAAACATACATGGCGACACATGAGTATCCCATAAACATGACAATAAAGAGATCTCAAAAAAAACATGGCGAATCATGACAAAAAGTACATCCCATAGATGATTCCACGTCACATCAAGCAGGAATCATGAAAAAAGTAAGAAAAAAAGATCCCACATCGAACATCAAACAGGGATCTATGCAGCACAATGCATCTCATGGCAAAAAGAAGTACATGAACACACTGCATATGCCTCACATCCTAGGGCCTGAAGAAAAGGATGTCAAACTGCTGAAGATAGCCATACCATCAATCTCATGGCATCGGATCTCATGGAATGACTGCTCGCACATTGAACGTTGAAACCTACACTCCACTTTGAAAAGTGGCCGAAAAATGAAATGATCAAATGGAAAATCTAAATACACCATCAAATTTGTGGCAACATTTTGACTCTGGCGAATTTCAGCGTCCAAGGAATCTCTAAGATTCCCTCAAGATTCTTGAAGATTCTCCTCCACTGGGAACCTACAAATCTGTTGCTTAAAAGGTGAATTTGACCTTGCCATGGCGTTCCCTGCGAAAATTTAAGAAAATTGACAATAAACTTGGTCACATTCTGATAAAAAGAATTTTTACCTCCCCTGAGAATCTTCGAGCATCAAAGAATATTTTGCCTTGAAATGTGTGTCAAGGTTCTTCCTCCTCTATCTCAAAATCCATGCCGCACTCCCCTTGGCCTCCGTGGCATGCCCTCTCTCGTGCAAATGAATTGGAGGTTTATATGGTGGCTCGTGGGCAGAGATATCAAAGTTGGCCCTTGTGGCTCAACGGTTAAGGCGAAGAGTCAAAGGCGGGAGGTCGGGGGATCAAATATCGACTCCCTCTAAAAATACACAACAGTTATATATTTCATTAAAAATGGTATGTGGTTTTGTAATGGTGGCATGTTGATTGTTATAATCGTTATGTCACATGGCATTGTTGGTTGTATTAATGGGTTGAAGGTTGTTATGGTGTAGTGCCACATGGGGCCGCCCAGTGGGGGCCGACCCACGTGGGCCGGGCAGCTTCAATCCGCACCGACTCCACATTACATTGTGTTAAACATAGGTTATTAGGGGTGGTGAGGATGGTGGCCCACCACCCTATAAAATGTATTTTTTTTATTTTGTTATATAACAAAACGTAGTTTTTTTTTTTTAATTTCCCAATTTTTGACTGTAGGAGACAACTTAATGAGGCCACAATTTTTCCTGGAATCCGGCCCAGGTTGGCCAGAATCTTGTGGCCAGGTTTTGGCGAAATTGTTTCCTCCTTAAGCTTGCCTAGTAACCCAAGTCAACCCTGAACTTTGACTGCCTCTACCTTTCGCATACGAGCTCGGTTTGACGAACCATTCACATTGTTGCGATCAGGACGACGAGATATACGCTCTAGTCATGGTTTGACAACATTATGATCACTTTGATTCTTGATCCTTTCCGAGTCCTCTGGGACTTCTGCCTGTGTCTAGAGCCACCTGGATCAATCCTCCCCACTAAGGATCTTTTGGTCCTCCAAAAGCATGAAAAATAATCTACAATGTCTTTGTACCTTGTCTGCATCACAAGCATCTTGAAAGGTCTCGCTTCCATCTCCTTCACCTTTGTTCCTCGGAGCCTTAAGCGATGATCCGACACTTGCAACCTATGCAACCTATAGTACATTGTTTTTGCAAATTACACGTTGGACTTTCATGACCAGCTAATGTCCCAAGCATCCCATACTTGCCACGAGTTTATAACACATACTCCGTTGTCAAGTTTACATCAAGATGGACACAATACCCCAGCTACAAAAACAAGGCCAACATATCATTGCTGCTTCAACAAGTGATGGAAAACACATCATCACTGCAACACATGATTTACAACAATAAGTCCAAACTTTATTTTTTTTCTTTGACAAGTGATGGAAACACGACATCACTTTCACAGCTTATCATGCAACTCAAAATAAGACCAAACATCATTGTTGCTTAACAATTGATGGAAAACACATCATCACTTTTACATCTTAAAGTGCAACAAATGATTTACGAAAGCACGACCACGACAAGCTAACATATCTAGAAACCATTTTCACTTATTAATGTGAATGGGTGACCCCCCTGTGGTGGTTTTTCTTGTCGAACAACTATTTCACCTGGTTCATGCACCGACGCTTTGTCTTTAAGGCACTGCTCTGGATGAAGCCTCCAACAAGTGGGTCTTTGATGGCCACCCCTGTTGCAATCACTGCAATACATCTTATTCCTCCAGATTTTCTTAACATGTTTCTTTACCTGCTATTAAGAGGGTCTTTCATGCCTCATCCTTTTGGGTGCTGCTATTATTTTCCAATACTTAGAAAACGTATGGTTATGTAATCCAAAAAAGGTACATGTTTTTTGATTCCATGATTTATGTCCATCTTTAACAACGTGATTATAATCGAAATGAACATTCGAATATTGAAACTAGTTATACCTTTCCTTGCTGTCTCTGGTGTAAGTATGGCAATGAGAGCTTTCTTCAGCTCCTTCCCTACCATGGGCACTGCCATGGGATGATGGGGATGTATTACCATCATTCTCTTTCCTCGACGATTTCAACGAGGTCTTGAAAGCATATAACACCTTTGAGCATTCTCCTTTGGTGTATCCCCAACCTGCAAATTGAGGTCTCTGCACAACCTCCAATGGTTGAGTTATGCCTTGGTTATTCACACCAAGTTCGTTTTCCTCCTCGTGCCTCATCCTGGTAAGGAGCCTCATGTTTGTCCCTGCAATTGGGATCTCCACATCTCTAACATAAATCATACTATGTGAAGACGAAATTGAAAGGAAATCAACATCTTTTACCTCCTCTGTCGATTTGGACAGAACTGATGAGGGCTTCTCATCATCTATTGTTGGTGGTTGACTGTCTGTCTTGGAAGATTCCCCAACTTCTTTCCTGACATACCCAAGTCCTGCCTGACAGGGTAATTCTTCTACTTTGATGGGGCTGACAATGCCTTAGCCATTAACGCCCAAGCCTTTTCCTTCATAACCCATTTTCTTCAACATTTTGGAGCCAATTCCCATGGTATGATTTTCAAAAACAGTGAAATAATCATCAATGAGTATACATGAAGATGGAGAACTACTTTTTACCTCACATGGGTCACACTGCAACTTTTCCAAGGCCTCGTCCTTAGCTTGCAGCTGTCGTAGAAAACTTTGTTTCTCCTCTTTCTCTTCTTGTAGAAGCATCTTCAATTCAGCGTTATCTGTTTGAAGACTTTGGTTGTTGTGCTTTATTCCTTCCAGGGCCTCTTATGTGGCTTGCAACTGAAGCTGCAATCGCTCATTTTCCTCTGTCTCTCTTTGTAGAGTTTTATACATTATTTCCACCCTTTGGGAAATTTTGAGCATGGTCTCATACATCGCTTTTTCATCCTCTGTCGTTGCACGTTCCATTGTTCACGCTTGAAATTCACATCCACGCAAAGACCACTCCGATACCAAACTTGATCTAAGTTAACTCAATTCCCAGATTTAACCAGGATCTTTTACTTTCGTGATGTGATTAGAATTGCATTTAAAATAGCATAAGTGAACATATATACGTGTTGTAAAGAATAAGGAACATGACAATCATTAGCAACATAAAATAACAAGACATTGATAACGGAGTTCGTCCAGGAGGGATTACCTCTCCGAGCCCCAGTGTCAAGATGGTGTAGGTTGCTGCATTAATTGTTGTCAATAGTGACGATGTACATAGGTGGTGACGTTGCTATCATACAAGGAAAATGCCCTCACACAGGAGTGGGTCTAAGAGATGTTCCACTGCAAGAAACTCTCATTCAAAAAGGACTCCTATCAATATGACCTAAACTCATGCATGATGATAATGAGCATCGCACCAACATGGCATGAAAGGGATCTCAATGCAAACATACATGGCGACACATGAATATCCCGTTAACATGACGACAAAGGTATCTCAAACAAAACATGACGAATCATGACAACAAGTACATCCAACAGATGATTTCGCGTCACATCAAGCACGAATCATTAGGGGTGATTTTAGGGGCGAATGTTAGCCCTTTGGCGAAATTAAGGGGTTTTAAATTTTTAGTGGGCGAAGATTTTGTATCATAGTACATTTTTACAAATCACCTCAAATAGCCCACCTTATTTTAAGGGAGAGGGTAAAAAAGGTAAATTTAGCCCTTAAAATTAGGAGTTACAACCTTCCATTCGCCCATTTTCAAGAATAGGTTTTATTTAAGTGAATCCTATGGGCCAAAGGCCCAAATACCATATTTATAAAAGAGGTATGGTAAATTAATAAAAATATAAATAAATGAGAGGTATGGTAAATAAATAAAGCATTTTTTATATTTACTCCATAAGTCACCTTATATACATGCAAGGGTGTAAACAAATAAAAATATAAGTAAAGTGGAGGTATGGTAAATAAATAAAACGTCTTTTTATACTTACTCAAAAGGTATGGTAAATAAATAACAATATAAATCTACTAGACGCATGGTAAATAAATAAAACCTCTTTTTGTATTTAGTCCATAACCCTCGTTCTATTTATGAAGGCTCAAGAAAGAGGTTTTATTTAAGTGAATCCTATGGGCCAAATACCATATTTGTAAAAGAGGTATGGTAAATTAATAAAAATATAAATAAGCGATACCATATTTGTAAAAGAGGTATGGTAAATTAATAAAAATATAAATAAGCGAGAGGTATGGTAAACAAATAAAACATTTTTTTATATTTACTCCATAAGTCACCTTGTATTTATGAATGGTATGGTAAATTAATAAAAATATAAATAGACGAGCGGTATGGTAAACAAATAAAACATTTTTTTATTTTTACTCCATAAGTCACCTTATATTTATACTATGGGACAAATACCATGGACCAGATTGTTATTAATACCATGCAAAAAAACATTATTAACCCTAATATTAGTATTAATAAAAATAAAAATGGCACATGGTATTGACCCATGGTATTCACCAAAATGGCACATGGTATTGACCCATGGTATTCACTTGGAATGTAGCCTATTTAAATGGGGGAATTAAACCAACATAGATCCATCTTTACTCTGGATCTACTAACCCCCGAGAGGTATCAAATATCGTGATATGCAAACTAGCATAGAGTGAAAAAATATTTGATCCGATCAAGAGTAAAAATGGATGTTGTAATTTAATGTATGTTAAACATTTTAGCTTGGTTAAAATAAAAATAAAATAAAAATCAACTATTAATTTTATTAATTTTTATAAATTACTAATAGTAATTTTTAAGCTCCAGGTTTATGATAACCCATGGTATTGACCCATGGTATTCATGTGAGCATAGACTATTTAAAGGTGAAATTCTATCTTAGATCCATCTTAATTCTGGGTCTACCAAGTGCTCAGAGGGATAAATAGATTTCATCCCCCTAAGAGTGGTAGATGTGGAGTTAAGATGGATATAGGTTGGTTTTTATGATAATGAATATATTAAATAGACTTAGGAAATTATATTGTAAAAACATCTTAAGGTGAATGGTTAAAGCATAGACATTGGACAAGTATATTTGTATACTTCTGTTTTAAACTGAAACAAATCCAGGGCTAAAAGGAATGGATTGACTGCACTAGTCATCCTTCTATAACTTTCCAACATGTGCTGGAGTAAACAGATTGTAATTTGGGTAATTTTTATAATTGCAAATGAGAACATACTTGTGTATTGGCAGGGTGGTTACGAGGTCCCTAGAAGTGGAGTAAACAGATTGTAATTTGGGTAATTTTTCTAATTGCACATAGGAACATACTGGTGTATTGGCAGGGTGGTTACGAGGTCCCTAGAAGTGATGAATTTGAATTTTTCTTGGTTTTATATATAGTATTAGGTTTTTTATCATGCTTTCTGTGAATGGCACGGGTGAATTTTATCCTACACCCACTAGGTTATTGATATGTAATTTCGGTAATTTTGATTTCAAAAGATATTTTAAAGAAATGCAATGATTTCATTTGTGTATTCAATAAACACAAGGTTTTATAATTGAGTAAAATATTCGCCATACCTAGTGAGAGATTCGCCAAAAAATTGTATATACATATCATATTATTGATAAAATCGCCTTCCATTTTTCCTATATACCATGGAGATTTGCTCATTTATTATACATGTAAGTTTGGGGGGGTTCTTAAAATTTTCCCTGGGAATCATGAAACAAGTAAGAAAACAAGATCGCACATCGAACATCAAATAAGGATCTATGCAATACAATGCATCTCATAGAAAAAAGAAGTACATGAACACACAACATTTATGTGTTGGCATTATGGCTAAAGTGTTGTCCTTGATGGCAACCCATTCAGGTGATAGATCACAGTACTTCAAGTCAGCAGCAGAGATTGATGATCAGCTATCAAATATTGAAGAAAATAAGGGGTACGCAGGTACACCTTGCATAAGGTGCGTACACGCAGGTCAGTGTTACATAAAGTGCATACATACCCGCAGTTATCCCATTCAGGAGGTGCGTACCCCCAGTGCACACATTTCAAGGCAAAGAAATTCACATGTGGGGTTTTCTTATGTTTTACTCCTGGTATTTAGCCGACGTTATTGTGTTATTATGGTGTCGGCTCGTGGTATTGATCCATGATTTAAGGAAGAGCTTTCCTATATAAAGCAAAGGAGATCATTTGGCTTGAGCATGTTTTTTGTTGAATATCTTATGAGGGCCAGATCTGGTCTAGATCTAAATAAGGCGAATCTACTGATGGACCGAGATCTCTTCGGCGCATGTTCAGATCTGTAGATCTGACTGTCTGGGTTATTTCTGAAGTCTTGAAATCATCTATGCCCGAAGGTACGCAGGTACAGTGAGAGAAAAGTGCGTACATACGCAGGAACGAAGGGTTTCAGGTGCGCCGGTACGCAGGCACAGAAGGGTTTCAGGTGCGCTGGTACGCAGGCACAGAAGGGTTTCAGGTGCGCCGGTACGCAGGCACAGAAGGGTTTCAGGTGCGTCGGTACGCAGGCACAGAAGGGTTGCAGGTGCGGAGGTCCGCAGGCAGTTTAATGGACTCAGAGCGAGGTACGCAGGCTAGCAGTTGAGCAGGGTGCGTACGTACGCAGGCTAGCAGTTGAGCAGGGTGCGTACTGTAAGCAGGCAAGCAGTTGAGCAGAGTGAGTACTGTAAGCAGGCCAGTAGTTGAGCAGGGTGCTTACGTAAGCAGGCGAGCAGTTGAGCAGGGTGCTTACTTCTCTTAAAATCTTTGTTTATCATTGTTGTGTTCTGGGTTTGGTCCTATTATTGTTGATCCGGTTACTACAGTTGACTGGGTGATTCTCTTATACTTGATGATTATTTGATGCTTATGGATCCAGTTTGAAAATTTATGAAAAGTGGTCCTTGTAAGAAAAGAAGTAGGGGGTTGTAGCTCCCTTCCAGGAGAGACTGGAAAACGAGAGAGAGAGTTGTAGCTCTCTGCAGGTTGCAGCCTGCGTACTGGTAAAGGACTGCACCAGTACAAAACCATTGTAAAAGGAGTTTCTAATTTGAAAGAAGATAGAGACATATTGCAGCAGGTGGTTTTCACCCACATTGGGTTTCCACCTTACATCTTGTGTTCTTTGGTGTGACTATCTGTTTTCTTTTGTTCATGCTCATTATTTTATGGTACTGACATGCAAAAATAATTCAAAGAACAAATAAAGAAGATTTATTAAAAGAATTAGATAATACTGATTCACCCCCCCTCTCAGTATTATTTCCAACAATTGGTATCAGAGCAGGTCCTTCAGAGAAGCTTGATCGCTTGAAGGTAGATCGTTCATCATGAGCAACTACGAGAGAGAAGCATCAATCAGGCCACCGGTTTTTGATGGGACAAACTTCAATTATTGGAAGGTAAGAGTTACTGCCTATCTTCAATCTCTTGGTACAGAAGTTTGGGACATCGTAGAGACAGGCTACGCTTTTCCTTCAGCTACTCCTACAGATGCAGCCGAGAAAAAGAAGTATGAAACAAATGCGAAAGCAGTCAGTACTCTATTAGGATGTATATCTCAATCAGAATTCATGAAGGTAATGCACTATAAATACGCAAAAGAGATATGGGACAAAATTGTCACGAGCTATGAAGGAGATGAACAGGTAAAGCGTGCTAAACTTCAAACTCTCAGAATTCAGTATGAGACTCTCAAAATGTATAATGATGAAAGTGTGGCTAACTATTTTCTTCGGGTAGATGAGGTTGTTAACTGTATGAAAAATTTGGGTGAAGAAATAAAAGAGGCTATTGTGGTTGAAAAGGTTCTAAGATCATTGTCCCCCAAGTTTGAATCTAAAGTATCTGCAATAGAAGAAAAGGAAAATCTACGAATTCTTACTATGTCTCAGCTACATGGAATTCTAACTGCTTATGAAATGAGAAAGGGAGGTCCATCAGACAGAAGAGAAGCTGCTTTCAAGGCATCAGGCAAAGGAGATTATTATGAAGCGAGCCACGTCCCAGAAGAAGAGGAAGAAGAATCAAATTTTGTCAGAAATCTTCAAAGGGGTTCTGGAAGGTTCAGAGGTAAGTTACCTTTTAAATGCTTTGCTTGTGGAAGAGTAGGTCATTATGCTGCAAAATGTCCTTATAAGGATAAAGGAAAGGAACCTGCTAGATGGAACAAGAAACAGAATGCAAATAAGAAAAGCTACTACACTCATGAAGATAGTGATGGTCTATCAAACAGTGATGAAGATGAACAAGGTAATGAATATAAGTTGTTAATGGCATTTGAAGATGATGATTATATGGATGCTATAGATGTGGATAACCTTTATGATGAAATTACTAGACTCAAGAGATGTATAGAAGAAAAGAACATGATCATTGATACTCTACAATTTCAAATTGATGAAAAGGAAAAACATCTTGAAAAATTAGAAGGTGAAATTGTTGGTCTTAGAAAAGATTGAGAAAACAAAAGCTATTAATCTCAAGTTTGTCAAAGGATCTGAAACTTTGGATGAGATTATCAATGTGCAGCGGTCTCCACTAAACAAGACAGGTCTGGGCTATAATGGAGAAACTTCTCAAGCATCCACCTCAAAAAGTTATCTTGATGCAGCAAGAAGAAATGAGCAAAAGCACAATGAAGATCATCAGGTAAAGCAGGGACGAATTACAAACAGAAACTATCAGGGGCAATCCATCTTAAGGGTGAACAAAAGCTACAACCAGCCACAGGTAAAATCTTCTCAATTTGGTTCAAGAATAGATGACAATAGAAATTACAATCAATTGGCTGGTAGATTCGATAACCGCAGAAGTTTCTTCAATGGACAATGCTTTTCTTGCCATAACTTTGGTCACAAAGCAGCTCAATGTGTTGCATATAAAACGATCATGACTAGGGAAGCTCAAAAACAAAGAAGTATGACGGGGATTACAAAAAGGACCTATAACAACTTTTCGGTTCTTGAAAATGAAGTTGAATGTTCTATTTGCAATAACTTTGGTCATGAAGACTCTGAATGCAGGAGCAGGTTTCAGCAGAAAAAGGAACAAGCCTCAAGCACCAAAACATGGAAAATAAAGGAACCTCAAACAGAAAGATGTGGGATAGCATTTTATGCAGAGGGACAGGAAAATCTATGGTACATTGACAGTGGATGTTCGAAGCATATGACAGGTGATAAAGAAAAACTTGAGTCTTATTCTACTCTAGAAAAGGGAAAGAAAGTCTCTTTTGGAAATGATACTCCTGCAACTATAAAAGGAAAAGGCATTGCTCAGTTAAAAGAAAAGGTCAAGGCTGGAAATGTTTTGTATGTTGATGGATTGAAGCATAATCTTCTAAGTGTCAGCCAGATGTGTGATCAAAGAACCGAGGTTATATTCAGATCAAATGGATGTCTTGTTCGTGATCTTGATACAGGTAAAACAGTGATCAAAGGCAAAAGAACTCCAAATAATCTGTACATATTTGAAGAAGGACAACAACAATGCTATCTGAGCAAGGATGATGAGCACTGGTTATGGCATCGGAGGTTGGGACATCTAAGCTTTTCACAAATAAGGAAAGCATGCAAATATCAGGCAGTTCGCGATCTTCTAGATATCAAAATTCCTGACAACACCATATGCAAATCATGTCAGTTTGGAAAACAAACCAGAACTAACTTTCCAGAGAAAGAAGGATCAGCTAGCATGCCTCTTGAGCTAGTACATACAGATACATGCGGTCCTTTCAGGAAAAGAACACCTCGAGGAGAAGAATACTTGATATTATTCATTGACGATTTCTCCAGGTTTGTCTGGTTAGGACTTATGAAGCACAAAGATGAAGCATTCGAAAAATTCAAATCCTTCAAAGCCTTGGTTGAAAATGAATCAGGTCACAAAATTAAGTGCCTCAGATCCGACAGAGGTGGGGAATTTACTTCAAATGAATTTTTCGATTTCTGTGAAGAACATGGGATAAGAAGAGAATTCTCTACAGCAAGAACTCCTCAGCAAAATGGAGTTGTGGAAAGAATGAACAGAACAGTCCAACAAATGGCTCGTGCTATGCTTGATGAGTCAGGAACTCCCGCAACTTTCTGGGGTGAAGCTGCACATGCTGCAGTTGTTATTCTCAACAAAACAAATGTCCGGGTGAACAGCACTCAAACTCCTCATGAGCTCTGGAGTGGTAGGACTCCTTCAGTAAAGCACTTCAAAATCTTTGGGAGCAAATGCTATATCAAGAATACTGATGAGCAGCTTGGCAAACTTGAACCTAGAGCAGATGAAGGCATTCTTCTTGGTTACTCTCCACATAGCAAAGCATACAAATGCTACAATAAAAGACTTGGCAGAATTGTTGACAGCATTGATGTAGTGGTTGATGAGAAGGGATACATTCCTAGGCAAGTACATCATGAAGACATCGAAGAAGATGAAGGCTACCCCCAACGACAGAATGATGAAGAAGAAGAAGCTCAAGAAGAACCTCAAGAAGAACCTGAGGAGCAAACAAGAATAGAAGAAAAGACTCCATCCAGATATGTTCAGAAGAACCATCCAGAATCTCAGATTATGGGGCAGAAAGAAGCAGGTGTACAAACAAGAAGAACAGTTGCAGAAGCTTCAAGCTATTTGGCATTACTCTCCTCTACTGAACCACAAAATGTGAAAGAGGCATGCAAAGATGAATGTTGGGTGAAAGCAATGGATGAAGAACTTGAGCAGATCGAAAAGAACAACACTTGGGAGCTGGTTCCTAGACCAAAAGATAAGAATGTTATCGGGACAAAATGGGTCTTCAAAAACAAATTGAATGAAAATGGAGAAGTAATTAGAAACAAAGCCAGACTTGTTTGTAAAGGGTATGCGCAACAAGAAGGAATAGACTTTGAAGAAACCTTTGCTCCTGTTGCAAGACTTGAGGCCATCCGAATGTTCCTTGCTCTCTCAAGTTTTCAAAACTTCAAAGTATTTCAAATGGACGTGAAATCAGCCTTTCTGAATGGAGACTTGGAAGAAGAAGTGTACATTGAACAGCCAGATGGGTTCATTCTTGGAAATGATCCAAATCTTGTATGCAGATTGAAAAAGGCTCTCTATGGTCTCAAACAAGCTCCAAGGGCTTGGTACTACCGTTTGGACAAATATCTTCATCAACAAGGCTTTTCAAAAGGATCGGCAGATAGCAATCTTTATATAAAAGTTGAAAATGACAAATTGCTAATACTTGTTGTGTATGTAGATGACATTATTTTTGGGAGCAATGAAGAAGCTATGAGTCAAAACTTTGCCTTGGTCATGCAGAAAGAATTTGAAATGTCCTTGCTAGGAGAACTGACATATTTCCTTGGTTTGCAAATCCAACAAAAGAAGGAGGAATCTTTTTATCTCAAACCAAGTATCTCAAACAGATTTTGAAGAAATATGGTATGGAAGATGCAAAACCAGTATGTACACCCATGGTCACAGGATGTAGCCTCAGTGCAAATGATGAATCTGCAGCAGTACATCAACCAACCTACAGATCTATGATTGGAAGTTTACTTTATTTGACAGGTACCCGACCAGACATCATGCATGCAGTTGGAATAGTTGGAAGATTTCAGGCAAATCCGAAGGAGACTCATCTTCAGGCAGTGAAGAGAATTTTCAAATATCTTCAAGGGACTCAAAATTATGGCTTATGGTATCCTAGAGATACAGATCTTACACTTCATGCTTATACAGATGCAGATTGGGCCGGAAGCGTGGATGACAGGAAAAGCACAAGTGGTGGTGCGTTCTTTATGGGTTCCAGACTGGTATCTTGGTTCAGCAAGAAACAGAGTTTGATTGCCTTGTCTACAGCTGAAGCGGAATATGTTGCTGCTGCATCTTGTTGCACCCAACTCCTTTGGATGATGCAGACTTTGCAGGATTTTCAAATCACTTGTACACCACCAATCCCCATCTTATGTGATAACACAAGTGCAATCAGCATCTCAAAGAATCCTGTTATGCATTCAAAAACCAAGCACATACCAATCAAGTATCATTTTCTCCGGGAACAAGTGCTTGAACAGAAGGTCAAGTTGGAGTATGTTCCTTCTAAGGAACAAGTTGCTGATATTCTCACCAAACCATTGCCCAGGGACACTTTTGAATACCTCAGGCAAAAGCTGGGGGTTGTTGATGCATCATCTTATTGCTGAACCTCTTCTGATTGATGGTACAGGTTCAGGGGGAGCATATAATGCATTGTTGGCATTATGGAGGATGTGCAGAAGAAGATCTTGGAAGTAGCTGCAATATGTCTCTATCTCTTTCATGGTGGATTATGGTTCTTCGTTGCAAATCTGGTTCATATTCAGGGGAAGCATGTTCTTAGGGGGAGCATAACCCTTTGCCCTTGATGTCAAAGGGGGAGAATGAAGCTGAAGCTTTGAGGTTGCCATCAAGTCCAAAGGGGGAGATTGTTGGCATTATGGCTAAAGTGTTGTCCTTGATGGCAACCCATTCAAGTGATAGATCACAGTACTTCAAGTCAGCAGCAGAGATTGATGATCAGCTATCAAATATTGAAGAAAATAAGGGGTACGCAGGTACACCTTGCATAAGGTGCGTACACGCAGGTCAGTGTTACATAAAGTGCGTACATACCCGCAGTTATCCCGTTCAGGAGGTGCGTACCCCCAGTGCACACATTTCAAGGCAAAGAAATTCACATGTGGGGTTTTCTTATGTTTTACTCCTGGTATTTAGCCGACGTTATTGTGTTATTATGGTGTCGGCTCGTGGTATTGATCCATGATTTAAGGAAGAGCTTTCCTATATAAAGCAAAGGAGATCATTTGGCTTGAGCATGTTTTTTGTTGAATATCTTATGAGGGCTAGATCTGGTCTAGATCTAAATAAGGCAAATCTACTGATGGACCGAGATCTCTTCGGCGCATGTTCAGATCTGTAGATCTGACTGTCTGGGTTATTTCTGAAGTCTTGAAATCATCTATGCCCGAAGGTACGCAGGTACAGTGAGAGAAAAGTGCGTACATACGCAGGAACGAAGCGTTTCAGGTGCGCCGGTACGCAGGCACAGAAGGGTTTCAGGTGCGCCGGTACGCAGGCACAGAAGGGTTTCAGGTGCGCCGGTACGCAGGCACAGAAGGGTTTCAGGTGCGCCGGTACGCAGGCACAGAAGGGTTTCAGGTGCGTCGGTACGCAGGCACAGAAGGGTTGCAGGTGCGGAGGTCCGCAGGCAGTTCAATGGACTCAGAGCGAGGTACGCAGGCTAGCAGTTGAGCAAGGTGCGTACGTACGCAGGCTAGCAGTTGAGCAGGGTGCGTACTGTAAGCAGGCAAGCAGTTGAGCAGGGTGAGTACTGTAAGCAGGCCAGCAGTTGAGCAGGGTGCTTACGTAAGCAAGCGAGCAGTTGAGCAGGGTGCTTACTTCTCTTAAAATCTTTGTTTATCATTGTTGTGTTCTGGGTTTGGTCCTATTATTGTTGATCTGGTTACTACAATTGACTGGGTGATTCTCTTATACTTGATGATTATTTGATGCTTATGGATCCAGTTTGAAAATTTATGAAAAGTGGTCCTTGTAAGAAAAGAAGTAGGGGGTTGTAGCTCCCTTCCAGGAGAGACTGGAAAACGAGAGAGAGAGTTGTAGCTCTCTGCAGGTTGCAGCCTGCGTACTGGTAAAGGACTGCACCAGTACAAAACCATTGTAAAAGGAGTTTCTAATTTGAAAGAAGATAGAGACATATTGCAGCAGGTGGTTTTCACCCACATTGGGTTTCCACCTTACATCTTGTGTTCTTTGGTGTGACTATCTGTTTTCTTTTGTTCATGCTCATTATTTTATGGTACTGACATGCAAAAATAATTCAAAGAACAAATAAAGAAGATTTATTAAAAGAATTAGATAATACTGATTCACCCCCCCTCTCAGTATTATTTCCAACATTATGTTGGCTTAGTGGGGCTTGACCCAGGTTCAGAGGTGATTTAGCCAAGAAAATCTCGCTATTGCTAGCCCTTTCGAAAACATCCTACAGAGCATGGACTGAGGTCTCACTTGAAGTAGTATGTGAGGCTGCTAGAACTAGGTTTCCGCACCCTTGGGATGTCTGATGGGCTTCTGGAGGTCCATGATCTGACCTATTGCTGCGTGCACTTGTGATCCCTTCATGACCTATGGTGCGGCTTACGCGTAGCCCTACTCGGGGCATGACCCATATAATACCCAAGTTCCTCACTTATTAATAGATTACTTAGCTTATGTGTGTAAGATTTATGGTTATTACAACATATCCAACATTTATATCAGGGTGCACAATACATAAATGAACATAAACATAAATAATATAAGCAAAACAATTACACAGAATTAGGAATTAACTTCTCTTTATTAGCTTTCTGTCCCGATTACAAACTCGACTCTGCCCTACGCACTCAGCTGCAGGGGTCCACACACTTAGCTGCGAACTATACTGGGCCTCTGTGCACTCAGCTGTAGAGCCTCTTCCTACACTACAACCCAAGACACTTAGACTTCTACTCTAAGCTCGAACCATTCCTTCTCTAATCTTCCTATCATCAACTCACTTTACAACTTAGAGCCTTGCTCTATTTATACAATCCCATGGTCTGTGGATCATGGGTAGGCTAACTTTACACTAATTTACAATACAATTCTTAGGGCAGACAACCCTATGACTCAATTGTACACTTTGCGCTCTGCGCCCGCAATTTACGGAGTTCTACACCATCTTTGACCAAAACTTGGGCTTTGAGCCCCAAAACCTGTTGTGGGGGATTCCATGCCCAATAGGCTCCCAACAAAATCAGTGTGACTCATCCCGAGACACTCTATTGGTGTGGAAATCTTGGCACGGAGCCCCTCCAACCGTTCCTTCGCTTCCCTGAGGTCCACGGCGCACTGATCATTAGTCTGTTGGATCTGCTACATTCCTGCTTCCGAATCATTTGTGTCTGACTCGTGTCTCTTCTTTGGTACCGACTTCTAGTGCTTGTGTTTATAGTCCCATGCCTTTGTCCGGCTCCTTAGGCTACGAAGACTGTGCTTCGGCCGATTAGTCAGAGAGTTGGCCCACCCGTGTAGGGTTTCAAGTGGCTGCCGTTGACCTTACCTGGGAAAGGTTCTCCATTGAGTTTGACTAGCTGGACCATGCCTCTGTCGATGACCTCTTTTACCACATATGGTCCTAGCCAGTGCATTCTGAATTTTCCCATAAATTTTTCAAACTTGCTATCATACAGTAGTACCAGGTCGTTTACCTTGAAGGTGCGCAACTTGATATGGAAGTCATGCCAGGGTTTTTCACACTACTTTTGTACTTGCTGGTGAAATCTGGCCAGAAATCATTCTTCCTTGAGCTCTTCTAATTGTGCGAGCCTTTTTTCCATAGCTTCGCAGTCCGTCAAGCCTATGACTGTTGCATTTCGCAAACTAGGGACGATGTATTCCATCGGCATGACTGCTTCGATACCATAGACCAACCGGAATGGTGTTTGTCCCGTCAATTTCTTGCATGTTAGTCCTATATGCTCATAACACAGCGGGTACTTGCAGGTCCCAGTCGTCCCGTTGTGCGTTACATACTTTGGTCAGTACAGTCTCCAGTATTTTATTGAATGCTTCTACTGTTCCATTGGCCTGTGGGTGGTACAGTGTACTTTTCTGGTGATAGACTTGGAACTCTTCTGTGAGCATGCTGATGGTTTCATTCAAGAAATGTGTCCCACGATCACTCATTAAGATTTTCAGACAGCCAAATCGTGTCAACACGTTTTTGAACAAAAACTTTGCAGTCGTAGCGGCCATGCAGTCCTTGACTAATTGTGCTTTCGCCCATCATGTCAGGTACTCCGTCGCGGTGATGATGTAGCACACCCCTATCTTTCCCTGAGGTTTGATTGGACCCACAAAATCGATTGCCCACTTCTCAAATGGATGCATTGTCATTTGGGGATTTAGTGGCATCTCATCCCTTCGTGATGGTTTCCTTGTCTTTTGACATATATCATAGGCCTTACAATGCACTTTTGAATCTTGGTGCAGGGTCAACCACCATAGCCCTGCACGAAGAATCTTTTGTGTGGTCACGCGTCCTACATAGTTTCCTCCTGTAGCACCCACATGTCCTTCTGCGAGGATCTGACCTCGTTCAAATTCAGGTATGTATCTTCGCAATATCTCATCATTGCCCATCTTGTAGAGGTGCCCTACGATGACAGAAAAGTCTGTTGTGTGCACCATCAATTCCTTCTTCTGTTGGATTGAGTACTCCTTCGGCATAGTTCGTGTTGTTGGAAAATGGATTATATCTTCAAAGTGTACATCCGCAACGCGTACTACAAAGAGTTGTGCATCAGGTAGTCCCTCCTCCAAATTTGTTGGTTCCTCGCCCGTCTCAATTCGTGACAAGTGGTCTGGTCCTGCATTCAAGTGTCCCGGCTTGACTATGACCTCAAAATCATATTCTTGAAATAGTAAAAGCCATCTGCATATGCACCCCCCCAACACAGGCTTGTTCACCAGGTATTTCAACGCGTAATGGTCGGTATACATCTTGAAATGTCCCCCCAGCAAAATAGTGTCGGTATTTTTGGAGCACATATACCATTGCCAACCCCTCGCGTTCAGTGGTAGAGTAGTTCTTATCTGCTTTAGACAGTCTTCGACTCGCAAACACGATCGGGTGATCCACACCCTCTGTTCCCTCTTGTTTGAGTACGGCTCCTAATGCGATACATGACACATCAACGTGTACATGAAATTCCACGTCCCATTTCGGGAGACCAAGATTGGCGTGGAGGCAAGTTTCCCCTTTAGGACATCCAAACTCTTCATGCAATCATCATTCCAGCAATATGTAACATCCTTTTTCAATAGCATTTCCATCAACATGGTTATTTGGGCATAACTTTTGATGAACTTCCTATAGTATCCAATGTGTCCCAAAGTAGCGCACAATTGTTTAACACTTCGCGGTGCTTCCAAATTGAGGATAACGGAAATCTTCATAGGGTCCACCATCAACCCTTGTTTACAGATCACATGTCCCAGTAGGTTTCCAAAGGGAATGAGGAATGTGCGCTTCTTCAAGTTCAGGCAATCTGGTGTCAGCGGCATGTATCCAGCATCAAATGTAAGCTTACTACATGGTGCTTAACTAATCCAAAAACAGTCCAATCATCCAGATAGAGCTCCAAAAATTTGTGGATGTATTCTTTGAATGCAGCTACCACGATTCACAAAAATATATTGGCGCATTCTTCAGTCCAAAAGGCATTACAATGTATTGAAAGCATCCCTATTCTGTTGCGAAGGTCATCTTGCTCCTATCTTCTGGCGTTGATCTGATGGTATTCTGAGAACCCATCTGTGAACAAGTATGCTTCTTGGCCGCCAACATTCTCTAGTACTTCATCTGTGAATGGTGTTGGGAATGGATCGTGTACACATGCATCATTCAACTTCCTTAGGTCTACACATATTATTATTTCACCCTTTTGTTTTTCCTCTTGTACCACCATAGGACTCACCCAATCGGATTCTTCCACTGGTTCAATAATTCTGGCTGCGAGCATTTTGTCTAATTCATCGTAGACCTTTTCTTTATACTTTGGATTGAAGTGGTAAGGCCACTGCTTAACTGGCTTCACGTTAGGTTTCAGGGTGATCCTCATCATCCCTAAATCGCCCACGATCCCTTTTAAGTCTGTAATTTTGGTTGGGAACAAGTCTTGGTATTCGCAGAGTAACTCAATGACCTTATCGACAGTGGCATCGTCCTAATAGTCCCCAAGCATTGCGTATTTTGGTTCTGCCTCAGTTATAATGTTGACCTACTTCGTCTTTAGCGGCGTGGTGATGTCGGGGTCTTCAAGTGATGGTCCGCGAACTTCGTGAGAGCCTTCTATTTCTGAAATGTTAATGTTCTATGGGTCCTCATCATCTTCCTCAACATTCACGTTATAACACTCCAGTGCGCTACTTAACTGCATCACCCATTCTGGCTGAAATACTTCCATTGGCTCCTGTGGTATTCTAAAGATAGCGGCTTTCACTGCTTGTAGCGCATCATCCACAATATCTGACCAACGATCTTCAAATGTGAACATTAACAAGAATCCCTCGCGTAGCACATCCCATTCGCCCGTACCATGGCAGAGCTCTGTCTCCATATACCAATTCATGGGTATGACATCCAGGGTGTGGTAGAATAGGTGCACCATTTGGGCTGTGGCTCTTCCCCGTAGGCCTTGGTCCATTTCGCGAGGTGCATGAGTGGATCATCTCGTCCATCATATTTGTCTACTAGTCGTACTTGGGGTTTTCCAAATCGCAGACGCATCATCCTTCTACATCTGCACTAGTCTTAAAAAGTGCCTTGATGTGTACCCCACCATCGTGTGGGTGTTACGTGTAGTGCCCACTTCATCGCATTGAACTGCTGCTGCTCTAGTACCTCATTTTTGAATTTGCTCAGAAATTCATCCATTGCTGACAATCCATCATATGTTAGCAACACCCTTGCCTCTGTTTTTATGCAATGCAACGATCTGATCATCATGTTGCAGTTTAGTGTTGTTACTTCGTGCAGCCGATTCTGCCATCACTCTATCTCTTCATCTGAATCCGAAGTGCAGGAGCTTTCGTGCTCCCCCGAAATCCTTCCATATACAATCGGATTCACCCAATCCTCTCCTTGTGCAGTTATCTTATAGACACAGTTGAGATCGTCATCACTATCATCGTCGTGCATCGGTTCAATGTATCGTGCTCCCTCGGCTAGGTCTAGTGGTACTACTACGCATAGTGACTTTTTCTCAAAGGTCATCTTGTGCTTCTTCATATTTATGACTCCATTCATATCACTAGCCCAGTCTATTCCTAGTAGCGCGGGATAGGGATTGTTGTCATCGAAAATCTCTATCACTTAAAAATCCGCCTGCACGCTCATGCCTTCAATATCGACTGTCACTCCTTGCAATCTTCCCATGGGAAAAATCTTCTGTTGGTTTGCCATTTGTAACTGAATAGGGGACCATTGCAACGCGGGTCTGCCCATGCACTTCCATGTTTTCTTTGGTAGTACATTTGCATCTGAAACCAGATCTAGGATTATCTGATCCATTTCGTACTCACCTATTTGTGCAGTTAACCTCATCTCCCTTCCTATGTACAATGCATGCTTTCCCAGTTTTTGGACCACGCGCGGTTCTCCTGACCCCACGCACTTAGTGATCAGTTCCTATAGCCCTTTAGTTGTCTTGTTGTCACGCAGTAGTTTCATGCATGTCTCTAGAAAGGTAGTGAGCATGGAAGGATCCATCCCTAGTTCTAGTTGATCCTTACTACCTGAAGTGGAGGCCTCTGTGAAGCTCTTCTTAGCTTCCATGAATGTCTCCTTCACGCGTTCTAAATCAAACTTGGGTTTCTTTGTAGGAGCCTTGCGAAACCACGCGCTTTCTTTTGGATGCTTCCCTTTATCATCTCCTCTTATCACACCGCTCTTGAGCATCATGTTTATATTTGGGTCTTCTTCGCGCGGTTCAGACCTCATCATCTGTAAATTCTGGGTCGAAGCGGGCTGGAGTACCCCCTTTTCGCACATCTTTGCTATCAATAAATGGAAATCTTCTACCTCATGATCAAACTGACTACAATACCAGCATGATATCCTAGTTTGGTGTGTACAGTCACGGGCATAATGCCCCGGCCCTCCGCAATTGTAGCAAATTACCTAACCGCAACCCCTTCCTAGTCCCATTCCACCTCGACCTCGACCACGCCCTTGAAACCCAGCATGCGCAATCCCTTTATTTGGGTCGAGGGCTCACATTTCATCTTGCACCCTGTAGGTAGGAGTCTGATCCATCATTAGTTCATAGCTTTGGCAAGTGCGTTCATCATGGCCTACCGACCTGCAAAAATTACAAAACAATTGATGGGATGTCTGCGTATACTTCTGCAACATATGACAATTATCCGTGGTATGTTTCCCTCCTATATGGAAGATCACACACCATAATGCAGACGCTGCGCTCGGCCCCACCTATGCCTCCGGTCTTAATGGAATTGGCCCACCTCCTGCAAAGTAGTGCACGAATACTGGATAATGATCTTTGTCGTGGCCCTAGCCCTTGCATTTTATGCACCATACTGCCTCGTGCTCCTCTAGCCGAGGTGCCTTATCCTGTTTCAAACTCTACATTTCCAGATACAGATTCTATAGTTGCGTGAATCTGTTGGACTCCCAATCCAGGATCTTGTATTGGGGTCTCATGCAACCTCATTGCCATCTCCAACGCTTCGGCCTGGGTGGAAAGTTTTTGCTGTGACAACACTTTCCTTAAGTGTGACGTAAGTGAGGCCACAAACCATGCGCGATGTTGCACATCCGTTAATGTCATATTGGCTTCACAGATCGTACTTTTCAACCTTTGGTCCAGATCCCAGGGGGTCTCACTCGAGAGCATCACAATCTCTTTAAACCCAATGATTGACTGCGTTTCTGATTTTGGCCTGCCAAATTCCCTCTTCAACGCATTCTAGATCTTTGTAATTCCTGCGTTCAGGTGGTCATTATAATGCTTTATATACCACGTTAATGAACGATCCTGCATCGTGCTCACCAGCGTAGCCTTTTTGATATTATCATCCACGACACCCTATGCTTCCCATACTGCTCTTACTATGAACTAAAATTGGTCTGTATCTTCATTCCCTACTCCTTTGAATACTGGTAGTTTGATCACGCTCTCCATACTGAAATGTGGAGGTGGCGGAGGGGGAGTGGGTGGAGATGGAGGTGAGGGGGGTGAAGAGGGTGGCAGTGTGGGTGGAGGTGGTAAACGCAGAATTCACTGCCTTATCAAACTGATCGCACTTTTTGGAGAAACCTTCGTGAGCTCGTCCTCGCTCTCATGCAAGGGTGAAATTAAGGGACTGTTTTCTAACCCTTCGCTACTTCTGCTCTGCATAGTCCCAAACATTAATTTATTCGCATAACCCACTTTTCACACAATAGCATCTTAATCCAAGTGTTCAAAGACTTATGTTATCTCAAAATCAGATCCTGATAGGCTGCTGATCAGGTTGACTCTAAGTAACTATTTCAACCTACTTTAGGCTGAGGCTTAGCCTCCTCAACCTGAGAGGGCTCTCTCTTGATGGACTAATGATTTTGATTAAAGGTAAGATGGCTAACTCTTATAGAACAACTGTGAAAAATATGAATGGTGGAAACACATAAAACAACTATCCATTGGGCTTATGGAGTCAACAACACCTCAATATAACAATGAACTCAACCTTACATGGAAGTCAGGGCATTCAGCATGTAAACATTCAGAACATAAACTCATATGGGACAACACAGTTTATAAATGTATACAGGAAGTCAGAGCACATTCAGTGAATTCTGAGTGATTATACATCCATACCACTGTAAGAATTAAGAAAAGGACAACATCACATATTCTGAACATAAAAAATCCTTCATGAATCCTGAGAAGTAAAGTCAAGCATGTATTACTGAAAATGAGTCTTACATAGGCCAAATACAAGCTTTTCCATAAAATTTCCAACCCTTTGTACATCAGCTCTTCTGCTATATATAGAGCTCTCTACACAACTTAGATTCCTCTTCTAGGATGAGGAAAATTCGAATTCTACCTGACCTGACACCTAATGACACTCAAAACTAACTATTAAATGCAAATGACACCTAACTAGCAGTCCTAGAGACCTAATACAACTAGGAGTGTATCTCCTTATCATGATTACAACAACCTTATCTAAGCATTAAAAACTACTTTTAACACATAAAAATCCATGAATTCGAATTTTATGAAGCCCATAACCTTCCAGCTGGCCCTTGATGACTCATCCTTTTGGTGTTCCTAGAAACTAGGAGACTGTCCCTTGCTCTGTTCTGGCTGAAAAATAGGTCATGGGACAGAGCTCATAACTTCTCGTAAAAAATGTATTTGGAAAAACTGAAGGAGGCTTTTGTGAACTAATCCATTCTGAACAAAAACCTCTTTTGGTCTTTTGAAACACTACTCCAGCTGCCCAGAATCGATCCTTGAAGAAGATGTGTAAAACAGGAAATTTTGATTTTTTGAAAAACTGCACCTACAGCAGTTTCGTAGCGCACGTTTAGTCTTTCATTTCTCCAATATCATAATGAATTTGAGGAAACTGAAGGATTTTTTTGTGAAAAAATCCATTATTAACAAAAACCTCTCTTGGTTTTTTGAAACACCTTCCCTACCGCCCAGAATATTTCTTTGAAAAACAGGTGTCAAACAGAGAAATATGCCTGTGGAAAACTTGCACCTACAGTAGTTTCGTAGCGCAAGTTTGATCATTCATTTCTCTCAAATCATAATGGATTTGAAGAAAGTGGAAGAGGTTTTTTTACTTTAGTATCTTAAGAATGAAAACCTCTTTTACTTTTGAGAGATGAGTTTTCCATTGCTTGGTAATCCCCTTGGAAGTTGACTGCTCTTTTCATAACATAAAACTTTGGAGTTCATAAAAATCTTTCCTTTCCTTGTTTTGCCTTTGCTTGATGTTTATACCTTGTAAGTAATCCCTTTCAGCTGCCCATCCTCAAAAAGATATCCTTTTGTCTTACAAAAATGATCCATCAAATCACAATATGCAGCTACAGCAGTTTCGTAGCGCACTACGAAACTGCTGTGCATTAGGCATCACCTACAGCAGGTTCGTAGCGCGCTACGAAACTACTGTGTAATTTCAAAACACAGCTTTAAGACCAAAATTTAACCTTTTTGAGTCTTTCTTTTTCTTTAAATGGCTTTCTCCACATGTCATGAAGCTTGTTCAAAACTGAATATAATAAACACCATTCTTCAAGGAAAACTTTCAAAATGTAATCTATATCAAAATTTAGGATTACCTTACATGCCTTGCTTGAGCCTTCAAAGAACTCTGATGTATGCTGACCATGAATTTTCCAAGTGCTTCTTATGCATGAAAGGAGCATGAGAATAACCAAGACCAATTCTCCCTTACCTTACCCTTTTCCTTTGAAATATTTTCAGTGATAACAGTGGCTCCACTTGGGATAGTGTGCCCTTGTGGTACACTAAGAACTCGCAGGTCCAGTGCCTTATCCTCTTATGATAAACGGAAATTTGTTTGACAAGCATCCCCTTTAAGCTTCTTGGGCCTTCACCTTAGATGATCACTGTAGAAGAAAGAAATCTATATCTACTGAAAAAATGCTCAGTCAACCTTGAGCTTATTTGCATTTTCCTACCTACCTACCCTAACAATTCAAACTTCTTTCAGCTCAATCAATGTGAAATTTCCAATGTAGCCAATCATTTGTCTTATCTGATATTTGAGTTTTTTTACTGCATCGGAGTTCAGAGCCACAATGATATTGTGATGACCAGTGCCACTGAAATTGCCTCTGATCTTCATAGAAAAACTGAAACACTGGAAAGTAAAACTCTTCCATATATTTGGCTATAGGATCCCAGAATACATGATCAGCTTGATGATTCTTGTAACTTTCTGGTTGTGCAAACTGATCTTCAACAACAGTGTACAGTTCCTCAATCGTGAAAGAGAAAGGAAGCAACACTCTCTCCTTGTGTTCTGCCATAGAAAGCTTCTGAAAATAATGATCATGATTATGAAGACTATATGCCTGAATTTGACCTTGTAAACCTTCAATGTCTTTCTCAATGTCTTTAGCAACTTCATCCAAAAATTTCATCTTATCCTCTGCCTTACACTCAAATGATTTTAGATACGAAGACAAGGACAAAGAAAAACTTTCATCTATTTCTTCATTAATATGATCATCATTCCATTGTTTGAAACCTTGAATTGAAGGAGAGTTTGCCACCACATCTGATCTATCTATCCATTCCTCCAAAAACATAAGCCAAAAGTCTTCAAATGACTTAATGGATTTGGTAGGAAAGCTTTCAATCCACTGTTTACATTTCCCTTGAAATGAATCATAGAACAACATAATGCAAACATCCTCATGTTTAACTCTAAGAAGCTCTGTAAAATCACAAAAATCTGATATATGCTTCAAAGTTAAACTCAAATCTTCTCCATTGAATTTTGGACCATTCCTTAGAAAATATGCATCCTTGGGAAAATGATTTGGGAAACCATGAATTCCTGAAAAATTTATGCATGCATACCTTGAAATAAGAATAGTAGCATCTGGGTCCTTCATAACTCTAGTGGAATCACCATGAATATATGAATTTCGAATTCTTCAACAATGGAGTCGCCAAGGTAGATTGCAGCCTCGAAAATTCTTCTGAGCTCCTGCTACCTTCAGAAGTTCAGTCTCTTAATTTCGGGAATGAATAGACTTCAGGCTCCCGGCAGACGCACCAAAATGTTATCTCAAAATTAGATCCTGATAGGCTGCTGATCAGGTTGACTCTAAGTAACTATTTCAACCTACTTTAGGCTGAGGCTTAGCCTCCTCAACCTGAGAGGGCTCTCTCTTGATGGACTAATGATTTTGATTAAAGGTAAGATGGCTAACTCTTATAGAACAACTGTGAAAAATATGAATGGTGGAAACACATAAAACAACTATCCATTGGGCTTATGGAGTCAACAACACCTCAATATAACAATGAACTCAACCTTACATGGAAGTCAGGGCATTCAGCATTTAAACATTCAGAACATAAACTCATATGGGACAACACAGTTTATAAATGTATACAGGAAGTCAGAGCACATTCAGTGAATTCTGAGTGATTATACATCCATACCACTGTAAGAATTAAGAAAAGGACAACATCACATATTCTGAACATAAAAAATCCTTCATGAATCCTGAGAAGTAAAGTCAAGCATGTATTACTGAAAATGAGTCTTACATAGGCCAAATACAAGCTTTTCCATAAAATTTCCAACCCTTTGTACATCAGCTCTTCTGCTATATATAGAGCTCTTTACACAACTTAGATTCCTCTTCTAGGATGAGGAAAATTCGAATTCTACCTGACCTGACACCTAATGACACTCAAAACTAACTATTAAATGCAAATGACACCTAACTAGCAGTCCTAGAGACCTAATACAACTAGGAGTGTATCTCCTTATCATGATTACAACAACCTTATCTAAGCATTAAACACTCCTTTTAACACATAAAACTCCATGAAGTCGAATTTGATGAAGCCCATAACCTTCCAGCTGGCCCTTGATGACTCATCCTTTTGGTGTTCCTAGAAACTAGGAGACTGTCCCTTGCTCTGTTCTGGCTGAAAAATAGGTCTTGGGACAGAGCTCATAACTTCTCGTAAAAAATGTATTTGGAAAAACTGAAGGAGGCTTTTGTGAACCAATCCATGCTGAAAAAAAACCTCTTTTGGTTTTTTGAAACACTACTCCAGCTGCCCAGAATCGATCCTTGAAGAAGATGTGTAAAACATGAAATTTTGATTTTTTGAAAAACTGCACCTACAGCAGTTTCGTAGCGCAAGTTTAGTCTTTCATTTCTCCAAGATCATAATGAATTTGAGGAAACTGAAGGAGGTTTTTGTGAACCAATCCATGCTTAACAAAAACCTCTCTTTTTTTTTTGAAACACCTTCCCTACCGCCCAGAATATTTCTTTGAAAAACAGGTGTCAAACAGAGAAATATGCCTGTGGAAAACTTGCACCTACAGCAGTTTCGTAGCGCAAGTTTGATCATTCATTTCTCTCAAATCATAATGGATTTGAAGAAAGTGGAAGAGGTTTTTGTACTTTAGTATCTTAAGAATGAAAACCTCTTTTACTTTTCAGAGATGAGTTTTCCATTGCTTGGTAATCCCCTTGGAAGTTGACTGCTCTTTTCATAACATAAAACTTTGGAGTTCATAAAAATATTTCCTTTCCTTGTTTTGCCTTTGCTTAATGTTTATACCTTGTAAGTAATCCCTTTCAGCTGCCCATCCTCAAAAATATATCCTTTTGTCTTACAAAAATGATCCATCAAATCACAATATGCAGCTACAGCAGTTTCGTAGCACGCTACGAAACTACTGTGTAATTTCAAAACACAGCTTTAAGACCAAAATTTAACCTTTTTGAGTCTTTCTTTTTCTTTAAATGGCTTTCTCCACATGTCATGAAGCTTGTTCAAAACTGAATATAATAAACACCATTCTTCAAGGAAAACTTTCAAAATGTAATCTATATCAAAATTTAGGATTACCTTACATGCCTTGCTTGAGCCTTCAAAGAACTCTAATGTATGCTGACCATGAGTTTGCCAAGTGCTTCTTATGCATGAAAGGAGCATGAGAATAACCAAGACCAATTCTCCCTTACCTTACCCTTTTCCTTTGAAATATTTTCAGTGATAACAGACTTAACATACTTACCTCGCGGTCCTTTGAGAAAATGTCGCTCTGCCTTACTGTAGTTGACGGTTGTGTCTATCGTAAACGCATTGATAAATCCTCCTATTATTTGGTCGAGCCAGTGGTCCACAACTCACGCTATCTTCTCTTCTAAGGCTTCTAGTCTGTGCACTAGTTCCAACGTCTACACTATTGGTTTGTTGAGTCTACACCTTCCGTGGCTGTCTGCCAATTTTGTGATCCACTCATATAGCTCAGATGGAAAAGATGCAAATAATATTTCATTGATTTCAGTGTACAAGTAGTGATCCAACCACTACTTAGATATTCATGGATTTCTGTTTTCCTGTGCCACGAATTCGTGAATATTCTTGTACAACCACTCTTTAATTTCTTTCTTTATAATGTTCTAGTGGCATGACATTAGACATCCTTTATGTAGATCCCGGTCCTCGCAACGAAACCATTTGTTTGCTTAGTGGGGCCCGACCCAGGTTTAGAGGTGATTTAGCCAAGCAAATCCTAGTACTACTGGCCCTTTCAGCAACAGTCCGTGGAGTGTGGACTTATGTCTCACCCGAAGTATTATGGGAGGGTGCTAGAACCAGGTTTTTGCACCCTTGGGATGTCTGATGGGCTTCTGGAGGTCTGCAGCCTGACCTATCACTGCGCGCACATGCGATCCCTTCATGACCTGTGGTGTGGCTTCCGCACAGCCTTGCTCGGGGCACGACCTGTATAATACCCAAGTTCCTCGCTTATTAACTGATTACTTAGCTTATGTGTGTAAGATTTATGGTTATTACAGCATATCCAACATTTATATCAATGTGCGCGATACAAAAATGAACATAAACATAAAGAAGATAAGCACAACAATTATACAGAATTAGGAATCAACTTCTCTTTATTAGCTTTCTATCCCGATTACAGACTCGTCTCCGCCTTGCACACTCAGCTACAGGGGTCCGCGCACTCAGCTGCGGACTCTAGTAGGCCTCTGCGCACTCAGCTGCAGGGGTCCGCACACTCAGCTGCGGACTCTAATAGTCCTCTACGCACTCAGCTATAAAGCCTCTTCCTACTACTACAACCCAAGACACTTAGACTTCTACTCTAATCTCAAACCATTCCTTCTCTACTCTTCCTATCATTGACTAACTTTATAACTTAGAACCTCACTCTATTTATACAATCCCATGGTTTGCGGACCATGGGTAGGCCGACTTTACACAAATTTACAATACAATGCTTAGGGCAGACAACCCTATGACTCAATTGTACACTTCGTGCTTCGCGCCCGCAATTCGCAGAGTTCTACACCATCTTTGACCAAAAATTGGGCTTTGAGCCCCAAAACCTGCTGTGGGGGGATTCCATGCCCAATAATATACCTCACATCCTGGGGCATGAAGAAAAGGATGTCAAATTGTTGAAGTTGGTAATACCATCAATCTCGCAGTGTCAGATCTCATGGAATGATTGCTTGCACGTTGAATGCTGACACCTGCACTCCACTTTGAAAAGTGGCCAAAAAATGAAATGATCAAATGGAAAATCTAAATACACCATTAAATTTGTGGCGTTGAATAGTGAAAAATCCACTGTCAAATTTCTGAATTTTGAGAAAATGAAAATTTGGGGCTTAAGGAATCTTTTAGATTTCAACTAGATTCCTCAAAGACTCCCTCCTCTGGGTCCTCTAAAAATCTGTTGTTCAGATCAGGAAACTGACTGCACTATCAAGTTCCTTATGGAATTCTGAGAAAAATGATTATAAAGTTGGCCACATTCTTACTCTGGCAAATTTCAGCGTCCAAGGAATTTGGAAGATTCCCTCAAGATTCTTAAAGATTCTCCTCCACTGGGAACCTGCAAATCTGTTGCTCAAAAGGTGAATCCGGCCTTGCCATGGCATTCCCTGTGAAAATCTGAGAAAATTCACTATAAACTTGGTTACATTCTGCTAAAAAGAATTTTTACCTCCCCAGAGAATTTTCGGGCATCAAAGAATATTTTGCCTCGAAATGCATGTCAAGGATCTGTCTCCTCTGTCTCGAAATTTGTGCCGCACTCCCCTTGGCCTGCATGTTGCGTCCTCTCATGTGCAAATGAATTGGAGGGTTATATGGTGGCTCGTGGGCGAAGATATCAAAGTTGACCCTTGTGGCTCAACAGTTAAGGTGGAGAGTCAAAAGCAGGAGGTCGGGGGATCAAATCCCAACTTCCTCTAAAAATACACAATAGTTATATATTTTTAATAAAAATGGCACACGGTTTTGTAATGGTGTCATGTTGATTTTTATAACTGTTATGTCACATGGCATTGTTGGTTGTATTAATGGGTTGAAGGTTGTTATGGCGTAGTGCCACATGGGGCCGCCTGGTGGGGGCCGGCCCACATGGGCCGGGCGGTTTCAATCCTGCCAACTCCACATTACATTATGTTAAACATAGGTCGTTGGGGGTGGTAGGGTTGATGGTCCACCACCCCATAAAATGTATTTTTTTATTTTGTTATATAACAAAACGTAGTTTTTTTTTAAATTTCCCAATTTTTGACCATAGGAGACAATTTAATGAGGCCACAATTTCTCTTGGGATCCGGTGGCTGGGTTTTGCCGAAATTGTTCCCTCCTTAAGCCTGTCCAGTCACCCAAGTCAACCCTGAAATTTTACTGCCTCTAACTTACGCATACGAGCTCGGTTTGAAGAACCATTTGCACTATTGCAATCAGGACAACGAGATCTATGCTCTGGTCTTGGTTTGAAAACATTTTGATCACTTCGATTTTTTACCCTTTCTGAGTCCTCTAGGACTTCTGCTTGTGTTTGGAGCCACCTGTATCATTTATTGCTCTGGAATCGATGCACATACACCATTCACCATCCTTCTTGGGGATAAGCATTGCTGGTACTGCACAACGACTTAGGCTCTCCTTTATTAGTCCTTTGTCCAAAAAATCATGCACATGTTTCCTAACTTCTTCATTTTCCTGAGGAGTTAGCCTATATGCTGCTTTTTTTGGTAAATGTGCACCAGGTATTAAATATATGTGATGGATGATACTTCTATTGGTGGAAATACACTTGGCAATTCATTAAAAATAATGTTGGCATAATCATTTAGTAGATTTTTAATTTCCAAAGGAAAATGATATAAATTGGTAGAAGTCAAAATTACCTCGGGTTTACCCACAACAGAAAAATTCATTTCTTTCTCCTTCTTGACTTCTCGCAGCAATTCTTTTCCATTAATCATCAAAACATTTTCCCCAGTTGTTCCTTTGTCCGCTCCATCGTTCAAATGTAACAATGTATCCTTCTTCCCATCCTTCTCTAATGTAGGAATTTACAAGGTAAGTTCCTCAGACAGAACACCAAGGGACACCACTCAAAAATAGATCACAGATCAATACACCAGTATTCTTGACATGGTTAAATCCCTCAAAGAGGGAAATAGTCCACAGCTTGAGCCAACGCGACCACTTCAAGCAATTTATTAATAAAAGAATGAAAATTTACATAAGCTTCTCTCATGAACGGTTACCCTACAAATGACCCACCATGCTCTTTAAATAGAGATCATGGACCAATTGAGTGTTAAGCTATGGATCAAGTGTCGGTAATACCGAGGGAGAATGAATCGTCAGATCACTTCATGTCTAGAACATACCATGACCATCGGATTGTAAGTTACAAAAGTACATAGTAAAGAAACACACTTTACCTAATTCTACACTAGCCAAGTTATACTCAACTACTTCCTATGTGTTAGAATATCCTAACATCTAAGGTATATGTGTTCCTCCTACCACCATGAACAACTTTCTTATCAAACTGCCAAGGTCTCCCCAACAATATATGGCACACATCCATTGGCATTACATCACACAATACCACATCTTTATATGTACCAATCTGTATATCTACCCAACATTGTTCTGTCACCAAGAGCTGATGTCCTTTCTGCAACTAGGACACTTTGTAGGGAGTAGGGTGTACCATCTTAACCAAACCCAATTTCTCCACCATCTCTATAGAAACAAGATTGTCAGTGCTCCCACTGTCAATCACAACCTTGCAGCATTTCTCTTTAGACTTGCACACAGTCCTGAATATACTTTTCCTTTGAGCTGGTTCATTGGCTTCTTTTTCTACCTTTAGAAATACTCTTTTTAACAATAAAGACTCTCCTACCTCAGGTGGCTCTTCTTTCCTCATGACCTAAGGGATTTCTTCTTTTGTCTCAACTATATTTACATTCCTTGGATTTGTTGGTTTGTTTTGAGGGTAGTCCCATGACCCATGTCCTAATTCTCCACATGTATAACACTGAATTTCCCTAACTCGGCTTCTACCTCTGGATCCAAATATCCCTCTACCAAAGTCTCCTCTCTGTGGTGGTCAATTACTTATCCCTCCTATTACATTCAGAGAGTGATGGAATCTTGGTCTGGAAGCTCCTCTTCCTCTTGCTGGATTTTTACCTTTGTTTTTTTTTACTTTTCTTCCTCAACAATTTATCCTATACCTTCAAAGCTGCTTGATAGGCACCTTCAATTGTCTTCCAATTTAACAGACTGATTTCATATTGTATATCATATCTCAATCCGTTGATATATCTGGCTACTTTTTCCATGTCATCTTCAACATGTCCTAATCTAATGCTCAGCTTATAAAACTCCTATGTGTACTCTCCAACAATCATCCCTTTCTATCTTAAGTTTTGTAACTGTCTGAAAAGGTTTAATTGGTAATCATTGGGCATAAATTTACCTTTCAATTTGCTCACCATTTTATCCCATTACTTAATCTTGAGTTTTCCCTTCCTTTCTTTGGATATTTGTAGCTCATCCCACCAGATGGCTGCATGGCCCTTCAATCTGGTAGCTGCGAATTTCACCTTCTTTTTATCTTCAACCTCTTCATAGTCAAAATACTTATCTAATGCACTAATCCAATCCATCAACTCTTCCACATTAAGGTTTCCTTCATACAAAGGTATTTCTACCTTCGGTCTTCCACTTGCTTTTGCCAACATCTTGAGAACTTTGGTTGTTTCACTTTCTTCTCCTTCTTCTTCCTCAGAAGATTCTTCTTCAGCACTGGAATCTTCCTCATCAGGGACTCTTCTCTGGGCAATTTCCATCACCTCCATTCGTGTGTGAAGATGTCTAATTTCCTCAAGTAGTACTACATTGGCTATAGGTCTTCCCCGACCTATGCCAACTCCTCCTCTCCTAGGTGGCATATTTTTTGAAGTTCTGAGAATAATACTCTGAACATTGCTCTGATACCAAATGATGGCAGGCTAACCCGCCAATACTCTGTTCCCCAAAACTTCTGTCTCAAATTTTTTTTTCTAGACTCAACAGAAAGTAGACACATGGGGCTACTTGACCCAACAATCAAAGTTTGAAATGGGCCCCTAAAAGTTGATTAAAAAATAAAATCTGAACCAATGCGACCCTTTTGTAGGCTGGCGTGACCTTTCTGTCTCATGCACAACCCTTCTACTGCAGGCGCAGCATTTATGTCTGATGCACGACCCTTTTTCTCCAGGTGCGACCCTTCTGTGACTGAGGGTTTTGTTTTCTTAGAGCGATTTCAAGCAAGAAAAAACATAGAAATTCGAGAATTCTTTATATCTATCATTGAGAAAACATGCAATTAGGATAAAATACCCACAACATTAAGCAGATCTATAGATCTATCTTATTTGGATGCAAAATTATCAAAGATACATAATACTCTGGTTATCAATCTACAAGATTCCACCATTAAACTACAACATAATGAGTTTTCATCAATTGAAGAAAACAATTTATTGAAATAAAATGATATCAGATACACCATGAAACTCCACTGAATCAATTATGAAAAGAAAAATCACTACGCAGAAAATTGTTCTGGCCCTTACTGACCTGATCTACATTCAACATCTCCAAAAAAAAAAGGAGTTTTCTCTTTTTTAATGCTCCTCTCTAAATTCAAATTTCTCAAACAACCTAATCCCTATTTAATTGGCCTAACACACACCTAAGATAACAAACTCTATCACTTCACTCCTAATCTGGGCACTCCAATAACTTTTACAAACAAATAATAAATAAGAACATTTAAGAGGTCCAACCCTCTTTAGTAAATAATTTTGACTGGTCAGGTCAAAGGTAATTTATCTCATTTGATGCTCCTGCATCATATTCACATGACTATTGAACATAATGATGAAAGAACCAGATTGAATGGAATCAAGTCAATGAACTTATATTAAAAGTATATCACAGTCAAAATTTAACCAACATTTAATTGTCCAAAAATTTTGCTTTCAGCTGCCCCTTTTTCATCAAAATAAGGGGTATATATATACATAGGCTCTCATCCTTTTGAGATCAAATAAAACTAAAAATTTCATTTTTATCAGTTAGTTATAGAAATAAAAGAAAACCTGTTGTGAGTTTAGACCTTTCGGCTGAATGACCAAATTGAAATGAAATAGGTGGCACACAAAGTTCTCATACAAAGCTAAGAGTAGGCATACGGTGATCGAGAGTATCTCGGGTCGTGAAGTTAAAGAAAAATTTCTTGCACACGTGAAAGGCCTTCCACATAAGAAAACTAACATGAGTTAATATTATAATAATAATAAAATGAGGTTGCTACAAAATATCTAATTCTGTGGCAACATTTTATTTAAAAATAGAAAAATAGATTGAAACAAAGCATACTTGAAACACTTCACATGTATACATAAAAAAAATTCACTATTTATTTGCATCAGATCCCTCTAATTCCAAAGAGATAGTGACTTTGAGATTCATATATTTAATCACAATGTGAGTGTCATTTGATTACATTTTACCCTTGACACTGGATGACTTTTTTTCTTTAGATTTATCCTTCACTTGGAATGAGGCTCTGGGCTGGTTATTTTCAGAGATTAATTAGTTTATCTAATATTCCAAATGAGTAATTGTAACCATGTATTGATGTTGCCAATACATATTGGTAATGATTTCATCGAAATGAGATCGGGGATGAATTATCATAATCAGTCATATTCCATGATAATGAGAAGCTCACTCAGATTGGGGCTTGTTCTTTTTCAGCAATGGCTTATGATTGGTTTCCAAATCAACCAAGGGAACATCCACGGGGGATTTCATGCCTAGTCCTTATAGATCGAGAAATTCTCCTTTGAAGTTGTTTTTTCTTAACCATGTCTTGTTTAATGTTCTTTATTTAACAATTTCCTATTTTTTTGCAGGTTGGGAAAAATCTGGTTCAGGTCGAGGAGACTCTATGGAGGGTTTCAAATCACTGGCTCTTGTTGCACTTCTACTAACATGAAGGGAGGTTAGAAGATTTTAGAGACCAGGAAGGGAGATGACTAAATGTTCACATAGTTGATAGTTTCAGAAATGTGCTTGTTTTGATGCCCTATAAAAAGACCATCAATGGGAAATAAGTAGAGAAATTATTCTTTGGAAAAGTATTGGTGCACGTTGGGATAATAAGGAGCATAATTTCAAACAAGGACACACAATTTATTAGTGCATTTTGGAATAAATTGTGGGAGAATATGGACACAAAGTTAAAGAGGTCTACAACATTCCATCCTTAGACAAATGGGAGAAAAAATTAGTCAACATAACTTTGGTACGACTTTTGAGGGGTTACAATCATAAGCATACAAATATTTGGTACTAAAATATGGTATATATACAACACTCTTATAATATAGTCCACGGTTCTACTAGTATGTCCCCATTTGAAACTTGCTTTGGACATTTTCCACCTTCACCTTTGGATATTGCATACGAGAAACAAGGACGAGAAAGGGAGGATCTTATAAGGGATTCCTTAAGGGCTAAAAATTTTGTTGAGAAGATCAGGAAGATCCATATACATGTATAAGAGACATTGTAGGGCCAGGCACTATCAACATAGAACAAAGAATTCATTCAAGGTGGGAGATAGAGTATGGTTGCACTCGAACAAGGACATGCTACAGAGTCCTGGTAAGAAAATCAAGGCTCTACGATATGGTTCCTTTGAGACATTGGAAAGGTGGGAGATAATTCCTAGAAAATCAGTTTACTCCCATGTATGCACATTTACTTAGTTGTGAATGTATAGAATATGAAACTCTAAGAGCCTTCCATGTTAGATGAGGAAGAGGAACTGGTCCTACAACACATATTTCATTAAATTTGGAATTAAACAATGAATCTAGAATTTCAAAATAACCAAAAATCTCAACTCTAGTGATGTCTTTGTAATTAAAAATTTCCAATTTTAATGAAATATGTGTTCTACCTTCTGTGGAGGATTTGGCATCAAATGCTTAAGAAGAGTTAACACAAGATATATTTTTTTAGAATAGGTCCATAACTATAAGATAGGGGCATCATGAGCTTTGGCCGATTTGGTTGAAAGAAAAACTTGCAGATAAGGCTAAATGGTACACTTGAGAGAATGTGGAGGAAAATTTTCCTCACGTCATTCAATAGAGGCTTTTGGGGACCAAAAGCCTCCCAAAATAGATAGCTTTGATATGGATTGGATCATTATATTGTTTTCCATCCATATCAATTATTTCAGAGTGGAAAAGTGGAGGAATCATCTCATAGGACCATTTTTAGCAGTGGGACCCAATTTGGCAAATTTGGGTCTAAAACCTTCTAGGAGAATTTTGGGGTAAAAATTTGTTTCTCTAGCACCATACCTTTTTTTCCATATTTTTCACATAGAGTCATTCTGAACGATGCAAAAATCACCTCAATTGGAGTTCGTATGTAAAAGTTATGCCACTCGGAAGTTGACCTTACTGTTTTCACCACCAAAATTCAAGAGGATGCCACATCAACCCCAATACTCATGGAAAATGGGCTAGCCATGTGATTATGATGAATACAACTTTAGAAAAGTCCATATTGTAACTCTTGTTAAGAGTTAATGGATTCAAACCTAACCACTAATAGGCTATCGTGTTGTGTTATAACCAAGCCAAAATGAGGAACAAGGGTTCCATTATTTTCGAGTGCATTTGTGCACTGTAGTAGAGGATTTGTGCATTGTAGTTAACAATTATCCACAAGACATATTTCTTTGTACTCGCAACCATTTCCCTTTCAGAGAAAGAGAGTAGAGTGGCCTCACCTTCGAGTTGGGTTTTCTCCCGAAAGGGTTTCCCAGGATATGTCTTGTGTCAATCATGGTTTGTGAGTTTTTATTTGTTGTTCTCTATTTTTAACATAATTTTAATTTATATGCATTAGAAATAAACAATAATTTATAGATCCATAAATATAAAGAGAAATAATTTCTCATGGATTAGATTTCATATTTTCAAGTATAATTTATCAGATTTGTTGTGACAAACTATCCAATGGAATAGCCATGCCATTTTGCTGATAATTTGTTAAGGATATAATAGGTGATACATAAAGTACATGCCATAATACCTCCATATGTTCCTTTTCTAAACATTGGAATCCAAATATAAAGGGCCTCCACATTGTTCATTTTTTATCCCATATTATGTAGACATTTTAGCTATCTTTCCCTAGGCTAAGATATATAAGTAAAATATTCAGGATTTCTAATGATTAATATGAATATTATGCCATTAGTTTATCTAGTTATGCTAGATTTTTTAAATTCTAAGTATGCATGTGATGAAGCTTGATCATTAAGTAGCTTGTTAAATTTTACATATATTGTATGGGAAAACTAATGTAATCCATAAATGCTAAGTGAAAAATTTAATCTACCTAGGAAACGGTGATCCTCTTTATTCATGGGTCCAAATAGAGTTTCTAATTGGTTAAATTTTAAAGGATCTTGTCCCTTCACCACCTTCAAATCTATCAACACTTAGAAGCAACAATAAATACTTTAAGCAATTTAATCTCTAACTAACCTAGAGGATTCAAATTGAACTGCAAATTTGTTGGGCTATTAGAGTTATATATTTATTGGGCATTTTACTACAAAATTGAGGATAAATTTATGGTTAATGTTAAATAACTCAGATCACATCTAGTTTGAGGTTGAGAAGAAATTCATATAGAATATTGACCAAATTGTGTCACATCCCATTTGATGTGGGATAACATCATTTTGTAGATGATTTAGAACAAAGGAAGCCACAAATTAGGAAGGTTTTATATGCATGACACCATTCAATCCTATATTTTTAATAGCATATGTCATTTTATGATCCTCGATATAGTTGGCTTTATTTCTTGGATATTGTTAAATACAAACATAACATTTTCATGTATAACATGTGCATAAATGGTTATTGTTCCACAAAATTTAATTAGAAGAATATGTTATATATTAATAGTTGACCATAAACTCATAGTAACATTGAACGGTTCATAAATATGTGTAGGTGTTCATTGTTTACTACAAATTGTTCATTTGAGGAACACTCCAGTGACAAATAATTTTTTATGAAAGCAAAGGCATCTATAATTCTTCTTCTACATATGCTACATATTTTGTCTCATGGTGATGAGTTGTTAATAAATTATAATTTTTTAGACCAATAATCACTTGTCAAAGGAAACTTAAATTTGGATTACCTTTAAATGTCCACTTTGGATGTAAGAAAAATATCATAGAGTATTTATAAATTTTTATTTTAATGAAATTAATGTAAACTTATTGCTTGGTTCAACAATTATTTTATAAAGTTCTTGGTTATATGCATTTTGTTTACTAATATCATTGTTTTAAAAATAATGTTTTTGGATTTGGTATTCAAATGATGAGCAACATGTTTACCAGCTACAATTTCACCCTACTATGATGTCAATTTGACAAAAGGTTGCTAAATGAACACAATTTAAAGAGGAATCATACCAATCATGGTTGATTCAACCAATTTTTAAGTCCCACTCCATACTAGTTATTGTTGACAGTGCTAGACCCGCCAACATGTCAGGGGATCCGGTAAGAAGTCCCAATTGGACCTCAGACCATTTGGTGTAGGAGTACCAGTAGTGGGTCGTATAATAATGCCTTGACCGTGATTTCGCACAGAGTCAAGTAAGATGTCCCTATTGGTAGCAAGGGTGTTACAGTTGCAACGAGACAAGGAAGGTGCATGAACGGTTCTAACACACAGAGAGTTGGGTGAGTGCAACCTTGGAAACCTGTGATAACGCACAGCTTGGAAGGGAACACACGAGCAAATATGCATCAAAAAATGGAAAGCACGTTACCTAACAATCCAAAGTGATGGTTAAAACGATCAACACATTTCAGTAAGATTCATACATACTTTTACAAAATAGTCCATACATGCATGTGTAAGCAAACAGAACCATATCCCATTTAGAGTAAACAAGATAGCTGGAATACAATACGACATATGCATGAAACATGTTGGCTCTATTATATTAAGAAGTGTAAGTTCCAATCATACAATACATCCATGTCCAACCACTAGTTCCGATAGTGGAATGTTACAACCACAACCACCTACTCCTCCAAAGAGATATACTAGCTCTCCGTAGTGGAGAAGCCAAAGCGCGCTACAATACTGTCAAAGCTTTCTCTAAGATACTCCCATTGAAGCTTGGCTAACCAAAAGCCTCTACAATGAGTTATGAGGTTCTATTTATAGCAAAGGGTGGGGTGACCCTTTACATTCCCCTTTCTGACCGTTCATCTATCCTCATGACTCTTTAACTACCCTATGAATGTTACATTCAACTATCGACACTTGAACTTCCACTTGACAAGATGTTATATTACAATTCACATGTGCCCATGTGAGACAAAATGGCTTGAGCAAGCCATGTAAGACATCACCAACACTCAGACAGTTGTGGTGAGACCAACTCTTTGACATCCTTGTGATGGTGAAGGTGGTGGGCTGATGCCCATCTTGGTCGTCCGTGATGGTGTTCGTGTGCTCAACGGTGTCATCTTGATGAAGCGAACTCTTGCCTTCATTGCATCCGTGTGCACTGATATGGCTCCTCTGTCCAACTCGTCTGATAGCATGCATATGGTCGTTGTGGGTGCAACCAGGCTGAAAACATGTTGATGCATAGTGTCTACCTTGCTCTCCAAGCATGTGCTGGTGGTCATGGGCATCAACTTGTCAAAATACATGTTCAGCTCCAGTTGGACTTGCTTCTTGTCTTTGCCTTAGTGAGTGTGCCAAATGGGTGGGATCACGTGCGTGCACACAATGACATGCACGTTGTTGAATTCCCTTGCATGCGAGCAACAACAATGCTCACCTTGTTTGCTTCGTGCCAGCTGCTGGGATGGATCTATAACTTTTACGAGTGTAGTTTCATCCTTCTGTGCATGTTGTGCCCCATGTTGTACCTGTTCCTGCTGCAACTCATTCTATCGTCTGTGTAGCTCCTATTCTTCCTTGAGTTGATGCTTCAGTACATGCAACTCCTTCTCTATTCCTTTCTCTGCCTTCACATGATATTCATGTCACACTATCACCTCATAGCCTCGATCTCCAAAGTTTCTTTCATTACAAGTGGATCTGCTTGAGCTTGCAATTTTGTTTCACCTCTTCATTGTCAACAATATTCATGTTACATTCATCGCATGCAAGTGTGCTTCCTTCTGCTGCTGCGGATGGTGCTACTCGTTGTGATGTCATTGCCATTGATCTTGATATCCTTGTCCATGAACAACTTGATGTCTTCGTGGACAGGCAAGTTCATAGACTCTTGACCGACTGCATCCCCAGTCGCGCTCTTAACAGTTTCTTTGACTTTTCTCTCCTGGAATCCATTGTACTTGTGTTGCTGAGAGAAAGACAAAACCTGTGATGCCTGGAGACATAGAAACACTCATGGCAAGTAATCTGTTAATGGGAAACCAAAACAAAGTTGAGGACTGACTTGCAACATACCTGTGATTGAACGTGAAAGTTGCGTAATTATTGTCGGGAGGTTTGGAGACTGACTGCCAAAACTGTGCAAGGCACAGTCCAAGACTGTTGGAAGGATGACTGACTGTTGGAACTACGCAATGCACAATCCAGACTTGCCTGCAGAGGACTGAAACTGCGCAATGCACAATTTCAGTTAGCAGTGACATGCAACCAGCAAATTGCATTGCGCAGTTTTTGGGGCCAGTAGGACACTGCCTCCAAGAATTTCACAATGCAAGACTGGAGGTCAGTGCTCGGCCAGACTTGAACAACTTCTGGAGGGAAGGCAAAGCCTTTGCTTCCAGAAATGTGCAGTGCTAGCCGGGTAAGGCACGGTCTAGGCCAAGGCAGCCTAGTCCAATCGATGGGTGACTGAGAGCATGAGAAGTCTGAATGCATGGTGAGATGAGTGCAAACAAGAGTGAATGATCATACATGCAAAAAACAAGTGCAGGATTCAGAAAATGGGAAAGCATGCATGTGTGTGAAGCGAGTCGCCGCGATGACGACCATTAGTGCAAAAACAGTGTCATGCATGCGACAGCAGTGAGATGCAAATTAAAACTGAAACAGTGCTTCTACAAGCTAACATACATCAAAACGATAGCAAGCGCTCACTGAAATCAAGCAGAAAACACTGACACAAAGCGAAACAAAAAAAGCAACATAAACGTAGCGCGAGACATGAAAAGTGGGCTTACCCTAAAACAACAGAGGTGAATGTCCCGACAACTCCTAGATGCAATGTGAGATGTCAGAGCTACAAGGTTGATGTGAGGAATGAGCTCTATAGCATCCGATTGATGAGTTTTGATAAAATCGGGGTTTCGATGCGCATGCCACAGATCTAGGAAAATTGACACTTGGTGGGAGGTTTCTGAAATAATCCTTGCATGTAACCTACAACTACTAAAAATATATCCTTGAAACAAGGTATGCCTTTGTATGTTGCCTTCGAAGATGCAGTCCATGCATGCAAATCAGTTTTTCTCGATCCCGGAGGGAACCGGTCAACTTGAAGGCACATGCATTGGTCTGCTTAGTTGAGGGGAAAAAATGTGTATTTCTGGGAGGGAGTTGGGTTGGCTGCCCAAAGGGATTGCGCAATTTCTAAGCAGAGAAACTAACTGCTGCCTAGAATTGCACAATTTTTCGGCTGAATAGTCATGTTGGGAGGAATTGTGTAATTTTTCCAATGACAGTGACAGACAAATTTGCACAATTCTAGGCCCAGTAGACTGCCAGACAGAATTGCGCAATTTTGGAGGGAAGGCTAGTTCCCCTCCAGAATTGCACAATTTCTTAAGGGAGCTGCTCAGCCTACAGTTGGACCAAGTCCGGGGAAACAACTTGTGAGGGGGATGCAACAAGATTTGATGGACATGTTTCCATTCTGCAAGAGAATCACTGAAGCTTGTGTACTTGACAAGGCAAGACATGCTGATGTGAAAGTTTGGTAGGGAGGCTCCAAAATGAATCTAAGGCAAAATTTTGGAGGGTAGTTGTAGCCGCTACAACACTTGGCGACACACTGGTAGAACTCTATCTCTCTGAATGGACCTTGTTCGTGAAAAGCAATATTAAAACCTCTGGAAGTATTGTTCAGTTCTCAATTCGTCTTGTTTTCCACACTTGCTTGATTGTAAGATGTAGAATTTTCCAAGATCTTGGTCGATTAACACACAGTCCAAGCCAAGTCAGCATAGTTGTTTCGATTGGGGTTGAGGGGTATATTGGTGCACAAGCGGTATAGTCATCAGAGTCTTATTTTCATCGTTGGTGTTGTTCCACTGCTAGCAGGCCTGGACAATACCCCAACAGAGTCAGGCAGGAACACAAGCATCACTTCGCTACCAACGAGCCTAGTCAGTACCACGGTGGAGTTACTTGCATCACCTCTCTACATAGGAATCCTTTCTCTTCTTTCACCTTATTCATTTTTCATTTTGAAAATTTTCACTTTTAATTTTTTTCATTTTTCATAATTGTGCATAACACTTATTCATTTTAGAGGTGGAAGAGGGATCCCGACTTATTGAGAGTAGAAGAGGTTGTTCCTTCAAAGAAGTAGTTTATTATATACCTCTGACGTGCCTTTTAAGGTTTTCCCCCTCACCTTACTCTACTTGACTGAGCTGACAAGGGTTGACCCAAAAGCAACCGACTAGAGTAGGTGATACTAGTTGATTGCACTCAAGATTTATGTTTTCACCAAGGTTCACTTTGAACAGTACGTATTTCCATCGATGTATCATGGACTAAAAGTAACAAGTTATTCATAAAGAGGTAGGATGATAGATAACCAAGTAGTGATAGCTGCACAAGGCCTCTTGTACTTTACCCATATTGTTTCAAGGATTGCGCATGGTTTAATGTGAAACTAACCTACGAAGAAAACAAGAAAACAAACAACAAAGCAAAGCAGAAGAAGAAATGAAAGCAAAGCGAGTAAGCAAACGAGAAAGAAAACAAACAAACATGCAAAGAAAGAAAGCAAACAAGCATGCAAACAAACAAACTAAAAGTCAACACTATTACTCCTAAGATAATAGTGCATGGGTCGTCTCACATGAAGCGATACTTCCAATGCATCCACCGGTGCATTAGTTGACCCATGTTGGTGAAGGCATGGTTCACGAACAACATAGTTCTGCGAACCAGCAGATGTGAAAGATACAACAATGAAAGCAGACACACTCCGAGCTTACAAGCATCCATAGAACAAAATGAGTGAAATCACATGACATGCACTTTGTGGACTTGCCATGGTGTTGTGCTACACTGCATGTATATGTTGAGTGTATGTATTCCCTTGATCGTGAGATGCAAGCAAGCATGAGAAAGGTAGACCACTTATGTTGCGCAAGTGTGCTTGCTATGTAAGATTCCTACAATGCATGAGCGATGGGATCGTGTAGTTCGAGTGGAGGAAGTGAAATCAAAGTGTTGGATTGTTATTCAGTGCATACAGATGAGTGATGAGGAGCCTTAGTTGTTTGAATAATTTCCTGATCGTAAGTGAGACCAACCTCAAGACAATGAGGTCCTGACATCACCATCAACTCGGGTTGAAGTGCCTCAATGGTCTGGGGGGTTTCAACTTCGTCGATAGATGGATCATCGTAGACCAGTGACTTAGATGGATTAACAACGAGTGAATCAACATCGTGATCAGATGATGAGGTAAAGAGATCACAACAACCAATATCAAAAAACTCAGGATGTTGGTCAGGATCCTCATGATTTGATGAATTACAGAGAGGGGTAGATGAGAAGGAAGGATGTTCACCCTCTGCGTTTTCGAAAAAAGCAGATGAAAGATCAAGAGGATTTTCAGTGAATTATTGGTCCTCTCCATTGTCAAATGATGGATTGGTATCCGATGTGTCCTGCGAATGATCAACAATGGGTGCATCTGTGGATGGAGATGCGCATGAAAAATCATGGATGGCAGGATCATCAAGGATGTATGGAAAAAATGGAGGAGGTACGGACAAATAGGGATGATCCCCTGTTTTCGATGGATGTTCAAGCTCCCCATCATGCTCTTCATGAATTCCAACGCATGTTGGTTGTGCAAAACCAACTCCGTCAATAGATCGATCCTCATTCAAAACAAGTGTAGAGTCCGGAATGGAAGAACATAAGACAGTGTCATCCAAAGGATGATTAGAATATGAAGACAGGGGTTGAGGTACAAAATACATGTGACGAGGTATGGGACTCACAACCTAAGTCCACGCTAAAATTGGAAGGAGCGATGTCGGGAGGACATGACAGTTCAACAAATGTGTGTTCATGCTCTCCCACATCACTCTGCGATGGTGGAATTGTTTGACGAGGGGACGATGGACAATCACTTGTGATAGCGACCGTATGTGCTTGTGATTTCACAGCTCCATCACCGAAGTATGTTGAGAGGAGTTTTAGCTTGAACTTCATCTTGGGATGGATTGACTTGTTAAGACAGTACTCAGTCTATCCCAAAGATAAGGAAATTTTATCTGACTCTTTGGAGCTTGAAATTGAAAATCACAGAAGCGTTGCCAAAAATCCATAGGCGATTCATGCGGAGCCTTCCATTGTTGTAACAAGTTTTGGTCAAGATACTTTGGATCAAAATGATAGAAAGTATCTTCAATGAGATCATAGAAGTGTTGAAGTGAGTGCACGCTGTCAATCGATAGGCTGCATAACCACTGATGTGGAGATTCGCGAAGTGTGTATGCAAGCAGCAAACTGGCCTGTTCGTCAGAACATCCATCATCCTCGTTAAGCAAGGCAAGGAAGTCATGTAAGAACTCAGTCCAGGCCACTTCGCCTTCACCATCATACGTGTATGTGGATAAGAGATCTAAAAACTCCCTCATGATGGTAATAGATTCGGCATGTGAAAAACATCGTGGAGGGAGGAGAGTGCAAGACTCCATGATAGATATGAAAAAGCTTAAAACAGGATGAGAGGACACAGCTTGTCATCTGGCCCTCCTTCTAGCACAAGAAATGTTGACGGTGCTGGACCCACCAACATTTCATGGGATCTCCCAGGTAAGAAGTCCCAATTAGACCTCAAACCATTTGGTGTAGGAGTCCTAGCAGTGGCTCGTACAGTAATGCCTTGACCACAATTTTGCATAGAGGCAAATAAGATGTCCCTGTTGGTAGCAAGGGTGTGACAGTTGCGGCGAGACAAGGAAGGTGCATGAACGATTCTAATACACAGAGAGTTAGGTGAGTGTGCCCCTTGGAAACCTGTGATAGCACACAACTTGGAAGGGAACACACGAGCGAAGATGCATCACAAACTGGAAATAAAGTTAGCTAACAATCCAAAGTGATGGTTAAACAAATCAACACATTTCAGTAAGATTCAGACATACTTATACAAAATAGTCTATACATGCATGCGTAAGCAAACATATACATATACCATTTAGAGTAAACAAGATAGTTCGAATACAATATGACATATGCATGAAACGTGTTGGCTATGTTATATTAAGAAGTGTAAATTCTATTCATACAATACATCCATGGCCAACCACTAGTTCCGATAGCAGAACATTACAGCCAAAACCGCCTGCTCCTCCAAAGAGATATACAAGCTCTGTGCAGTGGAGAAGTTAAGGCGCATTACAATACTATCCAAGCTTTCTCTAAGATATTCCCATCAAAGCTTGGCTGACCAAAATCCTCTACAATGAGTTATGAGGTTCTATTTATAGCAAAGGGTGGGGTAACCCTTGAAATTCCCCTTTCTGACCATTCATCTATCCTCATGACTCTTTAACTACTCTATGACTATTACATTCAACTATCGACACTTGAACTTCCACTTGACAAGATGTTGCATTACAATGCACATGTGCCCATGTGAGACAAAATGGCTAGGCAAGCCATGCAAGACATCACTGACACTCAGGTCATTACGGTGAGACCAACTCTTTGACATCCTTGTGATGGTGAAGGTGGTGAGCTAATGTGGAGCTTGGTCATCTGTGATGGTGTCTGTGCGCTCAACGATGACATCTTGTTGAAGCAAACTCTTGCCTTCGTTGCATCTGGGTGCATTGATATGGCTCCTCCATCCAACTCATCTGATAGCATGCGTATGGTCGTCCTGGGTGTGACCGGGCTAACAACATGTTGATGCATAGTGTCTATGCTATTCTCCAAGCATGTGTCGGTGGCCGTGTGTGCCAACTTGTCAAAATACATGTTCAACTCCAGTTGGACTTGCTTCTTTTCTTCACCTTGGTGAGTGTGCCAAATGGGTTGGATCGCGTGCGTGCGTACAATGACATGCATGCTGTTGAATTCCATTGCATGCTATCAACAACAATGCTCACCTTATCTGCTTCATACTAGCTGCTGGGATGGATCTATAAGTTGTATAGGCACAGTTTCATCCTTCTGTGCATGTTGTGCCCCCTGCTGTACATGTTCCTGCTGCAACTCATTCTCTTGTTTGTGCAGCTCCTGTTCTTCCTCAAGTTGCTGCTTCAGCACATGCAACTCCTTATTTGTTCCTTTCTCTGCCTTCACGTGATCTTCATGTTGCATAGTCACCTCATAGCCTCAATATCCAAAGTTTCTTTCATTACAAGTGGATATGCTTGAGCTTGCAACTTTATTTCGCTTTTGTGTTGTCAACTATCTTCCTCTTGCATTCGTCGTGTGTAGGTGTGTTGCCTTCTGCTGCTACTGATGGTGTTGCTTGCTGTGATGATGATTCCATTGATCTTGATATCCTTATCCATGAACAACTTGATGTCTTCATGGACAGGCAAGTTCATAGACACTTGACCGTCTGCATCCCCAATTGCGCTCTTAACAGTGTCTTTGACTCTGCTCTGCTGGAATCCGTTGTACTTGTGCTGCTGAGAGACAAGCGAACACCTGTGATGCTTGGATACATAGAAACACTCATGGCAAGCAATGTTTCAATTGGAAATCGAAACAAACTTGAGGACTAACTTGCAACATACCTTTGTGATTGAACATGAAGGTTGTGCAATTTCCACCAGGAGGTTGGGAGACTGACTGCCAAAACTACGCAAGGGATAGTCCAAGCTGTTAGGAGGCTGACTGACTACTGGATCTATGCATTACACAGTCCAACCTGGCCTGCTGAGGACTGAAACTGTGCAATGCGCAATTTCAGTCAGCAGTGACATGCAACCAGCAAACTGCATTGTGTAGTTTCTAGGGCTAGCAAGACATTGCCTCCAAGAATTGCACAATGCAAGCTTGGAGGTCAGTGTTGGGCCAAACTTGCACAATTTATGGAGGAAAGGGAGAGCCTTCACTTCCGGAAATGTGCAGTGCTAGCCGGGAAAGGCACGATTCGGGCCAAGGCAGCCCAGTCCGGCCGACGAGGGAGTGAAAACATGAGAATTCTGAATGCATGGTGAGATGAGTGCAAAGAAAAGTGAATGATCATACATGCAAACAACAAGTGTAGTATTCAGAAAACGGGAAAGCATGCATGTGTGTGAAGCGAGTCACGACGACGACGACTATCCATGAAAAAACAATGTCATGCATGTGACAACAGTGACATGTGAACGAAAATTGAAACAATGCTTCTACAAGCTAACATACATCAAAAAGATAGCAAGCACTCACTGAAATCAAGTAGATAATACTCACACGAAGCGAAACACAAAAATCGATAGAAACGCAGCGCATAACATGAAAGGAAACCTTACTCCAAAACAGTCAAGCTGAATGTGTCGACGACTCCTAGATGCAATGTGGGATGTCAAAGATGCAAGGTTGATTTGAGGAATGAGCTCTACAGCGTCCGGTTGATGAGTTTTGATAAAATCGAGGTTACGGCACGCATGCTACAAATCTAGGAAAGCGAAACTTCGTGGGAGGTTTATGAAATAATCCTTTCATGTAACCTCCAACTACTAAAAATAGATCCCTGAAACAAGGGATGCCTTTGCATGTTGCCTTGGGAGAAGCAGTTCATGCATGCAAATCAGTTTTTCTCGATCCTGGAGGGAACCAGTCAACTTGAAAGCACATGCATCGATCTGCTTAGGTAAGGGGAAAAAATGCACATTTTTGGGAGGGAGTTAGGCTGGCTACCCAGAGGGATTGTGCAGTTTCTGGGCAGAGTAGCTGACTGCTACCCAGAATTGCACAATTTTTGGGTTGAGCAGTCCTGCTGGGAGGAGTTACGCAATTTATTCAGTGAACAATGACAGGCATATTTGCACAATTCTGGGGCCCAACAGGTTGCCAGACAGAATTGCGCAACTTTTGGAGAGAAGTTTGGTTCCCCTCCAGAATTGCGTAATTTCTTGAGGGAGATTCTCAGCCTACAGCTGGACTAAGTTCGGAGAAACAACCTATGAGGGGGATGCAACAAGCTTTAATGGACAGGTTGTCATTTTGCAAGAGAACCATTGAAGCTTGTGTACTTGACAAGGCAAGACATGCTGCTGTGAAAGGTTAGTAGGGAGGCTCCAAAACGAAGCTAAGGAAAAATTTTGGAGGGTGGTTGTAGCTGCTACAACAGTTACCAATGCATGTTGTCTAGAAATTAAAACTAGTTTTCGACATGTTGAGGACAAATACTATGATACGTAGGTTGGTATAGATGATTTCTTATGGGATACTTGTTCTACAAATTGGAGTGTTGCTAAATGAATTCTAGCAAGATGATCTAAGGGATGTTGTTGTAATACCTTAAAATCCTTACATTTGCTTCCACCAACCCAATTTTAGAGCATAGGCTAGGGTTTACCCAAATAGGGACAACAATTTTTCTATACAACTAGAAAGCAATGCATGGTACGTTCAATGTGTTTTTCTTCATACTAATGAGGTAGATAACCATTAAGTCCTATATTCTAATAGATATTGTCATATTATCAACAATGAAAATGGATTTTATGTATGCTTAATGAAAACAGACATTTATATTTCCTATGAATTGTACGTAATTCCAAGATTAGGTACTTCCAAGTGACAACTTTCTCCTTGGTAGCTACAAAGAGGAAATTCAACTACTAAAAATGTTTGTTCTTGAGTATATAACATATCATGCTTGTTTAAATGATTATATCATTTATAAAGGTGAATATGTGGAAAAATATTTAAGCTTATAATGTGGGCATGATAGGTCCCAAAAAAAGATAAGGCACATGGTCCTCCTCATAATATATTGACACACATAGTTATAATCCCAAGGATCCAAATTATTTTTAATTGTAAAAGATTAGTTATATTCCAAGGGTGGCATGCCTCATATAATGTGAGCTAAGAGTTATGTGGATCTTAATAGATTCAATATCCATGAAGCATATAGAGGGTACATGGCTTGATAAATTTAAAGATGAGGTAGGAAGCCTTCAATTGAGAATAACCATTGATGGCATTACGTATATTCCCTTCAAAACACCAAATATTTTGTTTGGCCAATGGTAGTTATCAATAACATCATACCATGTGGTTATCTATGAAGAATGATCATCTTATGTTGCCTGTTATGATTCTTGGTAGAGGACAAGTGAAAAGAATTGGTGTCTACCTTCAATCATTTATTAATGAATTAAAGAAATTATGGGAAACGATATAGGTATACAATGTATCATGGAGAGATTATTATGTTGTATGGCACATGTGCATACACCATGCATGATTATCTAGGATTATCATTTTTCTCTGAAATCATAATGATTTACTTGTTTATATCTACAACGTTATTTGTCATACTTAATTAGTGCGATTGTCTTATTTTGTGTGACATATTTCATATACAATTAAATTGAAGGTCTTGTAACAAAAAGTATCATAGATGCAAAATGTTGTGAACCTTCTACAAAGGTTAGGACGTTTAACCACCTAAGAAAGATAGTGTAAAAATCCTAGAGGTTTCCCTAAAAGACCACCCTTATAGAAGAGAACCATATTCTTTCAATGGAAAACCAAAGAGAATTCAAATGCCTGATATAATGACATTGGTTGATTAGTTAAGAGTATATGAAACAAAGAAGGAGAAGGAAAATTGTATAATTGTTTGATTCAAAGGGATAACCTCCGTTTGATGGTCAATTAGTTTATGTTCAATGTTATTTACATTGGACTTAAACTTATTGATACCAGTGTAATTAAAAGTTGTTACCATCAAAAAAAAATTTCTTAATAACACGAAGGAATTAGAATTATGGGTTCCATTGTATGAAGAGAATAGGGGAAACAAACAATGATAAAAGCATGCTTTTATCATTTAATCATTGTCTTTCCTTGACTATAACTTGCCTTGACTAAGGGTGTGGGGGGAATGGGACAATGATAGATGGTTAAATTATAGAAGCATGCATTTTCTTGATAATTTTATAAAGATCTATCCAACACTTGCTTGGTTAACCAAGAGAAACATATGCTTGGTTTTATTATTAACTATGTGGTGAAGAGGATGCCCTAAACATAGAGATTAGGTGCAACAACTTTATAAAAGTATATTTGTGTCAATTGTTTATTTTATAATCCACTTTTCAATTATAACATGTATTATGTTTTTATTAATACTGGATTACTAAACATATGACACCATCATTTGTTCACATTTTTATGGATGCATTTGTTCCCATATATGTGGGCTTATCGATGTAGTTTTCAATGCAATGTATATATTCCTCCAAAATGGTTGCTTGTTGAGGGTGCATTTAGCTCTTTTGTGATTTCTGAAAGCATTTGGAGAAAATGATCCATTATCACATTCTTCTATAGTTTGAGGTTTTCTTAGGAAAACAACTCAATAAAAAATCCTACTTCATTTGCTTTATTTCAGTTCATTTGACATTAAGGTTTCTCAATGGACCAATGAGGCCCAACTTCCTAAGCCATGATCACCCATGGGGAGCATGCATGAAAAACAATAGAGATGATATTGCTCTAATACCACTTCTTTGGGGCTAACTTGAGAACAAAATGAAAGAAAATATAATAGTGTAGAAAACAAAAGATACAATATTGAAGTTGGAGTATTACAATGAAAACCAATTTCTATTAGCAACCAATGGTGAACAACATTGCAATGTACATAACAATACATAGTGGCTAAAATGGCTGGAGCTTAAATATGAGAAGAAATGTGATTGCTACATCCATTAACAAAAAAACTAAAAAAAATGATGAAATTACATTTTATAAAAATGTAAAAAAATGTTAAGAGCAAAAACCTTCAAGGTAAGAACCTTAATAACATGTTAAAAGCAAAGAACCTTCAAAGGTAAGAACTTTAATATTGACATGAAGTTAAAATCCTATGTGTGCATTGAATTAACCAACACCAAGTTGTTGAAAATAAATAGTGTCATAACTTCTATAACTACCTAGAAAGAGTGTGGAGATGACTTGAATGACTAACTGTTACACATCCAAAATTAAAAATAAAAGAAAGAAAAAAGATAAACATATATGACAAAGTTATGAAAAATGTCTCACAATTTTGTGACTTTAAAATTATAAGTATTAAAAACAATTTTAAAATAATATGGCTAAATAATATATAATATATAATTAAAAATTATTAACTATATAACTTGATTAAATAATTAAAGTATCTAATTAATATTATTTTTTTATAAAATATAATTAATAAAATGAAAATATAATTCCGAGTAAAATTTTTAAATTAAAAAATATAAATAAAGAAAGAAATATAAATTAAAAATATATACAACCTAATTAAATATACAAAGTCTCATTCAATTAATAGATACTTCATAGGTTGATACGATGTCATGTCACCCCTAATAAATTGAAGTTAGTTACATTTTAGATATATATTAAGTAGTCTTTCATACTACTCTATATATTAATATTAAATTTATTAATTTGTCTTTCATATTTAAAGATATAAGATATATTAATATTTATTTTATTTTATTTTATGTTTACTGAAATACGAGAAATTAAGCCTGTTTAATTGTATTTTATTTTATTGAGATATAAGAAATTAAGCTTACTTTTTAAAATGGTATAATACTTTGTATGATTGTGAGGCAAATTTTTACAATATTTAAAAGAACTCAACATATTTATAAATTTAATATTGTAATTTTAAATGTGCAGTAGTGGAAGCTTTTTATTTGGTAACTACAAATTTAGTATATTTCAATTTAATATTTAATATTTATATATGAAGAGTTTCTGAAAAAAATACATTAAAAATATTTGGTCGACTATTAAGTTGATCTTTTTTCTTCTTTAGCTTGTTTGTGAGATCTATCTCTTCATCCTGTACTGAAGATGAACCACATTGAATGGTTCAAAATTTGTGGATCAAATATTTTCAATTTAATTTCTTTCCAAAATTTAATATTTAGTTAAATAATATCTATAAAATATTATTAAAATTAAACAAAATTGTATCGAACTTAACCATTTTAAACTATAATATTAAATAAAAATTATCATTATTGTACTAAACCAGAAGCAAATATATTTAAATTTATATAAATCAAACATTTTTCAAAGAAAATCTGTTTGAATGAAAAAAAATCTAACATTTTTCAAATGACTGATTGATCGACCTTCAGAATTCTACAGTCTGGCCTCTCCATTTTCAGATTCATATGTACGTAGAAATGTCCAGAACGCATAGAAGACACTTAACTCTTTTTTTTCTCTAAGCTCTCTCTGCTATATTTCACTTTCTTTTAATATTCTCCGACGCCATATCTGTTATATGACGAGTACAAAATTCAACCTCCCAAAGTGCCATTCTACCTAATTTGCAGTCACTTCAGCTTACAACTGGACCAGCTTGAAGAAGAAATCTCCATTGTTACAGTTTGCGCAGATTGCTATTCAATGCCAGTGATTGAGATCTATCAAACCTACCATCAGAAATATTAACACTATTCGAAAGATCAGCCAATGGAAACTCACGCTTCAGGCCTTCAGATCTCTGAATTCTGCCATTGCGATCCGATTTCTTCGGCTTCTGCCTAGTGTTTGGAGTTCTGAAATTCTCTTTGGACACAGTTGAAGCATTGTCTGTCTTCTTATTCTGATCCTTGCATACCGATTGCTGGGTATATTTATCGTGATACAGCGTAGTGATTGCAGAAGAACAAGTTGAAGATGATGCAGCCAAGGTTGAGGCAGAGGCATTTTGATTTTGTTGATAATTTCTCAGACGAGAAATCTTCAATTGCAAGTGTGAGACCTTCCTCTGCGACGAACGTGCCTTGCATCTCCATTCATGCATCTGTTATGTTTACCCAATAAACACACTCAGTTTTCAAAGTTCAAAGAAAATATGTTCAAAATACCTATATGAAAATTTGAAATGTTTATACAGGAATGAGTTATAAATTATGTGCGATTGACACCAGTTACAAGAACTGATCTTAAACTTATCTTTGGAGGTATCTTTATGTCTATTGCAGATTTTCATGCATCTAATAAGTATTAAGCAAAGCCAACTGTTGTCTTGCTCCATGCTGTTGGGTACAGTTTAACTGTTAGCTTTGCTCAATATTTATTAGAGGTCAGGATCTGCAATCTGATTAGAGGTCAGGATCTGCAATCAGATTGCAGGTTTCTTACATCTAATAAGTATTGATCAAGGTAACAATCAAGGTAACACTGTACTCTATGTAGTTGGCTACATGTCAGAATTTGTAATTGACATAATTGCTAAAATCTGCAATCAACATAAGTTTAAAGTTTGCCAGAATCTGCAATCCACATAAGTTTAAATTTTTGAGATGATCAATGTTATATAAGTTTTATTTAGTGATAATTAACTTTTCATAGACTTGAATAGTTTACTTAATGTTAATTAAATAAAACAAGCCTCAAAAAAATGTAATGGGTTGAAACCAACCAAATGGATCATACAAACTCACCAATGCTCACAGAGATCAGGTAAAATTGAAACAACCCAAATGATTCAAACAGACTCACAGGGATTAGGTAAAATTGAAACCAGCCAAATGAATCACAAACTCTCATTAACGATCAAAAGGGTTCATAACCAGCCAAAAGAATCACACAAAAGAATGAAGTATGAGATGGAAATGAATCAAATGCATCACACATAAAGATGAAGAAGTGGAACCAAAACCAGCAAAATGAACGCAAATTGTACTTCTTCACCCTGTGAAGACCTTCAAACTTACAAAATATTAGTCATTATTACTAAATAAGATTCACTGGTTATTCATCATTGATGAATGAGTTCCAATAAATAGTTAATCCTAAGAGGCAGTTAATTTATGAAAAAAAAATGATATCTGGTAGGAAGAAATTGAAATGTTATATTTAGTCACATAAGCAAAAGCACGAACCGATGACAGTAAAGTGGTCTCATGTTTTTTGGCATGGAATGCTCGGTTCTGCCATGCATCTCTAGACTTGTGCAGCTCTTTTGCTCGTTCCTGCAAATGATGCAAAACAATTTGCAGTTGCGAAAGTTGCTGAGTTTCTGATTTTAGCTGCTCTGCAATGTTGCATGAGACCTCTTTGCAGCTCTTTAGATCAGCTTCCTCAGCAACAATTTCATGCTCAAAATTGCAGCAGTTTTTCAATAGCTCCATCTCCCTCAATTCAGAGCTCTTTCGCAGTTTCTCCAGTGTTTCTTGCAGGATTTGGATCTGCAGTCTGAGTGTGCTCTGCAGAATGAGGTCTGCCTTCTCTTCCTCTACAACGTAGCTCCCACTCCCCTGAAAATTCAAAGTTGCCTATAAGCAAATAATGGGTGTAGAAATTTAATAGACAAACCAAAACCAGCCAACCAACCTACCTTGAGAAAAAGAGTTTGGAGAGCAGAGCGCATGCAATGGACCACGCGAATGGCATTCTCCAACTCCAGGCTGCCTTGTTCACACAATCTCTCTGCAAGTTCTTTTTCCTTTCGAAGGAAATTGCACTCTGCTCGCAGCATCTGGGTCTGGGATCTCCAGTCCTGTGATTCGAACCTTGGCGTAGTGGTGGAAGGCAATGGAGAAGTAGAACCCGAGGACTTCATTTTTTTCTGTATTGGTCGGTGTTAATGGAGGGGTTTTACAATGGGTTAAGTAGCAGAATTGGGTTTTAAACCTTAGATCTGATACAATGTGAATGTGATTGATTTGTGGGTTTGAACTTTGCAGATTTACTTGGACTTGTTGGCCTAGAAAGGTAGAGAGAGCAGAGCAGGGCAGGATAGGGCAGAGCAGTGGTTCAGGACAGGGCAGATCAGTCGTTCAGAGCAGTCGTTCGTTGGAAGCAGAAGCAGGAAAAAGGAACAGATGAGGATGAGAGGACAAGGGCTCTGTCAGGCTCCTGCTCCTATGTGTGGGAATGGTGCTTCGATTCTTGGATGGCTTGCAGTCACCAAGTCCCAATGTCATAATCTTCACCGCTCCTCGTTTTCCTCGTTTCTTCAACCCCATCAAACCCATTTCAAATTTCCAGCTGGGAAAGTCTTCCGTATAATTGGTTTGGTTGATTCCATAGCCTGCAAAATCAAGTACAGTTCTTCAATTATTTTTCCATTTGAACAAATCAAACCCATCAGGGTTTTTCATTTCCCATGTGAGAAAGTTTTGCATATAAATTCTTAGATTTGGTTTCATCTTTCCCAGAAAGGTTCAGTTATTCAATTATTTTTCCAATTACAATGTCCCACCTCGGGAATGAATAGTTTGCCTTCAAATTTGCTCCACCAAAGCAGCCATTTGTTTACTGATTCCGGGGTTCTGGACGTGTTTGTGCTTTACCTTGCAAGCTCCTTTCACGACAAAATGTCATTGAAAATTTGAAAACATAATCTTCCATTATATGGAGGCATTACCCTGATTATGACTTCTTGGAAATCGAGGCATTCGTGAAATTTGGGTGAAACACTGTCCGTGTGAATGGCAAATTGTGTGAAAATTATTGAATTATAGGAAAAAGCAAATGAATAAGTGGAGAATTCAAGCCTCTTACATGTTTATTTAAGTTTAAAATGGAAGTTCACATGGCACAAGAAAATGAAATTATATAACATTTTAGATTTATTAAAAATAAAAATAAAAACAAAAATATACCAAAACAAAATAATATTTTATTTTATCTAAATATTTGAATTATATGTTTTAATACATTATAGTTTTTTAAGTCTGCGACTTGTTTATCTAATGGTGATGGGGTGTACTGTTATGACATTTTGTAATTTGAATGTCAAACAGCTCGAAACTCTCTGAACAAAAATCTAACCATGTTAAGGGGTTGGTGTGGCCCAAGCGAAGTGTGATCCTTGAGTGATTTTGATGGTTTAGATGCTCCTAGGTCACAGTTTCTCAAGCCATAGGTTAAGCTTGCAATCATCTCAGGACTCACGCGACTTAACAAACAAACAAAAACACACTATAATGTTTTACAACAATTTAGACTATAAAAAATTTGGAAATATAAATAAATCAAAATATTATTTTATCTCAAATTTACACTATTTGAATTTATGTGTTTATTAACACACTATAACTCTTTCCTAGATAAGGGTGATTGACCAAAAGCTAGGTGAGGGAGGTAACTTGAGGCACGTGGTACAGTTGCTTGGAGATGGTGAAAGTTATGGATGTTGTCATCCTGAGGTTATTTGTGAATTTCAGGGGTGATACAACTCCACTTCCTAACACATTTAACATGGTACAAATGTGAGTAAGGTATGTTGAATATTTGTGGCAACATGTGGTGGAAAGGAGATGGGACAAGGTGAGGTATGCCCTCACTTGCACTATACCATTTGTAGAGTAGGAAGGGCAATGTTTATTCAATCAGGATTGTGGTGAAAAGTTAGCAAATTTCTAAGAAGTGAGAGGTGGTTATTTTAGAGCTCATATCAAAGGGTTAATTTGTTGTGAGGCTCTGCAAGGAGAATTGGACGTCATTGGTAGTGAATGGTGCTATTGCATGAGGATCAGGAGGTGACTGAAATCTCAGGGGTGTAACATTGCAAATTGTGTTGGTGAAGTTGGAAACGAGGGTGAGGGGTCTAAACTTTGTTGTGTACCCAATGGCTCCATCTAAATGCAACAGAGGGGGCAAGAAGGGGCAATCTAGCCAGTGAAAAATTCAAGTGGAAAGGGAGGCTTATGGCTCATGTAGAATAACTAGGGCTAAGCAGGATATGCTCTTGGCGAAAGTAGGTTCCTCCATGGCTATCCTATAGATGGTAAGGGAAATAACAACAAAAGAGGTGGTAACTCAAGTGGAGGGATGGGTGAGGAACCCAAGGAACACAAGGACATGTAAGATGAAGTATTTTTGGCTAGTGGAAATGTATTGGGTGGTGAATACCTTGGTGTTCCAAGCAATTGTCGTTGAGTGCTAGGAAATTACAAACCTAAGACACCAATTGGGCATATTTGATGAGATGTTTGAAGCCTTTGTGAAAAGGGTCTTCGATATTGATATTTTGGTTAAGAAATTTGATGGGGAAGTTGGTTGTATGAAGGAAGTGAAGGGGTCTAAAGGCTCGAGTGGCACCCACATTGGAGACCCCATTGTCATTCCATAAGATCCTTAGCCACAAACACCTCTGAAATCAACATACTAGCACAAGCAACAATTTTGAAGATACAATTAAGAAGAGGTAACTCTAAAAATTTCCCTTGAGGAAAGCACTCAATTTTCTAGTATTTAGGTGTGTAATGAAATTATGATGTTGGCATGGTCCAACCTTTAGATTGTAGGTCCTAAAATTTTTGTTTCTATTATGTTATATATGAAAAAGCAAGTTTTTAGTTTCAACAAAACTCTAACCTTTAAAGATAAGAAAGTCTTGGTTTATGAAGTGGCAACCTATTCTCATGTATCATTTTTGTAAAAAACACTATGAATAACATACAATAAAAAGATTTAGCTTTTAACTTTACCAATAAAAAGAAAAAACAACTCTTTATCTTCATGATTCATTATCTTTAAAAGAAAATATATATTTGTGAGTTAAATATCCTTCTATTAATCAACAAAACAAAATTACAACCATAAGGATCCTCTTATCATTGTTGTCTCCCACTGGGGAAACTAGACCAACAGTGAAAAAGAGGATGTTAGTCCGAAAATTTATAAAATCATTCATACTAGCTGAGTCAATTTCTAGTGATACTAACACTATCATTCCTATGTAAATAATATAGATGCCAGAAATAAAAATTGAATTGTTGCACGTATAAACTATATAATATAAACATGGAGCCATGAAGAGAACTAACCATACAATCAAAATTGTGAGCCATTTGAATTGGCTCAAGAGGAAGTCGAAACATCAATGGGGTCTGTTGGGGTTACCAATGAAGTTGGGCCCTTGCCATGAGTTAGTATGGATTCTATGCAACCCAACAAAAGCACCATATCCCTATGGTCAACCTGGTGGTTGTCAATTTGAAGGATGATTTCTCTTTTGGTCTCGTTCCTCTCAAGGAGGACCTTACCAAGGAATGATTTGATATGCTAGTAGTGATCCAGGTGGATATTGGTGACCACCCACATATTCCTCCTAGACCTCCTGTTGGTTTCGTCTGTTCCCTTAATTATAGCAACATTTACTATTTTTAGGAGTTTTTAGGGTCCTAAACTTTTAGAGTTGTTTTGACCCCCTAATCAACATTTTTTTGAAGTTTGCAGCAAGCTTGTAACCTGCACAAATCCTGTAGTACTCGAAGAGATATTTCCAACGAGGTATCATACACGACAAACATAGATCATATGACCAAGTTACGACCCCTGGAAGTTGGCTGCCCAACTAACCCCAACAAGGCCCACAAACTCTTGATGTTTCATCTCCTCAGGTTAGGATTTTGATTCTTTAGGTTTTTCCTTTGTTGTTCAATAATAGAAAGTCCCTTGAGCTTGATTATAACACAGTTCAGAGGCATGTAGCCACCACATTTCTTCTCAGAGATAAACTATCATCGCCCAAGCTAGTTTATTTCCATTCTGTATGTAGGCATATTTCAATTCTTTGATATTAATGAAATGAAGTTTTATTTCTGCTACATCTCTATGTTTATGTTTATATCTGTATTTTGTTGCGTTCATGCATAAGTCTGGATCAGTGGTATCGTAGAGTCTTCTCTTTCTCCGTTTTTGTTTGCATGTCCACAACAAGGTCAGAGTATAAGGAGTTAGGGCTCAAACTGGTTGAACCTTTGCAAGACATGTTGAAGAAAATGTAACTAGGTTCATTTTTCATGACATTGTAATTACAATTTTTGTAAAACAGGATAAAAAAATTATTATTCCTTGTTGCATGGGTTTCATGAGCAAGAGGTTTTATATATGGCTCCCATTGAGAGCCTTAGTATTTATATTTAACTTCAAAGAGTCAAAGTCATGAATAAGGAGCTCTTCATGAGCCTAGGTAAAATGTATACAAGCGTAGAGAAACCCTCCAATACCAAGCACAATCCTCCAAAACAAGCACAAAGAAGTCTGCAAGCAAAACAATAAGGAGAACATCATGTCAGCCTCATATATATATACAACTTTCATGTCGGCTCATATAAATGACACAATGGTTCACTTGTTAAAGTCGGTTCAAAAATGGAGACATAACCACTATTTATACCCAGCTGGGGTATCCACAAAAACTCATATAGAATCTCGGACTTGTTTGAAATTTCAGAGGTGTGGTACAAAATCTCAGAAGGCCTAGAAAAGATAGTATCTCGGACTGGGTACAGGAGTATAACATCTTAGTTGAACATCATAATTACAGTTTCGGTTGAGAATTTTGGATGATCATCATGATTACAATTTTGGCATACTAAGGCAGTGTTGGCATATATATCATAATAAGGATCCTAGTACAAGAAGCTCTTAGCTATACACACTAGACATCATTGAGGCGTTCACATATCTCAGTATGGAAGTCTCATCAACATGATGATGATCTCAGTGAGAAGCGTAGTAATGATCTAAGAGAAGATGGAGATATGGTGCAACAACTAAGTTCTCCTTATTGTGATGAATATCTCAGTGAAGGTGCATGAATGATGAACTCGATGAAGCAATAGTGTTGATGATAATCTCAACAGTAAGAATAAGGATTGGTGACTTGGTCTTTGAGTGGCCGAGTAGGTCAAGGGTTATGGTCTTGGTGTTCGTCAATTGGAATCTCTATAAGAAGAATTTTGTGCAGATTTTCCTCTCCAAGAGGGAGAGGTTTTGGACTTAGCAGAAAGCCAAACATCTTGTGTTCTTGTCTCTTTATTTTTGGTAGTAGTTTGATAAAGTAAACACACACAAACTAATAATAAGAAGAATATCAAGCTAAGATAAATTGTAAAAGAACTTCACAAATTGTTATCAAGCATAGAAGAATCCTACTAATACTAATTTCCCTAGATTCTTCAACATGGTATCAGAGCTAAGGTGCAGAAGTCAAAGGAAGGGAAGCAAAAGAGACATACAAGGATCAATACTCAAGAAGGGAATCAAAGTAAGGTTAAGGGTTTTGTCAAGAATAAAGGATCAAGTCTACAACAAGCAGTCTACATCAGCAAAGAACATTTTCTCCACGACCATCATCAAAAGGGTCACCAAGAACCTTATCAATATGACTACAAAGCAAGATAACTCAAAGTCAAAGATTAGCATCTTAGAGAATGTCGAAAATCCGAGAAGCATTCCTAATCTACACTACAACAAAAGGAAAACACGGTACCTTTCACAGTCTCAGTGCTAGCCTCAAAATTTGGATGTCATTACAACCCATGTCATACTACAACAATCATAATGAATTAAGCAACTTCGATGATTGGTATTGAACAATTCTTGAAGGCCACTAGGATCTTTCCTCATGCTAGTCAACTCAAGCAAGGTTCTACTCCAACAAGGAGCATTACAACAAGGTTACAAAGATATAAAGTCACAACATACATTACAGCAATATCACTTCAAAAGGAGAACACAATGCCACATCTTGGGTGGACATCATGACAATGCTCTCAAAATTATTGATTTTGATACCATACCCTCACAGTCAAGGAATCAAATAATCTCAACATATCATAAAAGGCAGTAGTGCTTGGTGTTGAACAATGCAAGGAAGTCTCAAGAAAGGTTCTAGAACTCTATTTTACCAGACAGCTCAAGCAAGAATATCATTGAAGGAGATCATTCAAGAAATCATCAAGGTGAAGATTTCATCTTCACATGACAAGTAAGTATCTTTTCATTCTATATTCAAGTTTGGTTAAATGACTTCATGATTTCAAGAAAATCTATGAATTAGATGGGTTATCAATATTCCTTGCATGAAGAAGGAGAATAGACATATTCCTCTAAGTAGCTGAAGTCATCAAAAGGTCTACTCTGAATTTATGAAAGATTCCCTCACATAGAAAAATTGGAGACATCAAAGTGATGAGATGATAAAATCATTCTCTTAAGGTGAAATAAACAAGGTCAAATGAAATCTGATCTACATGAAAGTAAAAAGGCATCAAAGGATGTAGGATATCTTCACAAGGTCTTATATATAAGATCTAGGAATGAAGATAGCCATCATTGATGCACTGGCAAGGTAAAAAATATCCATGACCAAGAAGGTTACCTCATTCAAAAACTTGTAGTCTCTATGCAAGATAGAGAAGGACAAGTTGATGGAAAAAATATTGAAGGTTAAAGAACTCAACCATGTGTAGAAAAGGAAGGCAAGGTTGGTCCTCAAGCAAGACAAAATAAGTATAGTTAAGATTAAATGCTATAGAAATATTTTGGAAGCTCATATCACTAAAAGATGGAAGAAGTTGAAGAAAAAGGCCAAGGAAAGGGGGAGTAACAAATCTCTCCTATGAGTAAGATAGTATCCCTCACAAAAAGGTCCTATCATAAGCTCCTATATCTCGTGCTATAATATATGACAATGATAATAAGATGCATCATGGCATCATGGAAGCATTAGAAGCAAGAGCTCATGACATCACCATGGGAATCTTGAAGGACCAAAGGGACAAAATCCATGGCAGTCAAACATGAAGGATATATCTCTTGGGAATCTCATTGAACGTTGAAGGAAAGACAAACGTCATCCAAGAAAAGCCCCATCATACATCAATGCAAAAAGGAAACATTTTCCAGATGGGGATATACAACATCCTCAAGGTTCTTTGATGGAATCCTCATCAGAGGATTCACTAATCTAGAGAGGAAGAAAGTGTTTCATCAAGAACTCCAACTTATGGAATTCATGGGAGATGGTGTGATGACATGAAGCAGATCAAGGGATTGAATATCTTTTCAATCAAGGAAGCTACTGGAAGAAGCCTAGATGAGCTAAAGGTAAAATGAGGTATGTATGCTTGTATCTAATATTATAATGTCATGTCATATGGTTGCAGGTAACATGGATCCTTACTTATATCTTGAGAAGCATGATCAAGAGAAAAAGGATATTCTCCTCTGAAATAATGCAGGAAAGCATAAGACGTAGTAGATGAAATCAACATAATATGTCCTCATATGAAGTATGAGGTAGTTGACTAAGAAAATATGATTGAAAGATAATGGAAATGGAATGTGTGAGGAAGGAAGAGATCGTGAGATATGCAACCATGATGAAGGAAATCAACATCCAAAATACCAAGAAGATTTGACTAGGAAATCTCCTGGAAAGATATGAAGACTCTGATGAAAGTTTGAAAAAGATGAAGACCCTTGACAATGGATATCTTTGGGAGATGTGTCAACATGTATGCAAGATGTTGATACCTACAGGAAGATGTCATGATGAAGAGCCATCTCGAAAGGTACAATTTGATTTAATGTTATGTTTTGATTTCTTGAATAATATCTAGATGAGTTCATGCAGGGCTACTAGCACAAGATTTATAAGTACAAGTACAACTAGCATTCATGTGGTGGATGGAAATTCCTAAAAGAAACATGATGAGGAAGAAGTAGCCATATGACGAAGGTTCCATATATGTATAAAGAAGGCCACTTTCCATGAAGAAAGGAATGACATAACGAACCAAGAAGGAAAGTGATGGATGTCTAATGCCCTACAAGGAAGAAGCTCAACTAAATTTCATGACATCAAGGAGAGAATTTGATCAAGCAGTTGAAGGACCCACAAAGAAGAAGTTGTTGATCTATAAAAGAGTCCCTAGCTAAGAGGGATCTCTGAAAGGTCCCTAATCAAGAGGGAGTTTGAATTAAATCACCCCTGATTACAAATGAGTGACAATTGTGTTTTTCTATTTCATGTGTCATGCACTAGACCAGGACTAACAGTCGTAAGTCTAGATGAAGGCCATGAATGGAAATGTAGACACATGATAGACACATCATTCTTGTCTTCACCTGGGAAGAAATAATGGAGGGTTGGGTAATCATCTCGCATCAGATACCCTTTGAGGATGTGTAGGGAATCCAAGATAAGAGTAGGCAAGAGGATTGGTATTAGTTGAGTGTTGGGAACACAAGATAAGAATAGTCCTAGAAGGTCATACTCAGTGAACACTCAGGTGGGTATGAACTTTGAGAGATAATGATGAAGATGTCTATAAGTCATTGGTTTCGCCAACATTGTAGCTCATGGTCTCATAGAGAGATGGAGTTGTTAGTCAAGGCCTTGCACTATGACAATGTTGATTGATATGATGCTATACAGATGGGATTACCAATCTGATTCTTCTTATGAGAAATTATTTAGATTGAGAATGACCAAGTACCATCATGAATACCTCCCTATTTAAGAGAGAGTGTTGAAGAAAATGTAACTAGGTTTGGTTTTCATGACATTGTAACTATGATTTTTGTAAAATAAGAAAATAAATTTATTATTCCTTACTGCATGGGTTTCATGAGAAAGAGGTTTTATAGATGGCTTCGATTGAGAGCCTTAGGATTTATATTTAAGGTCAAAGAGTCAAAGTATTGAATAAGGATCTCTTCATGAGCCTATGTAAAATGTATACAAGCCTAGAGCAGCCCTCCAAGACCAAGCACAATCCTCCAAAACAAGCACAAAGAAGTCTGCAAGAAAAAAGATAATGAGAACATCATTTCCAATATGCCATCAAGGAACAATATTATTTTCAGCCGCACTCACTTGGAATTATTTCCAATATGCCATCAAGGAACAATATTACCCTATCGGGAGCTATGAAGATAAATACATAAAGTGGACCATGCTATTGCAGGGAAGGGACCAAGATGTGTCGAAGTTCACAAATATTTTTCAGACCCTTTGCACAAAGTTGGGTATCAGGATTATGAGCGGCATTTGGTACTCAAGTACTGTGGCTGTCTACACAAATACATCCAGGACGATATGGAGTTCCTGGGAATCTCCTCGCTTGGTGTCGCTTATCGATACGTTGTTAAGATCGAGCATAAATTTAAACAGAAAGCAAGACTTTGGATCTGCGAATTCGAAGTAATGAAAAGGATCCCCAAATCGCAGAACAAAGAACAAAGACAAGGTGTGGCAACCCAAGACAACTTGTCGAAGCCGCAAGAAAAAAACAACACCACAAAGACAATGAAGGACCACAAGGAAATAGTGTGAGTTCCATAAGAGCCCCACTCATAACACAAGTGAGTGTCGAGCCAATAAGTTACTGGTGGCCAAGATGAAGGCTTCTGAAACAGATGCATGTTCCCACTCTAAGTTAGAAACTGATAAGGGGAAGGACAAAGGGAAGCAGATTATTGATGTAGATCCTAACGCCATTGTTGCGACCACCAAGATCCAAAATATTGAGCCCGAAGATCCAGAGGAGGGGGAGAAACTCTTCCACTTAGATGTGGGTGAAGGGTTCTCCACTGTAGTTCATTATCGACAGAGGAAGCAAAAAGAACCTCATTTCAGTGGAGGTCATGAAGTGGTTGGGGCTACTGACCATACCACACCAATAGTCATACACCATCAGGTGGCTTCAACAAGGGCAAGATCTTCACGTCAACCAATAGTGTCGTCTTCCCTAAAACATCAAGCCCTTCACATATGAGGTACTCTGTGATGATTCTCCTCTTGAAGTTTGTGATGTATTATTAGGCCATCATGCTTGTGGAAGTGTCATGCTGTGTATGAGTCTAGGCCTCGCACTGTCATTATTTCTTTAGGAAATAAGTTATACAGGATACTGAAGGTTGCACTGCCTACTGCCATCTCTTTGATCTTTGTGAAGCAGTGTAATAAGATCATTTCCCAGACTAGGAAATTTGTCTTCCTTATGATTTTCCCTCAAGGAAATAAGATTGTTGCCAGATCCAAAGACTCCAGATAGGGCTCCTTTGCGGGTCAACAATAGATGGAAAAGGTTATGGAAGAGTACAAGGACATCTTCACCTCACCCACATGGGTACCCTTATACCATCAGGTCAAGCACTCCATTGATATGACCCCAAGTGCGTCGCTACCCAAAAGATCGATCAATTGACGCTTTATTCTAGAGAATGGTGAAATTAAGAGGCAGATTCAGGAGTTGTTACAGAAAGGGCACATCAGGCCGATTTAATCACCTTGTGGTAGCCCAATCATGTTGGTACAAAAGAAAGACGACACCTGGAGACTCTGTATTGACTATCGGGCATTGAATAAGATCACTATCTAGAATAGGTATCCAATCCCATGGATTAATGACCTTCTGGACGAGCTCAAGGGGGGCAAATATTTCAACAGAATTTATTTGAAGTCTGGGTATCACTAGGTACCAATTGAACCATCTAATGTGTGGAAGACTTCCTTCAAATACAAGTGTTAGAGCCTATATTTGCCTCAGGTTGAAAAGATAAGGTTTTAGGTCCACATCAAACCACGCTTAGCCTCGTAGCTAGCCCTACGAGGACAGGAGAGGGCTCTCTTCGAGTCAATCTCAGCGAAATATAATCAATGGGGTTGGAGATGACTGATTTAACAACTGATTTTAGCTAGGTATTAAGTGCAAGGATTTAATTTGATTTTTTGGAGGTTTTTGTTGGAAAAAGGGACAGGCAAATTTTGGGTCCGAGATGAAGGCCAGCTCTTGCAGAATTCAAGTTGGGGCGAGGAAAGCAATGGTTATGATACCTTAAATTTGAAGGAATGGATATAAAGAATTGCTGAGAAGCTGAAGAGGGAAAGATTTTATCAAGAATCCTCTACAAACTGAAGAAAAAATATAAAACTAAACAAAGGTCAAAGGTAGAGCATAGCAGTTTATGAATTCCACCTTAAGTACTCATTTGTTTAATTTCTGAAGCAAAGAGAAGGGAAATGGCATACATAAACATTAATGAACTTACAAATACATGGAGAAAAACACCATCCAAACACAGAGCCACAAGGATCCCAACAAGTGCTGCAAAACCCTGGTCTTTCCTTTGCCAAAATTGCAGAAATGAAATGTACAATGAAGTGCTTAGCAATCCCAAATGTCCAACCCTGAAAATGACTTAGAAATTACATAATATAGAAAAGCCAAACCTATTCCCTTGCCTCTATGGGTCGAGCTCATCATTCTAGGAGCTATTTGAACTAATTCTAAACAAGGAACTGAAATCTAGGTAGTCAAACAACTTACCCCTATATGCTAGGAAACTGATTCATTCACTCACATTTCACCTTTTGGTGAATGAATCTTCTATAACAAGTAAAAATGTGCCAATATTACATCATGGTTATCAAATTACATCATGAAAAGTCAAGAATAACATCAAGAAGCAAAACTGGTCAAAACTGGGCGAATTTCTGAGTTGAACAGTGAAAAATAGGCAAAAATCCTCTATGCACCGCGCCAAAATCTGTATGCGTCGCACCACTTTGGAGCTGATTTTGAGGCACTTCCTGAAGTCCAAATTGAGCCCAAGTGTGCTTGCTGGAAATCCCTGCCTGTCTACTTTCCAACCCAAGTGGAATTTTTGAATTTGGATGTCATTTTCCCCTCCAAAACTTCAATCTCCCAAGACTGCTTCCTGTGTGTCAAAATAGGGGCAGTGAGGTCATTTTTTGAGTGTTTTTGACCTCCTGAGGACTCAAAACTTGCCAAAATTTCTTGGCCATGCACTAGAAACCATGATTTTTCATGAAAAATCCAAAAATGTAAACTTTTTGCAATTTGGAGCTCCCTAGCAAAAGCGCGTGCCACGTGGCGCGGCGCATAGGGAGAAAAACCCTGTTTTTTGTGCCAAAATTTGTCAAAATGCCAAAAATGCCCCAAATTTCTTGAAATTTGGGCTGGATCTTCTCCATCAAGTGTCATGCTGGGCTAAAGAGGCTTCGGCCAATATCTGAAGCCGATCAAGCTCCCTTTGCCTCTTTTTCTTCCTTATTGCCTTCTTTAATTTTTCCTTTAAATTCCTGATTCATGCCTTGCAGACCTTGTTCTGTGCCATGTAGTGGAAAGCCATGTGTCTCAGCAATGCATGGTCCTTATCAGCCTTGTCCAACAGTCTCTCTAAGTGGATGTTAACTCTCTTGAGATTAGACTCTCGATCATCATTAATCTCTTGCTCCAATGAAGTGAGCTCAACCCTTCTCATTGTTGGCATTTTGGCACAGGTGTGGCGCTACGGTACAGGTGTTGTCCTTGATGGAAACTCTCTTTGATGACAGATCTCAGTCCAGACTACAAGAATGAAGAGAAATTTCATATACGCAGGTTCATTAAGCCCAAGTTGCGTATACACGCTGGTACGCTATATACTAAGTCGCAGATACGCAAGCTCGCTATATACGAAGTCGCGTATACACGCAGTTTCATGAACAAAAAAGAGTGTACATGTCGAGAAGCTTCCCTTTGGTCCGTGGTAGTTAGTCCTCGGTACTTGAGCCTATGTTTTTGACCAAGGTATCTCGACAGACGTGTTGATCCCTAGTTTTGAAGTTGATGGTATTGTGTTACTATGGTTTTGGACCGTGGTATTGTGAAGGGCCTAAGGCTATATAAGGAGAAGAAGATCATTAGCAAATTGCACTGAAAAAATTCTTGAATATCTGATAAAGAAAGAGATCTAGTATGCAGGTTCTGGGTTGCTTGATCTAAGCTAAGGAGAGATCACATCGGTTGATGGAAGACTAGATCTAAGGATAGATCGGGATCAAATGGTTTGAAATGAACTATCGGTATATGGTTGATTACGCATGTTTTTAGATCTGCATACTGACGCAATGTTATGTTTTGAGTATGACTGATGTCTGGTACAGCTGCAAGTTATGAGAAATTATTTTTAGATCTGTACGCAGGTTGTCTTTGGTAAAAGCGCGTGTATACGCGGGTTGGTTTCATTGAAGTAGCGTATATCTTTTGAAGCTTAATTTTTGGGGTTGCAGTTGGGTCTGACTGTTATTGCAGAAGTTCTGTAGTCTGCTCTGTATTCTGGTGACTGGGTGTTGACATGGTTTCAGTGGTTCAGTGATTCAAAGATTGATGATGCTAGTATGATCTGTTATGAAAACTGATGAATTGTGGTCTTCAGATTATAATGTTGTGCTTCAAGAATATCCAGTCTGAAAATGTATGAAAAGTGGTTCCTGAAGGAAAGAAGATTGTAGGCCAGCACCTACGTACTAGTATCTTAGCTAGTACAAGAGCAAAGGGGGTTGGAGCTCCCTTCCAGGAGAGTCTGGAAAACGAGAGAAGGTTGTAGCCTTCTGCAGGTTGTAGCCTGCGTACTGGTATAAGGCTGCACCAGTACAAAAGATTGTAAACTGAAGTTTCTTATTAAAGAAAGATAGAGACGACTTGCAGCAGGTGGGTTTCACCCACATTGGGTTTCCACCTTATATCATGGTGTTCATGTGTGTGGCTTTTGTGTGATGATTTGTTCTGTTATACTGCACCTGTTTACTTTTAATATGGTTAATAATGTCCTGATGCATTTACTGAAGATAAACTAACTGAATCATAAGATTTCTGGTTATACGATGGTTGCTTTAGACATAGTAGCGTGTACACGCTGGTTCACTTAACTGAAGTAGCGTATATGTTTCTGAGTATGAAATTGAAAAAGTTTTATTGATCTGATAATACTGATTCACCCCCCCCCCCTCTCAGTATTATTTCCAACACCCCTTTATGCAGCTTGTCGATTCTCGCGAATGTTTTGTAATTCCATGATTGCTTGTTGATCTTCAAGTTGTTTGTTCCTCTGCTCCAAGTATTTCATAGTCCACTTAGCTCTCTCCAAGTCAAGGGATAAGGCTTGGATCTCTGTTTGCTGCTCCTGGATGATCTCCCTAAGTTTGGCACTTTGTGGGCCCGTATCTGTATCATCATCATGAACGAGAATGAAGTCGGTCTCCCCTGAAGGCCCCTCATCCTACATTGGCCTCTTTCCTTTGTCATGTACCTATGGTGTTGATCTCGAAAGCGAGGCCCCTTCCACACCGGGTGGAGATAACACTCGCTTCGCTACTGCAAACAAATGTCTAGTGCCCCTCTGATATGTGATGAATACCGGCACACTAGCGGTCTCATGGCACTCATACTGATGAGAAGGTCCACCTGTCTCATGCTTAACCTTTGAAAATCCCTGTGAAGCTCTGAAGAAGTCACGAGAGATGAAATCATCCCAAGTGATGCCCTGCAATCCAAGCTGATGAACCACCAAAATCTTGATGAGAGAAAAATGGTAAACATTGTTAAGTTGCTGCTGAGGTGTTTTGTGCTGCACAAGGGTGGTCATCCTCTCAATGTTTCGGCAAATGAAATACGGAATGTTCATCATCCGTACCCTGGTGAAATGCATGAGCAACCTGATGTGATAAGAATACAAATGTGAGAATCATCCTTCACGGCTGAAATACTTCATGATCAATTTCATTAGTGGAGCATATTCATCTTTCAGATATCAGAATGGAAACACTCTCTTGAGCTGCCTCAAGAAACCGATTTTAATGTATGGCTCATAATGCTGCCGGTCAATATTCTTCCTCTTGGTCCATGGTTCCCCAATGTTTGGTATGCCGGTTGCTAGTGAGACAGATTTTGGTGTAAGTGTGAAGGTGACACCAGCTAAGGTAGCTTGATCTCCATGTAAATGCAGCACAAATAGATGAGCCAACTCATGATGAAATTGAACATTAACCACCTTTTGACAAAACTCATAGCATGACTGATGCTAGAAACAAAACATGGCAAGAGGGCAGGCCTGTAATTCAGTGAGGGTGACGGGTTCTTCTCTGATATGTCTACATCCTCTATCAGGCCTCACGGGTGCATGTTCCTCCATGGGGGAGTCACTTTGAGTTTCCATTTCTTAATCCGATGAATGCTCAAATGCCATGACTGTTGTTTTTCAAACTGCCTTGGAGAAAAAGATGTTGGCGTATGAAAATTGTTTGGACTGCTCTTTTAGTGACGTGTTCAAACTCTGCCACCAAGGGGAAACAAATGAAACAAGGGACTGTTAGGAAGGGGAAATAATATTAAGGGATTAGGAATTATTGGGAGAGATTTGTTTGGGAAATATGGGAGGGGGTTTAGAATTTATGTGTGGGAATAGAGTTTAGGGTTTTCACATTTAAAGTTTGGGAAAGGGAATTTGGGATAGGGGTCTAGTGATTTTAGGGGATAGGGAACAATGAAGTCAGGGAAAAACTGGAATCAAGGATAAAAGAAATGATGGAAAAGAGTAACTTTGGTGGCAAACAATGTTTGAAACCCTAGGTAGCAATTTTCATGTGAAAATGTTGACATGGTAGGGTTTGAGTTGTTGTTTTAGCATTCACCACATCAAACATAATATACACCATAAACTTGGATGATGAACAGCGAAGGAGGAGCTCAACCTACTTGAATTCAAGAGAAATTTGCACGTTTTGGGCGTTTGGAGGCCGTTCTGGAATTTTTTGGGCCAGACAGCTGAGTGCGCCACGCAGCTTGCCCAATGCACCGCGCCGTCCCAGTGCGCTGCACCCGTGTTAATTTACACTGCGCAACTTCTCCCAGTGCGCCGCGCCTCCCCGGTGCGTCGCGCCTTCTGCCCAATGCGCCGCGCCGACAAGTTGCAGCGGTTTTTGTCCAATTTCTCACTCTTTCACCAAAACTCACTTTGAGATGCCTCCTCTTTGTTCTTGGCATGCAAATGAATGTTTTAAAATCATGAGAACCTCTTATAGTGATAGATTTGATTTTTGCTTCTCACAAACCCACTTTGTAATGTTTTGACTTGGCACTTTTTGTCACAATTAATATAACTCTGTCTTTTTTGTTTCCCTTTTGATTTTTGGCTTGAATGATGTTTTCTTTTGGCAATTTTTGCAGGGATAGTAGCATGTCTTGACAAAGGAAGACCAGGGCTGCACCTGGAGATTTCAACAACTGAAAAACTTTTTGAAAATTTCATGACAATTTATTACAAAGCGAAATGATGAATTTTCTTCAAAACTCTGTTTTGAAGAAAAGTCATAGTCGAGCATATGATGATGAAAATATTAAAAATGAAAACTTATTAAGGACCTCCCTCATAAGTCTGCTAGAATTATTAGACATTGTTGAAGACCAAATTGACTAACCCTAGACCTAATGACCAAAATGACTCTTGCTGACCTAGAAACTGAAACATGACTGTAAGTGACTTTAAAGTTTGATTTTAATGAACAGACCTAGGCCAACATGGATAAGGCATGGGGGATAATGAATGACAAGACCCTTCCCTCAGATTATGGCATGCCCCTAGCGAAATGCAACTGATTGAATTGAGCGAGACACCTAAAAATGAAATGCAAGAAATGATCTCTGACGGAGGGATGACGAGACCGACTCTAACACCAAGGAGGGCCTTTTCGAATGGTTGGTGATGTCTTTCAGGTTGACGAATGACCCCACAACCTTCATGCGATTGATGGACGACATCTTGTGTCCCTTTATCAACTTGTTTATGGCAATGTACCTAGACGACATCATGATTTTCAACTAGAGTTGGGAAGAACACATACACCATATTCAACAAGTCCTCCAAACCCTGTGATAGCACAAACTGTGTGCCAATCTGGAGAAATGCACTTTTGGTATGACTTAAGTTCAATATCTAGGGTACATCATTAATGAGCGTGGTGTGCATGTGGACCCAACCAAGATACAAGTTATTCAAGATTCACCAACCCCAACCACTCCAATATAGCTCCACATCTTTCTGGGTCTTGCCTATTTCTTTCGTAGGTTCGTTCTCGGATTCTCTCATATCACTTGGACTTTGAGTTAGGTCACCAAGGGTGGAGCAAAAGCAAAGTTATTTTGGTATGAATTCCAATATAAGGTGTTTTTTGATTTGAAGTATCACCTCTGCTCTGCACCAGAGCTCACATTACCAAACTTGCAACAACCATTTGAAATTGAGGGAGACGGCTTCGACTATCCTACTGGTGTAGTTCTCACCCAGCAGGGGCATCCTATGGCATATCACAATGAAACGCCTTATGATATAGTTCAAAAGTATCTGACTTATGAAAAAAAGATGTATTCTATTGTGCAGGCTTGTCAACAATGGAAGCATTACATTCTCAGGAAGGAAACAATCATCCACACAGACCACTAATCCCTGTAGTTTTTACAAACACAAGGGAAGTTGCAAAATGATCAAAATCAGAAATGGTCCACATATCTTCAATAGTTCCATTTGAACACCAAGTACAAGAAGGGTATCTCCAATAATGTTGTAGATTGTCTTAGTAGACCACCGGTTATGTTGTTGATCACTGTGCTCGACTCTTGTGGACATGAGACTTTGGGCTGGTCGCATCTTTACAAGAGATATCCAAAATTTGGCAACACATACCAGATGCTCCTGGAAGGCAAGAAAGTTCAAGGTTTCACCTCCAGGGTGTGCTGTTATGCCACATGGGACACCTCTGTTTTCCTACAGGTGATCATGCCAAGATGATTTGGGAGGCGCACTACAGTTGGGTCAGTGGACATTTTACAGTAGAGAAAAAAGTGGCAGTGCTGTAAAAGTATTTTTATTGGTTGAACCTTCGATAATATGATAGGAAGACATCAGATCCTACACTGCATATGCCATTTCCAAACCAACAATCAAGAAGCAGGGCCTATATACTCCTCTTCCTACTAGTCGCCTTTGGGAATCCATATCCATGGATCACATGTTGGGCCTTCCTTCTACTAATCATGGCAATGACTGCGTGTTCTTGGTCATCAACATATTCTCTAAGATGGCCATTCAAAAGCTTGCAATAAGAGTATCACAACATAATCCACTATTAAGCTCTTCTTTGAACGAGTGTGGGTACATTTCAGGATCCCACAGTCCATTATCTTAGATCGAGACAACAGGTTCTTGAGTAAATTTTGGTCAAGCCTCTGGCCGATACTGGATACCAAGCTCACTAAGTCCATTGCCTTCCACCCCCAAATTGATGGCCAAACAGAGGTCGTCAACAGGCTGATCATGCACATTTTTCACATGTACAACTCGAAGCATCCACACACATGGGACAAAAGCTTCCCCTATGTCCATCACAACTACAACATAACTCTCCATAGCTCAACTGGTCATAAAACATTTTAGGTGGGGTTGGGATTCTAGCCACTATGTCCCATTGATGTGGCCATACCATTTATAGTTACTCAAGCAGATTCGGCTCATGTCCAGTTTGAAGCTAACCGGGCTAACATATTCATTGAGCGCATTCAACACATCTTCCAGTAGGTCCATGAAATAGTGGATAGAACCAATGCTGAGTACAAGCAGCATCATGATCAACATCAAGTGCCACACAAGTTCCAAGTGGGTGAAAAAAATTGGTTACATTTGCAGAAGGAGTGCCTTGTTGGGCCCCACCACAAGCTTCACCCGTCGTGATATGGATCATACACCAAAACCAAGGATTTAGGTATAATTCCTTCGAGCTAATGATTCCACCATTCCTTGGTTTGCACCCAGTATTCAATGTAGGTCGTATGCCAGCATAATTTCCTCCATTGTTGGACACATCTGACGTTGCTCAGCAGCTGACACAAATAGAGCTCATACCAAGCTCAATTGAGTAGGACACAACTAACATGGTAATGGACACACAGGTCAAGAACACTCGCCAATAGAGGATCCAACTATATCGAGTTGTTAAATCAGTCCAACTCCTTCACTAGGGCAAGTGGTTCACCAAGGACTAGGTTCAACAAAAATTTCCTCACCTCATGGAGGCTCTTTACGTAATGGGGACCATTTATTCCTAAGGGGGGAGGAATGATCCAGGTGGATACTGGTGGCCACCCGCTATTTCACCTAAATCTCCAGTCAGTTTAGTTTGTTTTCTTTATTATAGAAACATTTACTATTTTTAGCAATTTTTCGGGTCCTCAACTTCTGGAGCTATTTTGACCCCCTAAATGGAGTTTTTTTTACACCAAATCCTATATTACTCAGAGAGATATTTCCAACGAGGTATTGTATGCACCAAATGGAGATCATATGACCAAGTTACGACCCCGGGAAGTTGGCTTCCCAACTAACCCCAATGGGGCCCATAAACTCTTGGCATTTCATCTCCTGGGGTTAGAGTTATGGTTGTTTAGAGTTTTCCTTTGTTGTTCAATAATAAAAATTCCCTTGAGCCTCATTGTAACATAGTTCAGAGGCACGTAGCCACCACATCTCTTCTCAAAGATAAGATACCATCACTCGAGTTGGTTTATTTCCATTTTGTATGTAAGCATATTTCAGTTCTTTGATATTAATGAAATGAAGTTTTATTTCTACTACATCTTTGTGTTCATGTTTATATTTATATTTTTTTGCATTCCTGCATAAGTCTAGATCAAGTAGAGCTTAATTGTGCAAAGATATTGGTTTTTTTTCTTCTCATGTGGCCCATATTGGGTAGCTAGTAAATGACAAAGTCCAAGATATCAACATCAATAAACACCCCTCTATCTGTTAGGACCTCTTTAGTTACATGATGAATTTCTTCTTAAATCTCTATCATAGTATGCAAGTGGAAGCGTTGGGTTGCAGAATGTGCACGGAGACAAGCTCGAGAACTACCCTCCACATGTTTTGATGAGTCTCATTGGCTTCAAGTTCATTTTGAGGACATGGTGGAGATAATGGCAGAGGCATTGTAGAGGTGGGGAGAGGCGCATGTAAAGGATACCAACTAGGATAAGTTTTGTGGGAGTGTAAAGTAGTGAGGGAAAGTTAGGGCTTGCAAAAGTTGGAGGGTAAGTGAAACTAACACTAGCCTGACCACACCCATCAACCGAAGCTGATGAGAATTAAAATAAAGCAACCATATCCTAATCACACCCATTAACCAAATCATTAACTAAAATAAGCCATCGAGAATGTAGAGGAAAATTTAGATAGAAGCATGCTCCTCTAACAAGAAATGGGAACCAACATTCAATATGAAAACCATAAATGAAAGAGTACAAATTAAAGGGTACTGGAGAAGTATCATCTCTGAGAAAATATACCATGCATGAGTTGTAATTGTAGCTCGTCCTCACCCAACTTTCTATCACTCACTGGAGTGGAATTATAATACCTAAACAAAGCCACGAGCCAAATTTACAGAGTTGGGGGACATCAGGCCATGGGGATCTAGTCCTTTCCCCTAGGAGAAATTAGAGTTTTGTGTGCATTGATGGGAAACACTCTTGTGAATCACTAAACTCAGATAGAAAAATCCTAACTTTGCATAGTCTAAGCCAAGAAATCTCAAATAACATGAAATCCCAAGAGTCATAATGGTGAAACCATCTCCAGAACCATCATTTTTCCACCACCCTCTACCATCATTTCTTAGGAGCTGCCCACTCCATGATGGCCCTTATATTTCTAGATCTACTGTTATGCCTTCCTTGGAAATGACATGTCCCAAGTAATGCACCTATGTCTGAAAGAAGCTTCACTAAGCTTAGCATACAACTGATGCTCTCTTAGCAATCTCAACAATATTGCTAAATGCTTAGCATGTTCTTCCTCATTTTTAGAATATACCAATATGTCATCAATGAATACAATAACAAACTTGTCTTGATAAGGATGCAACACACTATTCATCAAACACATAAATGTAGCTAGAGCATTAGTCAAACCGAATGGAACTATAACAAACTCATAATGCCTATACCTAGTCCTCAACGCAGTCTTGAAGATATAATCTTCCTTGAAGTGTACCTGATGGTATCCCGATCTCAAGTCGATCTTAGAGAACATTGTCACTCCATTTAACTGATCAAACAAATCAGTGATACTTGGAAATGGGTACCTATTCTTGATCATTACTTTGTTCAACTACCTATAATTAATGCACAATATGAGAGTACCATCTTTCTTTTTTATGAACAACACTGGTGCACCCCAAGGCGATACACTTGGCCTAATGTATCCCTTGTCAAGCATCTCCTTTAACTACAAGTTTGACTCTGCTATCTCCATAGTGCTCATCCTATAAGGTGCCTTCGATGCTGGTGCTACCCCTAGCACCAACTCAATCGAGAAATCCACTTCCATGTGAGGAGGTAACTCTGGAATCTATGTTGGAAACACATTCTGATATTGATGCAATACAAGGTACCTCTTGAAGATTTATGCATCCTCAACATATTTTCCCTTGTGACTAGATATATGTACTGCAAATACCACACAACCTTTTCTGCAACTATGCTTAGCTTGCATAGTGGTAACCATCCTCACTAATGTAGGCTTCTTCTTCCCCTGCAAAGTTCTATTTTCCCCACTATCATCCACACACTCAATTGCCTTGTCGAAGCAATCCACTTTGGTCTTGTGAAGGTACAACCAATCCATACCCACAAGAATACTATATGATCCCAATGATAGTACATTCAAATGTGTTGTTGTAGGCATACCACTTAACTCAAATGCACAAGCTCTTACCCAATGGTGAATTCTCTTCTTTGTACATGTAGCCAACTATACCAACCAAGATTTTGCATGCACTTATTTTCTCAAACCACACTTATCCACTGGGTTAGGATTACTATAACTATAGTTAGATCCGGGATCAATCAAAATAGAAACAACTTGATAACAAAGCTTACCATCCATCTCAATAATAGATGTCGGGTGATCCACCTGCCTATTTTCCACAGCTGCATAGATCCGAGGAATGTTATGACCAACATCACCAACTGTATGCACCTCCTGGGCACTATAGATACGAGGTCTACTACCCTGATACTGCAAACAATCCCTCTTATGATGATCCTTGCCACATATCCAACACTGCAATGGTTCTCTACCATCGCCTCTAACCTGCTTCTCTCCATATCCCTTCTCAGTTGTATTGAACTTCTTGTAAGGGACTACATTTTCTTTCTCACTTGCATCTTGATGTCTTCCTCACTTTGGTGGCCATTTTCCTTTAGCTTTCTCATTTCCTTTCAAGTCACACTTAGGCTCAACTTTGCGCTTCGACTGCTTATAACAATGCTTCAAATTTCGGATGGTCTCCTCCAACGATATAGGCTCATCGAACTCAATATGGTCTCTATATGATACTGTGTTATGCTCTTGACCTACGAGAAGATGGCAGAATGCCAAATATGCGAATAAATACAACCCAAAACATAGAACAAAATGAGAAAAACAACAAGTATTTTATTATTCAGAGATGAAAGCAATGTTCGCTTGCCTCTTCAAGGGGGCAACCTCTAGCAGAGTAGAGTTCGATTAAAAAATAAGATACGGTGCTCCTCAATGGGGAGTCTCTATCCTTTATATAGGATTCATACATGCAATACCATGGGTCAGTACCATGGTTCTCTCAATACCATCTATCTAATACCATGGCCCGTTTGCAACTAACTGTGGTCCCTTTCTTAAATGTGGGTCAACCACTTACAATTATTAATACGAGATTTATTGACTCTTTAACTAACTATAACTATGAATCGACCCTATTACATAAATAAAGGGGTTAGGGTTGGACCCTAACATGCCCTCCCTCATAAAAAGCACCCTTGTCCTCAAGGCTGAAGCTGCGGAAATTGTTGACGAATAGTGGTTGGTTCCCAAGTTGCATCTTCTGGAGAGGTGTATTTCCACTTGATGAGGACTTCCACAATCGTGCGCCCGTGCAAATGTCATTCTCGCATGTCGAGGACCTGTTCAGGTTGGAGCCAGAGTGAACCTTCTTCATCCAATTCAGGTAGGCTGGTTTGAATTCTACAATTGTTCCCCACCACTTTCTTGAGGCATGATACACTGAATATGGGATGGATTTTTGAAGTTGGTGGCAAGGCTATCTTGTAGGCTACTACTCCAATGCACTGAAGTATTTGATAAGGTCTATAGAATTTTGGAGCTAATTTCTGACAGCCATTGTCTTTCAGTGATGTTTGCTTGTATGGTTGTAGCCTCAGGAATACCTGATCCCCTTCTTGAAATGTGCGCTCTAAACAATGTTGGTCTGCTTGTTGTTTCATGTGATTCTGAGCTTGATGGAGATTATCTTTGAGATGGGCTAGCATGGTTGCACGATTTTATAGGAGTTGATCCACTGCTTGCACCTTAGAGCATCCAGGGATATAAGAAGTAGGTGAAGGTGGGAGTTGACCATACACTACTTCATATGGAGCCATCTTGGTGGTTGCATGATAGTTAGTATTATACGACCATTCAACTAGAGGTAACCATTGTACCCATTGATGTTGCTTTTCTAAAGTGAAGCACCTTAGGTAGGTCTCCAAATATTTGTTGACTGCTTTAGTTTGACCATCAGTTTGGGGATGATAGGAAGTACTTAGTTTGAGTTGGGTGCCTTGTAGCTTGAAAATTTCTTGCCAAAAGTTATTGGTGAAGGTCGGGTCACGATCAAACACAATGGAAGTGGGCATGCCATGCAGGTTGAAGATCTGGTCCATGAAAACTTGAGCCACCAAAGTGGGGGTAAATGGGTGGGATGGGGCACAAAAATGAACATATTTAGAAAGTATATCCACGACCACCATGACTAACTTGCTGCCTGACTTCGAAAGACCAGTAATGAAATCCATAGAAACATTCATCCAGATTGAGGTAGGGATGGGAAATGGTTGTAAGGTGTCTGGGGACTTGACTGTTTCTCCTTTGTGGCATTGACACACAACACATTCAGCTACAAAAGTAAGAATGTCAGTTTTCATCCCCATCCAAAAGAAAGAATGATGAGTGTGAGCATAAATCTTCTGAAAGCCTGCATGGCCTGTAGTGGGAGATGAGTGCAACTCAAATGCGCGTTTTGAGGGTGGATGTCGGCGATATCACTAATCTATCCTTATAGTGAAGAATCTCATCCTTCCAAGAGTAGCCCACTATGGAATTAGGATCTACTCTCAAGTTATTAATGAGTTGGGAGAGAGAGGGATGTGAAAACCATTCCTTGCAGGCTTCTTCAATCCAATCTGGTATGGGAAGAGAGATTGATAGCAGGGTGCTTTCATCCTCAAATTGGCGTGATAAAGCATCCGCTACTACATTTTCACGCCCTTTCTTGTAAATTATCTCATAATCATATCCCAACATTTTGGCCAGCCATTTATTTTGCTGGGGCGAGGATAGACATTGCTCCAAAAAATATTTGAGGCTTTGATGGTCTGTGCGGATTTGGAAATGCCGCCCCAATAAGTATGGTTGCCAGGTATCTACTGCATGTAAGATGGCCATCATCTCCTTCTCATAGGTAGATTGTCCCAGATGTTTCCCACTTAGTTGTTGGCTGGTGAAAGCCAAGGGTCGACCTTCCTGCATTAAGACAACACCAATACCAATACCTGAAGCATCACATTCAATCACAAAAGATTTGGTGAAGTCGGGTAGTGCCAATACGGGAGTGGAACACATGGCCTGTTTGAGAGCCATAAACTCCTGTTGTGCTTCATCAGTCCAGAGGAATGAATTTTTCTTGAGAAGGTTAGTGAGGGGTCTAGCAATGTGACCATAATTGCAAACAAATTTGTGATAGTAGCCTGTGAGACCTAAGAATCCCCTCAAACTCTTCAAGGTTTTTGGTTGGGGCCAATCCTGCATTGCCTGTATCTTTTTGGGATCCACCCAGACACCTTCACGACCCACAATGTGGCCCAAATACTCGACTTCTTCCATGCCAAAAGAGCACTTGGAAAATTTGACAAATAATTTATGCTTCCAGAGCAGTTGCAAGAGCAGGTCTACATGTTGAAGATGTTTTTCCCAGGTGAGGTTGTAGATGAGAATGTCATCAAAGAAAACGAGGACAAATTTTCTGAGATATGGTTTGAGTAGGTGATTCATGAGGCTTTGAAAAGTGGATGGGGCATTACAGAGACCACATGACATGACCAAGAATTCATAATGGCCTTCATGAGTTCGGAAAGAAGTCTTGGGAATGTCTACTTCTTTCACGCATATTTGGTGATAGCCCAAGCGATGATCTAGCTTAGTAAAGAATTGAGCACCAAGTAGTTCATCCAGCAAATCATCAACAACCGGGATAGGGAATTTGTCTTTGACCATAAGCTTGTTGAGGGCCCTGAAGTTTGGACACATGCGCCATTCCCTATCTTTCTTGAGCACCACGATCACTAGTGATGAATAAGGACTGATGCTAGGATGAATGACACCAGCTTCCAAGAGTTCCTTGATGATTTTTTCAATTTCATTCTTTTGGGCGAAAGGATATCTATATGGGCGTACATTCGGCGGCTGTGCCCCTGGGACCAAAGTGATGCTATGATCATGTTCCCCTCTAGAGGGTGGAATCTCTTTAGGTTTGTCAAAGACCTGTTGGTGGCGATTTAAGACCCATTGCATCTCAGGATGAATAAGAAGAGTAGTGGGCTCAATTGCCTGGATGGCATTAAATTGGCGATAACTCCATGATGGCCCTTTTTCAACAACTTTTCCATTTGATGTGAGCTGATGATAGAAGGAGCACCTGCCTGGAGTCCACGGAGGGTATGCATGTGGTCATTCTACTTAAAACTGATATATAACTCCTGTAAATCCATTGTGATTGGGCCTAGTGTGCGAAGCCATTCAACACCCAAGAAAATGTCACAACCACCCATGTTGATTGCAAACATATGGGTCTTTAGGTGGTAGTCTCCCATTTGAACTTTGATATTTTCGCAGCGGCCTTCACATTTCATTATCCCCCCATCAACAATCTGGACCTGGAAATTAGAGATTGCCTTGAAAAAACAATGAACATCTTCGACAACTCTCTGATGGATAAAGTTATGAGTGTTGCCACTATCAATCAATACTACTACAAGGCGATGTTTAATAAAACCTCTGATTTTGAGAGTTTGGGGCACAGAAATGCCTGCCAAAGAATGTAGCGAGATAACTGGTTCTTCTAACGTAGCTAGGAGATCATTGTCCTGCTAGATGTCCTCAACTTCCTCCTCTAGTCCCCACCTGGGCTTCCTCATATGAGCATTGATCAGTAACATTAATTTGGAAGAATTTGGGTTCCTTGCATTTATGCCCCAGGGAGTATTTGTCATCATAGTAGTAGCACAATCCTTGTTTTCTTCTTTCAAGCATTTTTGTTGGGGACACCTTTTGAACCTTAAGTGTTTGGGTAGCTCCCTGAGCCTAGGTGGGCATCCCTTGGCTATGAAATTCGGATGAGGCGACTAGGTAGCTAAAGCATGTTCCACTTCGATAACCTTTGTGCAAGCGTCCATCCATGTAGGTGGGTGGTGCATCTAGACATGGGCTTGGATGGCTTCTTTGAGACCACTTATAAAACATTCCAAGTAGAATTCATCTCCTAGACCTTATGTGCGGATGGCCAATGTCTTAAAGGCTACAATGTAGTCTTTTATTGTGTGTGTCTGTTGAAGCTTAGTAAGAAGACCCAAAAAATTAGATTCGCAGTCAAAGCGGTCACAAATGGATTTTGAGAACACCTGCCAAGTAATTTTCTCGGGATAGCATTTCCGATGCCACTGCCACCATTGCCATCTCTCTTGGTCCAAGTAAAGGGCTCCCACACATAGTTTAGTTTCATCATCTAGGATATCATTCTGAATGAAATATTGGTCCAATTGTGCTACCCATACTGCCAGATTAGAGCCATCAAATTTATACATGTCCAACTTGGGTGGTCGAGGGTGGGAATGTTGGTGATTTCCATGGAAGTGAATATGATGGCTAGATTCTCCTTCAAGGTCTTCATTAATACCATGTGCCTTCGAATGCAACCCCGACATGCTCCTTTTGAATGTGTCCATGAATTGTTGCATCTGGTCCACTATGTTCTTGAAAGAAGCCAACTGTTTTTCAAGGCTCTCGATCTTCTCGTTGGCCATGGCTTGAGCTCTAGTTTCTACCATACACAGATCCTGGTCACTTGTCGTCACTTTGAAAAAAATTAGGACCACCCGAAAATTGAAGCTGACAAGTGAATGGTACCATGGTGATCAGCTCATCATCCTGATTATTATGGGCTAAGTCTCCTATAAGCATCTCGGGAAGGCCTCAGAATGGAGTTTCACTCCAAATGGAGTTTTATTCCTCGCTTATCAATACTGCAGTGGCCAATTTCCAGAAAATTTAATCTTGCCCAATGTCCTGCGAGAATCGCCCTAGGGTATAGGAGCCACGAGCCTCACTGCACAAATGGTTAGATCTGCCTGTGAAACCCCCAACTATTGAATGTCAGTTCGATCTGATTGTTGCGACAGCGACATAACCCCAACTACTAGATCTGATCTGGTAAAGAAGATAATGGGTGATCTTCAGAGAGTTGAGGGAACTATGGTCTCAGGGAGTGTTAGGTGCTACAGATCGCAATATACATAAGGGTCCAACAATAGTACTCGGCCCAATCTTTCAGGGCACTAACTAAGGAGGATCAACTGTACCCTTAGCCATACTACCCAACTACCCTATCATATGCACGAGTAATCTCCCCGAGTGTTGTTCTCGGTGTATTGTAGCAGCAAGATGACCGATGGTTTATATAAGGTGAGGTTTCAGGTGAGCCTAGGGGCTTCCGATATACCTAGAGGGTATGTGGAAGACAGGCTGTGTGTGGTTCTGTCTAATGTGCTACTACTCGAAGGGGTACCAACAGGGGTTACAAGGGAGTCGAACAAGCATGACCACCTCTTGTATTTCCTGCGTGCATGCCTCCCCAAATCTTCAGGTTTATGCTCTCAACAATAGATCCCGTGGTTTAAAGACGCTAGAACATGTCTCTAGCCAAAAAAAAAAATTGGCCAAAAATGGAGATACCACCGACCCTGGAAAGCACTCTGATACCGCTTGTTACGCTCTTGACCTGCGAGAAGATGCAAAAATTCCAAATATGTGAAGAAATACAACCCAGAACACAAAACAAAATGAGAAAAACAACAAGTATTTTATTATTCAGAGATGAAAGCAATGTTCACTTGCCTCTTTGAAGGGGCAACCTCCAGCAGAGTAGAGCCCAATTACAAAATAAGACATGATGCTCCTCAATGGGGAGTCTCTATCCTTTATATAGGATTCATACATGCAATACCATGGGTCAGTACCATGGTTCTCTCAATACCATCTATCTAATACCATGGCCCGTTTGCAACTAATTGTGGCCCCTTTCTTAAATACGGGTCAACCACTTACAATTATTAATACGGGCTTTATTGACTCTTTAACTAACTATAACTATGACTTGACCCTATTACATAAATAAAGGGGTTAGGGTTGGACCCTAACATACTAGAACTCCACTAATGAATATTTGAACCTTAGCCTTATCCTCCTTGAGGTAAGGCACATATCTCAACAGATCCAAGTACCTGCTAGCATACTCATCATATTTCATGGAACCCATCTGCGACTCATAAGAATCCTTAGCTCTATCATCAATTTATCTCTCCGACAAATAAATCTTCTTGAAGATCCTCTCAACCTCATGACAAGTCAACTCATCCTCATGTATACCTTTAACATTCTTCACGTCTTCCCACCAAATATATGCTTTACCTTTGAGACTAAAAGTGGCTATCTTTTCTTTCATGTTTTCCGAATACTCATGGAATCTAAAGAACTTCCTCATACCAAGCAACCATGCCTCTACATCCTGTGATTTCTTCATCTCTCCATCAAAGGTAGGTGGCTTTACTTTATTAAACTCATCTTGTAAGTATCCCCTATCACTCCTCCTGTAAGGATGATAACGATGACGATCATGATGTCTGCCCAAACCAGAACTAGAATAGTACCTATGTCCATCACCTCTCCTATATGGAGTGTCCAACAACCATCCATCTATGATTGTGTCATCTTTGTTCAACTTGTGACCACCATAAGACCTGCTTCCATATGCCCCATTAGTTCTATCCTCCTGCTCATGGCTGATCCGAAGTGGTGCTTGTCGCTGCAATTCTGGAAAACTCTGAAGTAGTATTGCATTAACCTCCGCTTGTTTCTCTTGTGCCCGCATGATTTTGTTATTGTCCACCATATAACTCCTTATTTATTCCTTCAATATTGTCAATGTATCTATCAAATAAGAAGAGTTCCCAACACCACGCTAGTCATTCGATTCATAGGGAGATTATTTGTAGTCTACTATCTTGCTAGCCATTTTGATCTCTTTCCTACAAGGCATATTATGTCATCTGAACCAAATCACAATAATTCAACATACCTTAGTATACTTCAAGGAGGATACCTTGTCTGCAAGATCAACAAATCAATGTGATGCATGTATGATATAATCATGAAAACATATAAAATATAACACATAAGAATGTAACCATATTTTCATCATTGCAGCTAGAGTCTAGTCATTAATTCATGACCATATCAACTACACATGTGATGACCTCATGTGTGACAACAACAACCATATCAATGTATACTGATTGTATTCGAACATAAACAATGTGTACCCAATCATACACCCATGAAAACACACTTCACACAACGACATCCTTATTCCCATGGTGACATCACTACGACCATGGACAACACCTTGCATATGCAACAAGCATTCAAGGATGACATACACACATGCAACTGACATGAATGCATGACCAGCACACATCCCATCCAGTCCGAGGGGTGAACCATGCTCTAGTACCAACCTGGAACCACCCTCCTCCCACATCTACCCAAGTAACCGGCGAACCAGGGTAAACATGTGATGAGAGGTTACTATGATAGAATTAAGCCTCCTTGGTGACCTTAAGGAAATGGAATCGATGGAAACACATCAACCATACCTTCCACATCAGCAACAACACTCTCAGGAGGCAACTCAACCACTCAGGCATCCTGCCCTTGGGTCCCACTTCGTTTTTATACCTCTTGACCTCTAGACACTCTCATGCTATGGGCATGCTAGTGTCTAGGGACCTTTGAACGTTCCCACAAGCCTACATGTCTACATCCAGGGATTTTTCCTAGAAGACCTGTGCCAGTGTCTGTGGAATTTAAGGCACTTTTCTAGCACAAAATTTCGGCCACTGACTAGAACTTGTTGTAACTTCCAAAATCAATTAAACACATGATGACAAGACTAATAAAATGAAAATCAACTTTAGGACTAGGCTTGATCATCCCCAACCGGGACTGACATTCTGTCAAACACTTGGCATCAATGAAATCTACTGGTCTAAGATACAACACAAAACATGAATGACTGAAAACTCTTATGAAACATGAGAAGAAGGATCACCACCTTCTCCCTTGAACTTTTATGACATCAATCAGGTCGTGCATCCATCATTTTAACCATTACAAGTAAATACATGAAGTAACCATGACATGAACCAATCAATTAACCATGCTTATAACCAACATAAATCCATGAAAATAAAAATGAGATAACAACCATTAAATCCACATATAAACAACTACAAAAGCAAATAGGAAAATCTAACTAGGTGCAGGACTTCCACGTACAACCCAGCCGTAGACATGGTTGAAGCAAATATTTCTTTCAGTGATTCACCCTTGTGCCATATTCCAAGCATGAATGTGGGATCTCATGGATAAACCAATCCAAAAACAACTAAGGGAATTCATAGGTTAAACCACCTCCACCCTTACCAAACCATGATCACACCAAAACCAGTGCTCCAATCACAAAACCAAATTGAACTTGGAATGCCATCCAGAATCCATCACTATCCTTGAGGAATTTTCCACCTCCTTGTCTCTCAGGCTTTACCGCAATCCAATTTGAAATCACTAGGCTCTAAATCGAGACACCAGTCTCTTAGTATTTACCGCCATCCACATCGGATCACTAGGCCCTAAATCGAGACTCCTCCCTCAGGTTTTACTATGTATCCCTCCAAAACCAGTCAAGGGATTCCTAGGCCTTTGGGAATGAACCTTGAGACCACCTCTGCCCCAGATTCTAAAATCCATTCGACAATTCCAAAGCTCAAAACCGAGATAAACATCCCAACACACCATGGCATCTGGAAAAGGGAAGGCTAGGCTGAAAACCATTGTCATAACCTAGAAAAACCATGCCACCGACAGAAAGAGAACCATACACAAACATGCAAATCCATGCATGTAAGAATCAACTAGGAAATCACACATGAAATATGTTACCTACAAGTATTCCTGCTGAAGTTGCTTGACCATGTTCTTCCTTCCTTGATCCTTTCTTTCCTTCCTTCCTCTTTCCTTGTTTTTCCTTCCTTTCTCCAAAGCTAGAGTGCTCCAAGAAAACTCTACCAAGAGTGAGAGAGAGTGAGGCAATGAGAGAGCTCCAAAACTGAACTGACAAAAAGTTACCAACTAATCCTCAAAATACTTTTTATTAATGAGGCCTCTATTTTCTTCATTTTCCATTATTTTCCTTCATTTTCCTCCTCACATGCAACATGTGACCTTTCCCCTTACTTTTCTCCTAATTTCCTTTATTTTGATAGATAAATGTACCAAAAAGGAATTTTTATGCCTTTGTATTTTCCCTTGCCAATTTCCTTCCGCTATAAACACATATAGTGAAGCCCACTAGGATATCTTGGCCTGATATTCAGCTTGGAATACATGTCCCTTACCCGTGGTCTTATTTTTGCCTTTATTAACTTTTATTACATGGAATTTTCACCAGGGTTGTTACAAAAATTCCACCTGATTACTCTTTGAGTCAGATGGACTCCCCACACAATCTATATTTGTGAAGCCACACAACTTCAATCCCTCTGTTCATCTGTACCATAGTCTAAACTGGGTAGTGCCTCTGAGGTACCGTATAACATGCTTAGCTTCCCTCCAAAATAGTTTGGTTGGCATAACCATAGCTTGGATCAGCTGGTTGATTGCATAGCACATAGATGGTCATGTGTTCACAAGATACATTAGTGAACCCATAAACTGCCTGTAAACAATAGCATCCATTTCCTCACCTGAAGTGACATTCTCTTTTCTACAGTTTTTTGGTAGAGATTTCTCCATGAGTCTACAGTTGTCCATGTAGCACCTATTAAGTATCTTGTTGGCACAATTTTCCTGAGAGACAAACAATTCCCCATCACTTTTCCATACTTCCAATCCAAGGAAGTAGTGCATGAGACCCATGTCCTTAATTTCAAGCTCTCTTGCAAGGTCCTCCTTGCAAGATTTGATCAATTTCTCATCACTAGCCAAAATCAAATCGTCAACATATAAGACAATAAAACAAAATTTACCTTCTACCAAGATGTGATAGAGGTTTTCATCCGCTTCAGTTTTGATGAATCCCAAACTGGTGAGATAACTATCGATCTTGGTGTACCAAGCACGAGGTGCTTGTTTGAGACCGTACAATAGTTACTTGAGTCTGCACACATGAGAATCTCGATCAAATGTCACAAAACCTTATGTTTTATCTATGTACACTTCCTCCTCAATATCCGCATTGAGAAATGTTGTTTTCACATCCATCTAGTGTATCTTCTACCCCATCAGTGCAACCAGAGAAATAATTTCTCTAATGGATGAATACTTTGAGACAGGAGTAAAGATATCCTCATAGTCAATTCCCTTAACTTGAGAGAATACTCTAGCCACAAATATGGCCATATACTTCTCTATGCTTCCATTTGCTATATTCTTAACCTTGAAGTTCCATCTCGAACCCACAAAAGATTTATCTGTCAAACTTGGGACCACTTGCGAAACACTCTTCTTTACAATGGGTTCGTATTCCTCCACCATTGCATCAACCCATAAAGGTTTCTCTACTGCTTCCTTGAAAGAGGATGGCTCAATTTCTAGAATCTTGATCATTAGATCCATCTAGCTAGTGTACCTCTTAGGTGACCTCCTCTACCTGCGTAAATTTGAAGGATCTCCCATATGTTCCCTAGCATCCTGTGCAAGTCTACTAGCTTCCCTGGTTCTTTTTCTGCCTTCTCTGGATTTTTTTTATTGAGTGGATGTGTCCACTCTCTACTACTCTACTTTTGGTTGCTCCACAACTTCCTAAGGCTCCTCCTTTGGAGCTAAAAGCTCATCTTCTAGTGGGATCTGGAGCTCCCTCTCAAGAGAGCACCCTATCGATTTCTCCTCATCAAACTTTACATCCCTTCGCACAATTGTCATTTTGAGGGAAGGTAAGTACACACGGTAGTTGTGAGAATTTTACGTGTAACCCAAAAATACCCCCAACTCTGCTATTGACTCAAGATTCTTCCTTGATTCTTTGGAGACATGGCAGTAAACATAGGTTCCAAAAATATTGAAGGGTGACACATTCGACTTCCTCCTAGAGAAAGTCTCCTCTGGTGTAATCATACCAAGAATCTAATGAGGACTCTAATTCTACTAGTAGATTGTTTTGTTGCATGCCTCAGCCCACAAATGTAGAGGTAGACCATGGTCATGTAACATAGCTCCCGTAGCTCCCACAATGTTACAATTATTTCTCCCAGCCACCCCATTTTGTTGTGGGTTGTGGGTGATGTCATCTTTCTTCGAATGCCTTCTTTCACATAGAAATTTTTGAATTCATTTGAAACATATTCACCTTCATTATCATCCTGAGAGCCTTCACCTTCTTGTCAGTTTATTTCTCAACCAGTTCCTTGAATTCTCTGGACTTAGAGAATGTCTCATCTTTCTTATGCATGAAGAAGATCTAACACTTCCTTGAGAAGTCATCAATAAAAATGACAAAATATTTGTGTCTAGCAGTGGAGTCTGTCGAGAAAGGTCGACATATTTCAAAGTGGACCCTTTTCAAGACTACATGTGCTTTGTTGTCTCTCTCATAGAATGTGGATTTTGCATACTTCCCTAAGGTACATCCTTTGCATACATCCTAATGCTCAAGTGCTCCTTTAGGGAGGCCAGTGGTTATTTGTTGCATAGTCTTCAAGGTGCCATGATGCAAATGGCCAAGTTGTAACATCCTTGATAAAAAAATGCATGTAATAAAGTTAATAAAGGCAAATAATAACCATGGTAATGGGACACGTATTCCAAGTTGAATTTTGGGCAAAAACATAGTGATGGGGATCACTTGTGATTAAATCATGGCTATGAAAATTGGCAAAGGCTTTGGAAAGGAAAAGTGGCATTAATTGGTATTTTATTTATGAAAATAGTCGAAATTAGGAGAAAAGGGAGGTGAAAGGTCACAGGTTGCATGTGAGGAGGAAAATGAAGGAAAATAATGGAAAATGAAGAAAATATAGGCCTCATTAATAAAAATGATATTGAGGATCAGTTGATACCTTTTGTCAGTTTAGTTTTGGAGCTCTCTCTCTATTCTCTCTCTTTGATACTCTTGGAAACTTAAAGTTTTCTTGGAGCACTCTTGGAGGAATGTGGCATACTTGGATTTTTGGAGCATGAAGGAAAAGGAAGAGTAGGAAAGCACAAGAGGACATCATGTTAGCAACTATAATAGGTTTTTCTTGTAGGTATCGAGTTGCATGTATGATTTCCTTGCTAGTTTTGGCATGCATGTGGTCTTTTTTGTTATGATCTGTCATTGGCATGGAGGAATTCCTGAATTGACAGTGTATTTTCTTAGCCTTTCCATTTCCTAGATAGTCATGGTGTTGTACGTTTCTTTCCTTTTATTTTTTGGTTGGTTCTCTTGTTCCTTTAGCTGTGGTTTGAGTTACTAGTTCCTGGAATCATTGGTTGGACAAACACTCTGGAAGCCCTGTAACAACTTGGGTTGAGTTACTAGTCCTGGAAGCCCTGGTTGGACAAATGCTCTCGAAGCCTGACAACAGTAGTGGGTTGAGTTACTAGTCCTAGAAGCCTTGGTTGGAACAAAATCTCTAGATCCATAGACAACTTGGGTAGAGACCAATCTGGCGATGGTTAGTGATGTCCGACTGTGAGGTGGAATAAATGGTTGAGGGTTGAGGTGGTTGGGCCTCTAGAAGCCTTGGTTTGTTCTCATTGAATATTTTCCATGAGATCCCACATTCATGCTTGGAAAATGGCACGAGGGTGACTAGTTGAAAGAGAGATTTGGTTAAGCCTAGTCTATGGTTGGGTGGTTCATGGAAGTTTGAGACTTGGTTGCATTTTGCATATGTTAATAAGATCTTATTTCCTCTTATATTTGATGGTAAATATACTTGTTTATATGTGGCTTTTATGGCTATTATATCCTTGTTATTTTTGTTGGTTATATGTTGGTTATGAGCATATTTTATGACAATGATGATGTATGGCTCTCATCATGTTTTGATTTGTAAACAAATGAACAATGAATATATGACCTAATAGATGATAGTGCAACTAATGTGATAGGTAATCAATGCTTCTTAGTGATTCTCATATAAGTAAGAGATCCCTATGCTCAGATTTGTTGTTATGACCTGTAGAGTACATATTTGTGACATGTTTGATGAAATTCCTGTCATGGCTAGTAGGGGTCTAGTCAAGTCTTTGTTCAAGTATTTGCATTAATTTCATTGTTTCGATCTTAATTTTCATTTCTAGAAGTTTCATGGAGTTATGGGCAGTGGCTTGAGTCCTAATGCTATAAAAGTGGCACAGAATCCAGGGTCGTTGGCTCTAAACTAGCTGAAAAATTCCCCAGTTGCTTACATGCCCTTATTGTGGGAGTGACTGGAGGGTCCCAGTTTCATGCATGCCCATGTCATGGGAGTGACTAAGGCTCTAGGTCAGTAAAATTCTAAGTTGCCTCAGGGGTTGGTCACCTCGAAAGCTTGGTTGGCTCCTAGAGGTTATGTAGCATGTGTGGAAGGTCAGATTGTTTGTGTTTTGTTGGTTGCACTTCCTTAACCATACATGGGGAGTTGAATCATATCATAGTAGCCTCTCGTCACATGTTTACCCCAACAGACCAGTTAACTTGGGTAAATGTGGGATGAGGGTGCTATAGTGGTATCAGAGAGTGGCTCACCCCTTGGACTGGATGGGCAGTGTGTTGGTCATGCATTCATGTCAGTTGCATATATGTGTTCTCTATGCTTGTGGTCTATGTACTTGTTGTGTATGCATAGCATTGGTCATAGTTGAAGTGGTGTCGCCATGTGAAAGTTGACGATGTTGTTGTTGGATGTGGTCGTCATGAATGTATGTCGGTTATGTATTGGTTATGCATGCCGATGCTTATATATTGTTATTCTTACATGGATATGGTTGTAGTTATCTTGCATGAGGTCATGGTATGTAGTTGGTATGGTCATGCATTAATGAATGGATAATGATTAAATGTTGATAAAATCATGTTTATATATATTTATTATGCTAATCTGGTTGATCTTGCCAGTGAGATATCCTCCCCAAAACTAAACTGATGTATGTTGGTTGTTTATGATTTGGTTTAGCTGACATGATATAACTTGTAGGAATAAAACAAAAAAAAATGACTAGAAAGATGGCATACTATAGTTCATGAGATTGTCCCCATGGATTAGATGAGAAACATGGTGTTGGGAATTATTTTGAATTAGAAGACACATTGAGGATTTTGAAGGCAGAAATAAGATGTTGTAAAAAATACAATGACAAAATCATTCAGGCATAAGAGAAACAAGCAGAAGTCAATGCAGTAATTCTTCAAAGTTTGTCAAAATTGCAGAGGCAAGGACCACTTCGGATCAACCATGAACAAGAGGATAGGAATAATGGGGCATATGGCAGTAGGTCTCATGGTGGGCATAGGTCAAATATGGATGACATGGTTAGAGATGGTAGGCTCTTGGATGCTCCATATAGGAGAGGTGATGGACATAGGTACTATTCTAGTTCTGGTTCTGATAGGCACTATGATCGTCATTGATATCATCCTTACATGAGGAGTGATAGAGGATATTTGTCAGATGATTTCAAGAAATCAAAGCCACTTACACTCGATGGGAAAATGAAGAAGTCACACGACACAAAAGCATGGTTTCTTGGTATGAATAAGTTCTTCAGGTTGCATGATTACTCAGAAAACATGAAGGCTGGAATAACAACATTCAATCTTAAAGGTAAAGTAGATATCTGGTGGGAAGATGTAAACACTGTTAGAGGTATTTATGAAGAGGAGTTGACTTGGAGAAATTTCGAGAGACTATTAAGGAAGAAGTATCTATCAGAGAGATACTATGATGACAGGCCAAAATAATTCTATGAGCTGAAGATGGGATCTATGATCGATGAGGAGTACACTCCTAGATTCTTCGAGTTATTGAGGTATGTGCCCTACCTCAAGGAGGAGAAGGCCAAGATTCATAGATTCCTTAGTGGGTTGTCAGTAGCATTAAAAGACAAGATTGAGTTTGATGAGCCTAGATCATTGGAGGAGGTCGTTCGGAAGTTAAAGAATTATTTTGAGCAATCAAAGGGTAGATCTAAGACTAAGCCAGATTGGAAAGGTAATGATAAGAATAAAGGAAAATGGGACAAGAAGCGAACAAGAGCTCAAGATACAAGTAACAAAGGGAATGTAGCCCCGCATAAGAAGTTCAATGCATCTGATAGAGGGTAAGGATTTCATTCTAAGGAATAGAATAAGGGTGATGGTTGGAAGCCCTTGTAGTGTTGGACTTGTGGAGGAGAGCATCATAGGAGAGATTGTTCACAACATCATGGTGGTAGACTGCATATTTACAGTGTGCAGGGGGCATAGATAGTGGGAGATGTTGGACAGAGTATTCCACGGATCTATGCATCATTGGAGAACAGGAAGGCAGATCACTAGGTGTCTATTATTGAGATGGATGATAAGCTTTGTGATCAAGTTGTTTCTATTTTTATTGGTCGTAGATATAATTATAGTTATGTTAGTCCTGACCTAGTGGATAAGTGTGGTTTGAATAAAGAAGTGGATGAAGAATCTTGGCTAGTGCAATTGGCTACAGGTGCAAAGAAGAGAGTTCATCATTGGGTAAGATCTTGTGCATTTGAGTTGAATTCTATGCCTACATTAGCACATTTGAATGTATTGTTGTTGGGATCATATAATATATTTTTGGGCATGGACTGGTTGTATCTTCATGGCACCAAAGTGTATTTTTATGACAAATACATTGAGTGCTTGGATGCCAATGGAGAACAAAGAGTGTTACAGGGTAAGAAGAAGGTAACATTAGTCAAAATGGTTACAACTATGTAGGCGAAGTGCAGTCGCCAGAAAGGGTGTGTGTTATTTGAAGTGCATATCTCTGGTGACAAAGGTAAGGAAGTTGAGGATGCAGATGTCTTGAGCAAGTACCTAGTTATACAACAGTTTTAGGATGTGTTTCTGGTAGATATTCCAAAGTTGTTGCCTCACAGGGAAGTGGAATTTTCTATTGAGTTGGTACCAGGGGAAACACCAACATCTAAGGCACCTTATAGGATGAGCACAACGGAGTTCATGGAGATGAAGTTTCAATTGAAGGAAATTCTTGACAAGGGATACAATAGGCCAAGTGTATAACCTTGAGATGCACGAGTATTGTTTGTGAAGAAGAAGGATGGTACTCTTAGGTTATGCACTGATCACAGGTAATTGAACAAGGTGAACATCAAGAACAGGTATTTGTTGCCAAGGATTGATGATTTGTTTGAGTGGATGAAGGGATCCATAATGTTCTTGAAGATTGATCTGGGATTCGGATATCATCAGGTATGCATTAAAGAAGAGGACATTCACAAGATTAATTTTTGGACCAGGTATGGACATTATGAGTTTGTTGTAGTTCCTTTCTGTTTGACTAATGCTCCAACTACTTTTATGTGCTTGATGAATAGTGTGTTGTGTCCTTATGTGGACAAGTTTGTTATTGTATTCATTGATGACATATTGATATATTCTAAGAATGAGGAAGAACATGTCGAGCATTTAGCAACAATGTTGAGATTACCAAGAGAGAATCAGTTGTATGCCAAGCTTAGAAAATGCAGTTTCTTTCAGATAGGGGTACATTAATTAGGACATGTTGTCTCCAAGGAAGGCATATAAGTGAATTGAGATACTTATTTGACCAAACAAACCTGAATGCCAGGAAATCTAGATGGTTTTCCATGATCAACAAGTTCGACTTTGAGATCAGGTATATTAAAGGTAAATAGAAAAAGGTTGCAGATGCTCTTCGCAGGTCGATACAAGTAAATCACATAACAACTATGAGTTCCTATGGGAAAAATTTACAAGATTGGATATTGTATGCAGGACAACAAGATGACAGGTATATGGAGTTTGTACATAGGTTACGTAAGGGTACATGTGATCAAGATGTGGACTTTTGTCTCACAGAAGATGGTTTGGTCAGATTTAGGGACAGGATATATGTGTTGAACAACAATGAGCTCAAGAAGCTGATCTTGAGGGAATTGTATGATGAGTTATATTCAGGTCACCCATGATATCAGAAGACATTGAAAGCGATGAAGAAGTTCTACTATTGGCCGAATTTGAGGAGGGAAGTGGTAGAGTTTGTGGCTATATGCTTGGATTGTCAACAGGTAAAAGTAGAGTGTAAGAATCTGGGTGGATTACTTCAGCCTATTCTGATTCCAAAGTGGAAATGGGAGGTCATTTCCATGGATTTCATTACAGGTTTTCCGAGGACATCTACACAAAATGATTCTATCATGGTTGTTATGGACAGGTTGACTAAGGTAGCACATTGCATTCTAGTAAAGTCTACATATTCAGCTAATGATGTGGCACAAGTATTCATCAGAGATATAGTGAGGTTGCATGGTGTACCAAATAATATCGTATCAGATAGGGATGCCAACTTCACTTCTAGGTTTTGGAAAGAGTTATTTGCAAGTTTGGGTACAAAGTTGGCCTTTAGTACAACTTATCATTTGCATACAGATGGACAGATAGAGAGGGTCAACAAGATTTTGGAGGACATGTTGAGAATGTATGTCATGCATCAATAGTGAAAGTGGGAAGAGTATCTTCCATTGGTATAGTTTTATTACAACAATGGGTATCATGAATCTTTGAGGATGAGTCTGTTCGAGGCATTGTATGGGAAGAGTTGTAATACTCCCATTAGTTGGAGTGATCCAGTGAAAAAGGTGTTTATTAGACCGAACATGTTGGAAGAGATGGAACAGGAGATGTAGGTAATCAAGAAGAATATAATGGAAACACAGGATAGACATAAAAGTTATGCAAATCAGATCATATTGTTTAAGGAGTTTAAGATTGAGGAACATGTGTGCTTGCATATCAAGCCGAAGAAGAGATCCTTGAGGATTGGATCATGTGCCAAGCTGGCACCTTGGTTTTGTGGACCTTTCAATATTCTTGAAAGGATTGGACCAATAGCCTATCGACTTGCACTATCTCTGACAGTGAAAGTCCATGATGTTTTCCATGTGTCATTGCTTAAGAAGTATGTTAAATATTTTGATCATGAGATTGACTAGTCTGTATTGCAGGTGGAACCAAAAGGAGAATTCTAGCCGGAACCTTGGTGCATTTTGCAGAGAAAGATGCTCATGCTCCAGAACCAAGCAATCGAGCAGGTTAAAGTGCAATGGAAGCACTTTGGACCTGATGAAGCTACATTGGAGATGGCATATCATATGCGGGCTATGTATCCTTCTCTATTCGCTGGTTGATCAAATGTTTTTGGTATAAGTTTTGTTGTGGTGTTTTGGTATATGTATATATGCATATGGATGTAAATACCACCATGAGTTTTTTTATAAAGCTCCAATAAGTAGTATGGGTGTCATGTCATTATGGTTGACATGTTGTTATGTTGTCATTTTAGTTTGCTTCTCAGCAGGGTGATCATTGTAAATATTGCAATGAGCTAATTTATAAAGCTCCATAGGCAATATGCTTTGCTTACAGTAGTTTTGTTGGTTTTAGGTGTTGTTGAGCACCAAGGACAATGTTACCCCAAGGGGGAAGGTTCTGTAACAACCCTAGTAAAAAATCCGTGTAATAAATTTAATAAAGGCAAAATAATAACCATGGTAATGGGACACGTATTCTAAACTGAATGTTGGGCAAAAATATAGTGATGGGGATCACGTGTGATTCATTAATGGCTATGGAAATTGGCAAAGGAAATGGAAAAGGCCTTGGAAAGGAAAAGTAGCATTAATTGACATTTTATTTATGAAAATAATGGAAATTAGGAGAAAAGTGAGGTGAAAGGTCACAGGTTATATGTGAGGAGGAAAATGAAGGAAAATAATGGAAAATGAAGAAAATAAAGGCCTCATTAATAAAAAGGCTTCTGAGGATTAGTTGATATCTTTTCGCAGTTCTTTTTTGGAGCCCTCTCTCTATTCTTTCTCTTTGATACTCTTGGAAACTTAGATTTTTCTTGGAGCACTCTTTGAGGTGTGTGGCATACTTTGAGTTTTGGAGAAAGAAGGCAAATGAAGAGTAGGAAATTGCAAGAGGACATCACGATTAACAACTAAAACAGGTTTTTCTTGCAGGTACTAAGTTTCATGTATGATTTCCTTGCTAGTTTTGGCATGCATGGCATATGCATGTAGTTTTTTAATTTATGATCCATCGTTGGCATGGAGGAATGCCTGGATTGATGGTGGATTTTCTTAGCCTTTCCATTTCCTAGATAGTCATGGTTTTGTGGGTTTATTTCGTTTTGCTTTCTGGTTGGTTCTCATGTTCCTTTCGCTGTGGGTTGAGTTACTAGTTACTAGAAGCCTTGGTTGGAAAAACACTCTAGAAGCCCTATAGTAGCTTGAGTTGAGTTAGTAGTCCTAGAAGCCCTAGTTGGAAAAATGCTCTAGAAGACTGACAACATTTGTGGGTTGAGTTACTAGTCTTGGAAGCCTTGGCTGGAAAAAATGACCTAGAGCCCTTGACAACTTGGGTAGAGACTAATATGGTGATGGTTAGTGATGCCCGACCGTGAGGCAGAATCACTGGTTGAGGGTTAAGGTGGTTGGGCCTCTGGAATCCCTTGTTTCGTTTTGTTGGATGTATTCCATGAGATCCCACATTCATGCTTCGAATATGGCATGAGGGTGACTGGATGAAAGATATTTGGTTCAGCCTTGTCTATGCTCAGGTGATTCGTGGAAGTCCCATACCCTATTGCATTTTTCATATCTTAATAAGATATTATTTCCTCTTATATTTTATGGGTAAATATACTTGTTTATATGTGGGTTTTATGGTTGTTATATCCTTGTTATTTCTGTTGGTTATATGCTGGTTATGAGCATGTTTTATGACAATGATGTTGTATGGCTCTCATCATGTTTTGATTTGTAAATAAATGAACAATGAATATATGACCTAATATATGATAATGCATCTAATGTGATAAGGCATCAATGCTTCTTAACAATTCTCATATAAGTATGAGACCCCTATGCTCAAATATGCTGTTATGGCTTTTAGAATGCATATTTGTGACATGTTTGACAAAATTCCTGTCATGGCTACTAGGGGTCTAGTCAAGTATTTATTCAAGTATTTTCGTTAATGTTATTGTTTCAATGTTACTTTTCATTTCTGGATGTTTCATGGAGTTCTAGGTAGTGGCATGAGTCCTAGCCCTAAAAAATTGGCACATAATATAGGGTTGTTGGCTCTGAACTAGCTGAAAAAGTCCCTAGTCATTCGCATGCCCTTTTTGTGAGAGCTAATTGAGGGTCGCAATGACATTCATGTCTAGGTCATGGGAGCGAATGACACTCTAGGTTAGTAAAATTCTAAGTTTCCTTAGGAGTTGGTCACCTGGAAAAATTGGTTGGCTCCTGAAGGTTCTATAGCATGTGTGGAAGGTCAGATTGGTTATGTTGTGTCAGTTACACTCCCTTAACTATACATGGAGATTTGAATAAGATCATAGTAGCCTCTCATCACATGTTTACCCCAGCAAACCACTTAACTTGGGTAAATGTGGGAGGAGGGTGTTACACAATTATTCTCTGCCAAAGTTCACCAACATCATGACTCTGCACTTTCTCTGCTTTAGTGCTTAATGAAACATAATCTTCCACATCTAGCTTATACAAGTTCTTCAAATGAACTTCGATATTCTTCACCTGTCCTGTGGTTATATGTGTTAGGAATTCTTTCCCTTTGTTGAAGATTAGATCATAACCACGATCTTCCAAAACTGCAATAGAGATGAGATTCTTCTTTAGTCTTGGAACAAACATGACATCCTTGCGTTTAAGAGGGGAGTCTAACTCCCTTTTAAAGGTGATTGTACCAATCCTTGTCATTTTGTACCTTATCTCGTCCCCTAGATCGATGTGCATATGAACATCTTTCTCCTCCAGGTCACTAAAAATCTCTCTACACCCTGTCATGTAGAACGATGAACCTGAGTCCAAGTACCACACGATCCCCATCACTGTGTTGGTCATGCATGCGATAAGGGTCAATTCAAGCTCAAATTGTAAATCCAAAGCTTCACCCACTCCTCCTCCTAAGGTCTTCTTGCTTGGATTTTTGTGTGGACACTTCGTGGCATAATGCCTGAATTCATGACAATGAAAGCATTTAATTTTGGACAAATATTTCTTCTTGCCCCCTTGGCTGGATTCTAGTTTGGTTTGAGATTTCTTCCTTTTTTTGTTCTTTCCCTTTCCAACCAATGAAAATTTTTCTTCATCCTCGCCCTTGGATGAAGTTCTATCTCTATTATTCTACCTTATTTCCTCTTGTACCAAATCAGACCATAATCATTCCCAAATTAGTAGTTTCTCCCTCCGATCACCGAATCTTGGTAGCTACGCTAGCTCTTGTGAAGGCCTAGAAGGGCTATGCTTACCAAGTCATCATCTGAAATAGTAACACCAACTCATGCAAGCTCATCACAAACTTGGGTGAACCTGCTTAGATACTACTAAATTGTGTCATTCTTCTACATCTTGATAGTATTTCGAAGTTTATCCTTGAGCTCCAATTTCCTATAGTCGCTACTATTCTGGAACAAATATGTTAGTGTCTGCCACATTGCATAAGGAGTTTCTTTCCCATGGATATTTGTGGCAATGTGGTTTCACACTCCCTTTGAGATTATTCTCCTCACCTTGGCTATATATTTCTTCCATTGGGGTAGGTTTTATGCATCAGATTCCGCTGGTTTTGCAACATCTCTCTTGATGTATTCTAGAAATCCATTTTCATCAAGCACCACCTCCATGCGATCCTTCCATGCAATTAAGTTAAAGCTACCTTCCAAGGCATACTCTAATCTCAGTGCATTGAGGGCCATTCTCCCAACTCTAAAGAGATCCTGACAGTGCATTGAGGTCCATTCTCCCAACTCTGAAGAGATCCTGCTACACTGAACTGCAAATTTGAACCTCCTCAAAAACAACTTCGAAATTCCTGCTCTAATTTGAATCTTACTCCGATAGCATGTATAAATTATGGTGTATATTTGTAACTGCTCATGAAATTTTAATAAAAAACACAAGACACAAACCTACTCTAATGCTCTGCGGAATTCAATTCACAGTCATTAGAACATCAATCACAAACATGAAATGAGAAATAACAAACATGCACACAGTATTTTTCCAAGGGAAAGAAATCTACTAAAAACTCCTATTCCTACTTGCATTAATATGATGAATAAAGATGTATTACAATTGCTTTGCTCAACTAAGCACAACCTGCAACTGAATAACCTATCTCTCTGCTCACTGAGAAGCTCTGACCTAGACTAAGTCAATTTCTGCCTCTTCTTGAGCTCCTATTTCCTTACACGATTCCTTAAGAAATTAAACCCCTATTATTTAAGAAATTCCTCAAATTGATTGCACAATTCCCAAGGTTGATGATCTGACCACATGCAACATCTATACACTCAACACTAGTATACAACTAATGTTACACTACCTTAGAATCTCCACCACAGTTGGGGAAATTGAATTCTCTACATGAACTAGCTATTTTGGGTTGATTGATCAGAAACTGGATGATCACTAAGTTAGACTATACTATCACTGCACAATTGACCTTCCACTAATTCCTCCAATAGTTGGAACTAGTTTAACTGAAAACAACTTGAAATAACTGACCTTGAATTCTACAAATTAGAAATCATGCATGCTTAACTGAACTTTAACTCCTCCAAATCGAATTTACTAAGTAAACTAGGTGATACAAGCCATGCCACACAAGTTAGCTACATCCAAGTTGTCCGCTGATGTGGAAATTCAAATTTTCTCAATTTAATCAAGCCAAAATAAAATTGAGAATTTCTTGCTGCATTTTTCAACATATCTCAATGTTCATTGTGATTGGTTTGTGTTTGTATTTCATTATTATCTATTTTTTTCATTTTATCTATTGTATGCGGAAACACCAACATTAGTAATAACAAATCTAGAATCTAAAGGAATTATCCCTTCATAGTATATGTTTTAGCTTATTTTAATAGATCTCTTATGATAAGTTATCTAATGCAATATCCATGAAAACTTATAGATCATATTGGTATTACAACAAGTTTCTTTGGGTATATTTGGGAGGCTGTAGCAGATCCAGAAAATGATTTGAGTAGGAAGTTGTAAAATCCATGTCATGGCCAATGAATTTGTTTATATAACCCTTGAGATCTAACATAAGGGAGACTCTCAAGGTTAGAAGTGTAGGTCAAAAATATCAGGCACAATATGGACCTCCTTATGGTGACTCTAGCAAACAAGTTTGGAATGGGAGAATATGGAGGTTCCATGTTAGAGGCTAGATCAGAGGGAAAAATCAAGGGACAAGGAATATCCAAAGAAGGAGTCCAAGAAAGAACACCAAAAAGAGTAGTCAAATTCAAGTGTTATGAACTATCCATAATGTCTCTTCTAGATGAAAGCAAACATGGACATCAAACCATATTAAGGTGGTATTATAAAATTAAATCACTAATTACAAAGATTAGATTTACTTTAGTGTTCAACACATCATTGAGGAACATAATATTTCATTTGCTTATTTAAAATTAGAGGGCCATGCCATAACCCGGTAGGAAAGCCACATAGAAAACCTTTAAGCCAGAGGGAGATCCTCCAATAACTAGGTGGGAGGATTTTAAAACTCTCATGAAGTCCCAATTATATACTATCGGGTATGTAGAGTACTAGTGGATCTAATGACATTACTTCATAAAAAGGAAAGGGTAGATTGTACATGAGTACACCACAAAATTCAAGAAGATGGAAATAATGTTGGGTATCTGTCTCAAGAACCCATATACACTCCTATGGTATATGGGGGTTCTACACAACCATCTATGAAATAAAGTGATGTTGTTGAAACCCAGAATGGTAGATAAGGCTTGTGTACAGGTAGAATAAATGGAAAACATACGCCAAAAGAAAGGGAAATTGAGTGGTTCAAAGGTGAAGGAACACCAGGGAGATTACAAGGATGGGAAGAAGAAGTGGAAACAAGGGAAGAACAAAAAGGAATAAACCACAACATACTAGTTAAAATATCCTAGCAACTATTGAAACCACTACAATATTGATGGTCGTACATAGAAGAAGTGTTAGAAATTACATCCAAATATCAACCCGAAGAACCAAAAGAAGGATGGGAAGAAAAATAATCATATTACCACATATTTAAGTAATCAAGTGCAAAGTAGCTCCAACATGGATGAAAATATTATATGTGCCTCAGTGTAGATTAAGGTGAATCTTAGTAACCTTCATTAACATGAAGAGAAATAGATGACCAATTATTCCATATAAAGATGGAGGTCAAGAAGACATTTATTAATGCTCTATTAAACTCAAATTCATAGTCAAATCTCATAGAAATAGATCTAGTCAACAAACTTGGATTGGATATCCATGAACATATTAGCCCATATCCATTGATATGGGTCAATAAGGAGGAAAAGATAGAGGTAACCAAATAGTGGAAAATTAATTTTTCTATTGGTGTTGATTTTACTAAAGAAGTAGAATTGACTGTGGTTCCACTTAATGTATGTGAAGTTGTGTTTGGGAGTCCCTATATGTACATGCAAGATGCAATATTGATGTGGATATACAAATAGTACTGCCTCATCAAGGATGGAAAATCCTTCTTCATCAACATGCACAGGTGCAAATAAAAAAATTCACTAGTAAGTGCCAACCAAGCTAATAAATTGATGAGTTCTAACAAGATATATTTTTTATTGTTTCTAAGAGAAAATTAGTCTAGTGAGGAGTCCATCAGGGAAAAACCATCCTTGGAGGGGTGTGTTAAGGAACAAAGAAAACAACCATAAGAGTTTCTATAAGCATACGTGGGAGTGGTCCAGGAGCATAAAGGGATATCACCCAAGAAGGAAGTGTAGCACATGATCTAATTGTTTTCAGGCTCTCCATTTCCAAACATTGGGATCTATATAAAATCTATTCTAAAATAAAGTGAAGTGAAGAAACATTTGTAATAGTTTTTAGAGTAGGGTTTTATTCAACCAAGTACTTCATCATGTGGGTCACCCATCATAATTGTTCCAAGAAAAGATGGAACTTGGAAAATGTGCATTGATTTGTTAGAAAATACATTCTCAAGAATAGGTACCCCTTGCCAAGGATTGATCACCTACTAGAATAGTTGAACCAAACAAAATACTTCACCAAGTTGGAATTAAAATCAAGATATCACCAAGTTCGAGTCAAACAAGAAGATACCTAAAAGTCTACCTTGAAAACTAGACAAGGTTTGTATGAGTGGTTATTCATGAGTTTTCATCTATGTATACACCTACTAAATTCATGAGATAATGAATGATGTAGTGCACCCTTATCTACATTCAATTGTTATTGTTTATTTGGATGATATTCTAGTTTACAATGCTTCATGGGAGGAGCACATTTTTTATAGATCCATTTGGGCACATCAACTCCAACTTACAGATCAATATTATTAGGGCCCATCAAACCCTAATTCAGTTGTTACATGCCCTAATGAATCCAACCATCAGAATGCCTCCTTCCCAAGAGATTCCATGATTGAAATCATCCAAAAAAACTACCTCTAAGAAGATCAGCACAGGCAGGCCTTTATCAGGGTGCACTGCAGTGCAACCCAGTACACTGCCAGGGTGCATTGCAGTGCACTTGAGCCCTCTTTGGCCTGTGCTGGGTGAATTTGAGCGAAATATGCATTGGGGTTTGGAATATTCTTATCCATAGATGCCTCTAAAATTTTCCCAAGGCTATCCACTCCTTTGGGCTCAAAATTGGATGAGGGAGGAAGTTAAGGAACATCAATCACTTTATCCCTTCCTCCATGGAACTGAATCCTAAGTTTGGGAGGGCATCCATTGTCATCATTTATGACATAACTTCCTTCATTCACCTATAAAAAGACCATTCATCTAAGTGATCAGGGGCTGGAAATCATTGAATTATAGAGAGATGCTGTTAGTATGAGACTTGAGTTGGTTTCAAGTATTGTAATGATGTCAAAATGTCTTGCTTGTTATGAGGAGAGGATGGGATTGAATTGGAGGAGTGGCACTGAATCAAGCAAATTGGGTTGTAACTCTTCCTTTTACTAATAAAGTATACAAAGCTTTTTCCATATGTTTGTATTGTTTATTGATGCTTTCATATGTGTATTATGCACTTGATTCCACTTTATGTTTACTCAATAGATCATTATCATATGCTTTGATCAGTTTTTGTCTTCTATCTGTGTGCAAGTACTTTTCAAGCAGATTAAGTATGGAAAGGAGCGACAAAATTGGTCAAGGGAGATAAGGAGTAAGCGAAAGCTTCAAGTAGGCTTCTTCACTGTCTTATTTAATCTATTGGTTATAGAAAAAGTAGAGAATGCTTTGCATTGTTGTTCTAGAATTTGCTACTAGTCTATGGGTTTAGGCGTTTATCCATAGACACTAAAATTCCAAAACAAATTGGCAACTCCACTGGGGAGATATTATCCGTCTTAGTAGCTTATCAGCCTCTTAAGACATTTTTACATACTGTACTTGTGGTCGTTGATTGAATTTTAGTCTTATTTCATTGAAAATTGAGTCAAAATTGTGTCAAATTGCCTTCAAAAATGGCTTACTATCACCAGCGTAGCCTAGTGAAGGACACAGTGTGCTGCAATGCACTTCCTGCATAGAACCAGTGCACTGAAGCACACTATCTCTCACTGCAGCCTGTGCTGATCCCTTGAGGGTGAGTTTCCCATCTAGGAGCTAAAGTTTTTTGCCAATTTTCTCTTGTTTGAATGATTGTTGAATGTCAATGATGTCTTGTCTTTGAAAATAGTTTTTCACCTCCTTAGCTAGCCCTATTTTGATTTGATTGATTAATGTTTCTTTAATGTTTTCTTTGTCATTATCAGTCTATAGTCAAAATTATAATATCGTCAATTGATCTTTGTCGAAAGAAAGTGTCGTAAAATCGTCTTTTCCTTCGAAAATTAAATTGTCGTAAAGTCTTCATTCATGAAAGATCGATTGATTGATGTGTACATATGATTAGTCTTTTCTTTGAAAGTGTCGTAATTCCTCATTTCTTTGAAAATGAAAGTGTTGTAAAGTCTTCCTTTCCTTGAAAATACATTGTCACAAAATCGTCATTTTTATGAAAAGAGTTTATTGATCAATTGTGCATTAGTTTTCCTTTTTATTCATTCACATTAAGGGAAATTGAAAAGAAATACATGCATGTTGCATTGAAAAAGTTTGTGAATGCTTGAAAGGAATAGCTAGGGAAATTGCATTATATGTGCTCTTTGCTCTTTGTCAAAGATCTGATTGCTCTATCCCTACTAGCTAAGGATTTTCATTGTTAAATTGAATGGAAAGAATGCTTATCATTTTAGTTGCATTTTAGGAATTGCAAACATACATCACGTGGTGAACCTTGAAAGGCAAATTCTAATGAAGATCAACTTAAAATTTATCTAAATTTACCTAATGGAGCATTGTCACCTAATGAAAAACATTTAGAGGTCTAGGCTAGAGACGTGTTCCGACGTCGTAAAACAAAGCAGCTGTCGCTAACTTGTCTGCAATACATCCCGAGTGTGATACCTCATTCCACGTACGTGAGTATATCGTAGCTCGTCCACGTACCTTCGAGTATATAGGGCGGTGTTACAGTACGTAAAGTATATGGGAATGCTCTCTGGTTGGCTCTAGTATTGCAGAAATAATGCTGCAACTCCTGGAACTCCCTTCTTTACTTTTATCAACCCAGTAGTTCGTAACAAACTTGGAAGCGATAGTGCTATATGCACAAGTACTAGCTCTTGTCACAGGCTGTCACTGGATCAGCTGGCACAAGTCCGCTAGGATCTTAAGCCAACTTCTATGAGCTCTTAGAAGAAGCTTTTAACTATGATGGACAAAAGTAACTCAAAGGAAGCTAATCTACTTGCAGAAAGAGGCTGAAAGCTGAAAGGAAATGCAAACCCTAGCAAACCCTAGATTTACTGACTACCCCTACTGGTGCAAAAAAGAGAGGATGAAACTACAGAAAGGGATGCCATTGACTCTTGGGGAGGTAAAGTGCATGTGTCTAAGCTACTTCTGAAGTGAAATCTGAAAAGGAACATCTTTTTGTATTTTTGAGTGATTTTGTAAAAATCATATGTGCATGTGCTTTAACTGTTTTTAACTATGCAGAGGTTGATTGGCGAAAGGAAATGGGGTAGGCACTTGCAGGAGGTTGGGAAGGTAAGAAGAGGGCCTAAGGGGTCCCTAACACCCTTCCAGAGAGTTTCACAGTGTTCAGACCTCGAAAAACCGCTCACGTGATCTTCTACAGGAAGTCTGCAGGGGTTCTACAGGATGTTCTACAGGATGTCCCGAAAGGGGATTTTGAAGGGTTGATGGTGGAAGAAAGGTGGAAAAGTGGAGATGGAGGTTGGATGAGGATGTGGAGGGGTCTAGGACCTGGAAAATGAAGCTGAGAAGTGATGAGGATGGTTGGATTTGTTCAAGGATGGATAGAGCAATGTTGCACAAAAATATGGAAATTAGGTCAAAGTGAGAAAATGTGGCAAACGAAGGGCAAGAATCTGAGTTAGGGGATGGAGCAGGTTGCACTGATGGAGGAAGGGTAGGCAGGGAGATAACATAGGTGTTCTGCATAGTATTTCTTGAAACTGACCAAACAAAGACCATGCAAACCAAATAACTAGCTATTCTAACCTACTTTGACCTAGGAACCAACCACCATGATGAACAGAAATTCATTGGTAGAAAATCATGTAAAACAACTACAAAAACCAAGCAAGAATGGATCTAAGCATGTAATCGCATCTGGTATCAAATTTTGCAACCGAGAAACTAACACTAGCAATTGCATGAAGGAGCAAGAACAGTGTTTTTGTGGCAGCAAGGACACCTTGGTCTCAGCTCATGGTCCCGAGGAGGGAGAGGTGAGATTCAGGGTTACTTGATGGCCTTTTTTGAAGATCTTTTCTGTTACCAACCTATCAAATCACTCTGAAACATGAAAAGATTTTTCAATCATCAAAAATGACCTAGGTAACCAAGCAAGATTTTAATCTACTATCAGAAATTATTTTATGAAGACAGCAAAAACATATAACAATACATAGAGGAAGACCTGGCACTTGGGTTGGGCCCAACCCCAAGAGCTATAGGCTCCTAATAAGAAGCTCAGAGCTGATGCAAACTGAAACTGATTTCCATTACTGAGAAAATAACCTTGTCACAAAAAAAGTTTTACAGCAGAAGCTCCAAAATGAGCTGAAAGGCAGAGCAGCACTAAAGTGCAAAATAAAAAATGTTCAAAAAGTAACCTACGTAGGCTGGAAGCCTTCCTACTTATGCACGACGAGGACCTCCAACAATCCTCCTTAATTCAAGGGTCTTGGTTGCTCAAAACTGCAAGTACTCAGCCACTTCACAAAAGCTGCTCGGCTACCCTTGGAAATCAACTTCGATGGGCTGCTGAACTTCGAGATGATGGTGGAGAACTCGAGGAAGGGCCATTTAGTGCAAGAGACACCCTTCCTACGAATCCTCAACCTTGTTCCCTCGTATTTGGCTGTCAAATGGCTCATAAAGTTTGACCTTGGTCCAAAAGTTGTCCAAAAATCTGCAATAAACACGTATTAGCCTTCATGGTCAAGTGACTATTCTCATTCATCCAATTAACATAAATATACTCAAAAGCATGCATAAACTATGAAGAATGGTGGATTTATGGAGAATAATAGGCAAAATGAGCCCAATAAGTTACCCATTTTTGGGGCTCATCACCCTCACTGTGCAGTTTTGCATTAGACAACACTTATACGGATTAGGCCTCCACGTACTTTCAGGTATATATGGGAGGACAACTCTAGGTTGCTATCCATCCTTAGGTAATCGAGTCGGTCGCCTTGTACACTGTGATACACCGAACATAGCATTCAGGGAGATTACCTGCTTGTACTTCTTGGTTCGCCACGAGGTATTCTGCAGTTCACAGTTTCTTGGTAAACCTTTTGCCTAGATTATCCCTCTTTTGTTTTGTTATGTTACTTTGATTAAAATAAAATTAATTGATCGCGGATAACATCCTCCACGCTCGCTCCTTAGTTGATCTTAGGGTTAAACATATGGTGACAAATCCGGAGTCCACCAATCAAGGAATTCCTTCTTTCGGAAATATTGGTGCTCCTTATATGGCTACATTATCCTTACCGGGATTTACCATGGCTTGCCAGTATGGTTGTTTTCAACCTCCTTGGTTCAAAATGTCGTGATTTCCCTGTAATCGAGTATACATCCAACTTGACAAAATCAACCTCCAGTTGATCTTAAATTTGACCCTTTGCCTTCTTCCTCAGTTGTTTCTTCCTCCCCTTCTTCCTCTTCACCCAGTGAAAGTATTGGTACTAGTAACCAAGTGACTAAGAAGAAGAAGAAAGGGAAGAAGAAGAAGAAGAAGAAAATTCAACAGAGGGGCAACCAAGCAACTATCGCTTTGAATGAAACATCTGATGAGAAACCATCCATCAAGCCTCACAAAGTTCGATATCCATGCAAACTTTGTGCGGGAGACCATCTTCTTCGAAATTGTCTTGATATTCCTCAGATCTAAGAAGAATGGTCTTCTCATTCACATC